>VSWD01000004.1:52993562-53322705 GCA_033119305.1 Pinctada imbricata | reverse complement strand
CTAATGACCAATAAATCATGTATGGTGTAGTTGTAATTTTGTTTAAAAAAACACGGAAAATATATTTTTTTCATAAGAATGAAAAGCTACGCAAAATCCTTTTCAAATGTTGATGATTGAAATGACCATGGACAATGTGAATATTTGAGATTTTATTCCTTTTCATTTTCCCTAGTTACAAGAAAGATATATTTCAAATACGAAGTTCTAAAGTTTCACCTTGTAGTATTTCAGAGATTCATTTAATTATGAGTTTAAAAAACTCATAATTTTGAAAGTCGTAGAATGATTATTTTCTTTTAATGATTAATTCATCAAAATACTAAAACTTTTGATGCCATTATGAAAACAATTAACTGCACAAAATGTGTATATTACGGATAGAGCGACGCATAAGACACATTTAGCAAAAAGTAACTAAGACTCCAGTACAGTTCCATGTAAGAATCAGGCAATATGAGAAAATACCGATTCATGGAAAATACAAAACAACGGAAATGAGTACATAAAATTAATCGGCTAGGGCCACAATAACTGGAAAACAATTTCATTTTTCACTATCTAGTTGCACATTTGAGATACGAGCATTTCAAATTCAATGAATTATGAAGGATTTATTGTCTCTTGCATTGGCAATTGTCCAAATTGTCATATTTCCTATACATTCTATAGAAAAATGCAACAGTGGATTTAAGTAGTTAAGGTGTTTTTGTGAGTTTGTTTACAGTAACTATAACAATTCAATCGTAAAACCTATGGTTTTTATGCTCATGAATCACCCCCTGCCTGAGATAAATAAATAATTTAACTGTACTTAAGACTCTAATCGTTTGGTTGGCTCTTTTCATTTTTGCATCATTTCTCAATATCTCTCAGCGTTTGACATACCAATTGTTTTTTGTTTGTTTCATTATTGATTTAAATTCAAATTAAGTTCTTCCAATTCAGAATAACTACTGTTTCATAGAGAACACATGTTATTATCATGGGAACAACCATCCAACTTCAAAAGACAAGACTTGCTGTTCAACGATAGATTCATTTCAATGGCAACCATCGAGTAGTTAGTATCTTTTGATCCAGTGTTTTCAATTACATAAAAATTGTAACGAACAATATTTTTCATTTCACTTTGAGGAAAAAAAGAAAGTATTGTTGTGACAAGAAGAAATCTAAAACTACATACTAGTATTAATGTGAATGAGGAGCACGGAGGGATAAGGAACCCTTCACGAATGTTTAACAGCAATTCTCTGTAAGAACCAAAGAATTTCTAGACGTGTTGGCACGGCATGTCATGGAATTATGAGATTTTTGGTATGGAAGTTGAGTATGAAGTACTAGTATGTAAATCAACCCCAGTTTTTTTTTTTCGAAAAGGTTGTCGTTGCTATGGTTACCGTGTCTGAAGTTTCGAGGCATATTTGTAGGCCTCGTTACCATGGAAACATGTACTTTTTGCATCTGAAATCACTTTGATCATTTTCTTTCAATCCTCATTATTTTACATATTTGTGAAATATTTTACATTAATCTCGAATGCCTTTTGTATACAAAATCAAAAATTGGGCCAAAACAGGGTATCAAAAGGCTCTGTGTTGGGCACTTAAAGACCCTTTATGCATGTTTTTACTGTTTTACACGGTTGAAAATTTCATAAAAGCAGCAGTTTTTTAATTCCTAATTCTAGTTATCCAATTAGAATCATCTTTGAACTACACCTTACTATAAAAATTTGATTGGGCTAATTTGTCCTTTTTTATGTAAAGGAGCATCAAATTTAGTTACTTTGGTGGGTGTCGCATGCAAGCAGGAGATGCTTACTCTTCCTGGGCACCTGGTCGCACTCCCATAACGGGAGTTCGCTTCTTTTCATGTCGTGGAGGTTTTTGTTTGTTTGCTTTGGTTCCTGTTTTGTCCTGATTTTGTATGCCTTCGGTTTCTGATTTTCTGAATTATCGATTTTGTGCTGTATACAGGGATATGGTCATTATCCATATTTGTCATTAAAGGTTACGATACGATGAATTTAAACACAATCTCTATCAAGCTATCCACGTATGATATTGGAACAGATGTTCATGTATACATTTATCAGAGACTTTTTAATATATCGATGACCTTGAAAATATATAAACAATAAGTTTCCTGTAATATATATATCACATAACTAAGTGTACTAAGTAAGAATAGAAGTAAGGAAGAACACATTATGTAAAAATGAACAAGCTGTTACAGTGGTATCCATGGCAACGCAGTTTCCAAAGCTGGCTTATTTCATGGTCTCAAAAGTGCTATAAATAGAGTGACCTCGTTACCATGGCAACCAGATGTCACATTGGCCGAAAAGTGTTATTTTCAGCGTCAGTATTTCATATATACCTATATAACAAAAGTCGTCAAAATCCATGACATGCCGTGCCAAACTATTTTAGTCCTTACAGAGAATGGCTATTAATTGTCTTGCTTTAATTTTGGCTGATTTTTCACGTTCTAACGTATATTTGTAGAACAACCATACGTTGGACAACCACCAATCCCCTCATTTGATTGGACTGCCCTCGGAGAAAATAATTTCAGATCTGTCCGTGTAGAGAGACTAAATGACTCAAAGGATAGGTTTTAGATGAAAAGAAAATTTACATATCGTGTAATCGTCTTCATTTTACAGTAATACATTATACAGGAAAGATAACTCTAGCAACTTTTGTACTTGGATCTTTTTGCCGAGCTATATCATAAAAGTATTGATGGATACCTGAGTGTTTTATGCTTTTTCTTCTTTTTATGGCTCAGTACATGAATATAACATAAGTTACATTCCCCAAAAAATATTCTGCAGCAACGTATTTTAAAAGTTTCTATTGTGTGTACGTATTTTGTGTTTTGTCTCATCACCTTTAACATGAGTTTCTGGTGAAGTATTGATGGAAAAGGGTTTCAAAATTACTGTCATAACCTTCAAAATTACTCATATTGTCAGTAGATGATAACAAATTACGACACATAAAATCAGGTTTTTTATTTCTAGTGTCATTTATATGAACAGACACTCGTTCTACCTTAAATGGCTTAATATTGTTGAAAAAATATTCAAGAACGTTTTCAAGAGAGGAGAAAAATCGGACGTATTATGTAAACAGAGATTAAAAAAAAAAAAAAAAACAGCTCCACAGAGACACGAAGGATAGGGATAAGGAAAAGGTTGACGTTTCTTTGGCTAATTTGTGATTTGAGGGTTTTTAGAATAAATAAATAAATAAGAAATAATTATAAAATAATTAAAGGAAAATCAATACACGACTTATATAAAATAAAATATGTTATTGTCATTATTTTCTTCAGATTGTGAAAGCAAAGAAGTGACAGAAGATGCTGACAGAAGTCTCACTACCGTCCTACCTGCTGTTTCTGTAATATTGATAGCCATCGTTCTTGGACTCGTCCTTCTTTATGCAAAGAAGTCACGTTGTATTAGGTTTGTTAATGAATTTTATTTTTATATATTTTTATTCTCTTAACTATCTACTTTTAATAAACTTTTTTGCTAAATGGCGGAAAGGTCAGGATCGTGTAGTGTAATATGAATACAAATAAAACTATTCTAGGAAATCTTATAATCTAAAAACCTTTCAAGGGTCTAATTTTACGTCTTCGGTTGATCAATTCTTCAGCGCATTCGAAAATTTCTTTTATCAAAATTTCTTGAAATTACTAAAACATGGAAAATGAGAACAATATATAATATTCATGCACTGTCTGACGTTATGTCTGTATCGGAAGTGCTATGGCGACAATGTCAGGGAAATATATTTAAAACACTTACTGTCAAACCCCTCGCGGGGAACTCTTTTACGAGCTCCACATGGCAAACGGCATAAGTATGACACAATTGAAGTAAAGAAGATCCTGACGATAATCTCAACAGCATTCACAATAGAGCACTAAATTAGCATCGACGGACCCCTAGCAAGCTAGAGGTTGGACCAGGTGCCCGGGAGGAGTAAGCATCCCCTGATGGCTAGCCGCATTCGCCGTCGATGTTTAAGCACGAAAATGAGAACAATATAAAGTTTACATGCACTGTCTGACGTTATGTCTATATAGAAAGTGCATTGGCGACAATGTCAAAAACAATCAACTGAAATTGATCGAACTTGGCTATATGATGAATAAGTAAAAAAAATCTATAAGTTTATCTTTCCAAATTTCGATACGACTACCATGGACCGATAGGATTTTATTGTTTATTTGATTTTTTAAAAAATCATTTTGAACGAATTATTTTGATACCTCATTAAGCGTAGTCTTTAACTCTCTCATGCATTATATATTTGAACCTTACAACACACCGAGCTTAATAAATTAATTGGCTTTAATTTTATCTGCACGGCTTGAAAGATTTTGTTAGCAAGCAGGAAATGCATACTTTCCTCGGGTATCCTATATCATGTCATTAGGGAATAACATATTCACCTTTATGCTTTATTTGATTTATCTAATTTTTAATTTTTTTTATTCCAACTGATTCTGATTTTTTGAATTTTGCTTGTTTTTTTTTAATTTTTTTTTGCTTGACATTGATTTACTCATTTGTTTAGTCCTGCGCAACATTTAAATAACTACTTTTTATTAGAATTTTGATCAGCGTTATGAATTATTTTTTACATATTTCAGAAAAGAAAAAACAGTTAAACCGACTGAAGATCCTGTACACTATCCGATTCCGAAATTTCAAACGGCACAAAAACAAACTTTCTCATCACCACATGTCATGAAAACGAAACAAACAGAAGAACCTTCGATGACAAATACTGATAGAGGTAGACAAAACAAAAAGGTCGCAGAATGGGAAGCAACGTTGCAAGATCGACCAAAAACGTCTCGGAAAGCAGTTTTCTCGCCTGCAAATGTCGAACTATCAAAAAGAACTTCCTCGATACGTCATGGTCAATATCGATGTGGACAGGATGAAGACAAAAGCTGTGATGTGTATGATGTTAAAACTGTTAAATACAAAAGATCTGTCTCTATTGGATCAATAGAAATAGATAATGGTGCATTTCAAACTGACGGTTTTATACAAAAGTGGAAGCACGATACCTATGCATATGAGACATAATGGAGTTAACATATATGTCTATTATACCATGGTGTTCAAGACAATTATGTCAGAGAGAAATAAAAGTAAGACGACACCCTTCTCTTAATTCAAAAACACACCAACGTTTGTCATGCAATCAAAGCTTGTATCTAGTTTTTACTCTGGATGAAGAGTGATGTAATACTATATATGAATAAAGGAAGCAATATTGGAATATTTATATCATTCAAGCTGGAAAACTTATACTGGTCAATATTGAAATAGATGTTGCATTTTGAAACTTAAGTGCACCGTATGCACATTTGAATAAGTTATGTCTCATCAGTGATGCTCGAGGGCGAAAAAGAGGAAATCCAAATAATATGAAATAATGAAGAGCAAAAGTCAAAGACTTTCGATTTTTGTAATTGTATAATGATACGATATCTTTCATAAAATATCACAATTTAGAAAAAGCCCACCTGTAATTACTTTTTCCGCATGGTCTGGCTGACAAGTCTTGCTAGCAAACAGGAAATGCTATCAAACTACCAAAAGACACCTGATCTCTATGGGAAATTCACTTTTGCATTTTTGCATTATGCTTTGTCAATTTCAATCTTTTGTATGGGGGTATTTTGAAGGTGTTACTTTTTTGTAAGTGTGGCTGCTGCCTGTCCATTGTTTGTCGCTCTATTATTGTTGTTGTCATAAGACTTCAGCTTATATTTCGATGTAACATGTTCCTTAAGAACTCCTCAAGAATTATTATTATTACAATGTTTTTTTCTCATCTTCATCACATAAAGATACTTATGCACAATTTAGTCTAGTAGTCTAGTATTTTCTTTTCATAAAATTGTTGTTGATGACCTCTACATTGAGAAACAAAAGTGTACCTCCTTGGGATCATTGAGCATTCCGATATAGTAAGGGACATCACCATATTTTGTGGAAAACTCATGACAAGTTAAAACACTTTACAACGTCTGTCATAATAGGTTGCATTCATAACTTTGAATCAAAAGAAAAATTAGTAAAATGACAAATATGGATAATGACCATATCCCTGTATACAGCACAAAAATCGATGATTCAGAAAATCGGAAACCGAAGGCATACACAATCTGGATAAAACAGAAACCAAAGCAAACAAACAAAAACCTCCACCACATGAAAAGAAGCGGACTCCCGATATGAGAGTGGTTAGGGGATGTGCCGGGAAAAAGGAACCTCGGATGTTTGATTGGAAGGGTGGATTACCTGATGTACGGGCGCTTGCAAGTTTGAATAATGATAATGGACCCTAATTTGCATAGGGCCTATACGTACACATCAGGGCCTGGAAGGCACAAAGCCCGTTAACGAGGGTGTAGCTGGCAACCTCCTCGAAAGAGTTGCCCGGATCTCCGCAACTAGGGCGATGACTTCTCCCAAGAAACGGGGGTCATGGGGTAAGAGGTGCCTAAGGGGGAATTGGGAGAGGAGGACTCGACCAGCAGTTGAGTCATGGGGATGGCTCTAAGGCCCTCCCTCTCAGCAATGGAGAAAGCGGCTACGGCGCCGCTAATGCTGAAAAATATCCGGATGGGCATAGCCCTCCAGGCTTTCACGGTGGCCATAGAGCCCCTGAAACCCTTGAGGACTACCGTTCGGAGGGGTCCAAGCACGGGTCCCTGTAAAGTACGAAACGAAACGGAACAGAACGGAACGAAACGAAACAGATCGAAACGAAACGAAACAAATCGAAACGAAACAAAACAAAACGAAACGAAACGAAACAAAACATGAATTTTAAAGAAAAATTGATGTAAATGCAGAGAACAAGCACGGATGTCAATATCTGCATATATTATTGCCTTCAACTATTGGTTCTTGTGGCTAGAGGGTTTTTAAAGGGTCAAAGATGACGATTAAAACATAATATATGCGGTATATAGCACAATTGCATTTTAAAGAATTAAAGGAGAGTCGGAACGGGATGAATAATCTCGTCATAGGCGGAAAAAATATTATTCAGGTGGGAGGAGTCTAGTTCAGAGGAAACGGAACTGTTCCGTTATGTGTATTTGAAAACTTTATCAGAAAAATGAAAACAAAAAGTGGGGGGGGGGGGGGGGGCACATTTCGTTTGAAAAAGGATAAGATTTTTTTCCTGAAATGTGCCCCCCAGTTTTATGATCTCATTACGGTGTAATAGCATGGTTTTCTATCCCCTCCCATTTATTCCTCTTAAATATATGAATGGCATTTGACATTTACTTTTTTTATTTTTTCACTTTGACTCTTTCAAGAAACCCTCTCGGCACTAGTTACAAATGTAGAACTCTGGGATTAAGGCAATATTACATGCTGATCTTGTCTTTAAATATTCTTTCTCGGCGATTTTTCCTCTTTTTCTCATATTCTTTAAGTTGTATGTTTTGTTTCGTTTCGTTTCGATCTGTTTCGTTTCGTTCCGATCTGTTTCGTTTCGTTTCGATCTGTTTCGTTTCGATTTGTTTCGTTTCGTTTTTGGTTTGTTTTGCACTTTACAGGGACCCTCCAAGCACAGCGACTTTATTGTTTCTATCAGACGCTTATTTGCCACATGGTGGCAGGCATGGGGGGATAGGCCAGAGCCGTTTAATTTAATATTAAACATAAGATACTTTTATATCAATTGCATATCATTAGAATTTATTTATTGTCAAATACATAAATGTTCAGTAAAGTTTTGCAAAAGTTCTACTTTTCGCAATTTGAAATTCCATAGATCAAATATGAAGATTTATTCACAAAAATTAATTTTAATTTTTATTTAAAAAAAAAGGATCGAATGATCAATGAAACAAGCTACTGTTAGGTACATTTATTTCTTTGATGTTTATATTAAAGCATATATATGTGTATGATTTTTTCGTATTGAAGTGTTCTATATCATAATTCTGCACATAATCCATATTTAGAATTCATCGATATTTCTTGACGTCAAAAGACATATCCAAGAAATGAATTGATTTCAAGGGACATGACTTTGTATCTAATTTAACGACGCGACACATATATGAACTCTATCTGTACGTAACAATGGACACTCTATATCCAGAAATTTTCGGCCACTCGGCCTTTATCAAGTGGAAAATCACGAATATAAAGGAATTCAATAACTGCTGGTAAACAAAGCCCAGCGTCATTTTATTCGTGCTTTTCCACTTGATAAAGGCCGAGTGGCCGAAAATTTCTGGATATAGAGTGTCCATTGTTACGTCCATTGTTACGTACAGATTGTTATTTATTATATTAAACTTTCATACCGAGGACACTACTTCATTCTTTATCTGTACGCTTTAGCGGAGAAATGAATTGATTGTGTGTTACTGGTTTCATTTCAATGTCCGGAAACCTCACAATAACGACTTTTAAGTGACGCCTTCAATTTCAGCATACCAAAAAGAAGGGAGGAGATCTCCAACAAGACCCCTTTGCAGCATCAACAGTAAAACACCAAAACACCCGATGCAAAAACACAAAAGACGAGCACAGCATGAGACGGAAAAGAGACATACGACATGTAAACATCAAACACAAAAGACTACACATAAACCGACGAGACCAATGGGTAACCGGTGCCGACTTTGGACGGCCATCTGTCACGCAAGTAGCAAATGGTGTGGTTATCCTGGATTACGTGCGCACAACCCTCTCACTTCTCCAATTACCCAGAGGTCTCGAAGAACGTACAACTGTGGTGTAAAACAACCTCCTCACTGTAAGATGACATCACACAAACAAGACCGCGAAACGCAGAGGCCCCAGAGACACAGATGAATATGTAAATGGATATAAAAAGAGGGCATGCGTAATACAGTCCGTGCTCTGCCGGCTGTAGCGAGCTCATGTATGTAATCACCCGAGGAGTCCGACTGACATTCAGAGAGGACAGGTGGTCGGGGCCCTGTCTTCTCTAAAGAGGTTTGGACAGGGCCCGTCATGGAGTCCCGTCGTCACAGTCAGTCAGAGTGCAAGTCTCAAGGATGCGCTTGTACAAGACTGTAGATTGGTCAAGTACCAAGCCTAGTGTCCGTCTGGTGACATTAGGATCATATCCACGATATAAAAGGCGTTTGATGATTCTGACGCATTTTCGATGGTTATGCTGCCTACCTTTGATCCTTTTTATTTTGTTTATCATATCACCATAAAAGACAGGTTGTGTAATACCCATAGTAATGTACTCCGTTGCATGTATAGATCCGAATTTTAAAAGAAGTTGACTGTAATTCTTGTAAAATTTCCAGAAAGTCTTAACTAGTTTATGAAAGCGGAAACCTTGACCTAAAAGTTTTTTGGTAATTTGTAAATTTCTACTGTGAAAATCCAAAATATCAGTACATGCTCTAGCGTACCGGATGAGCTGTGATATGTAAATGCCATATGACGGTAATCTTGGAACATCACCGTCAAGCCAAGGGAAATTTACTATGTTGAATCCAAAATCATCCCTTTTGTCATATACACTTGTATGAATCTTTCCGTTTACAATTTTGATATTTAGGTCCAAAAAGGGTGTTTCTGTATTTGAAAGGTTTGCCTTGTTAAGGGTTAATTCTTGTGGATAAATTTCATTCTTATATAATTCAAAAGCAGGATTGTCAATGGTTAGAATATCATCCAGATACCTAGAAGTATTATTGAAACATTTCAGCTCATCAAATTTTCTTTGCTTTTGAAGATTTTGGATAAATTCTTTTTCATAAGTGTATAAAAATAAATCTGCAACAAGAGGCGCACAGTTAGTACCCATAGGAATTCCTACAACCTGCTTGTATAGATCCTCACCAAATCTAACATAAAACTTTCCTTTTCTGAGTAGAAACTTCCCTTCATCGCCTGCTTATGGCGCGTTCATATCTCAGTTGATACGCTATGCCAGAGCAAGTACCAAATATACGGATTTTGTTCTGAGAGCTAGGCGTCTTTCAGATAAGCTTCTCAGTCAGGGATATGTTTGTGACCGACTAACATAGTCACTGAGGAAGTTCTACGGTCAATATGGGGAACTCGTCATAAACTATGATGTCCCACTCTCCAGAATGGTGGATGATATTCTGTCAGAGACCATTTGTACCATCCAACCACAGATTGTACTCTAAGTCTTCCGAAATGGAAGTAACCGGATGTGACAGTTCTACCGAATTGAAGCGGCGGGTGTTGCATGCAAGCAGGAGATGCTTACTCTTCCTGGGCACCTGGTCTCGTTCCCATATCGGGAGTTCGCTTATTTTCATATAGAGGAGGTTTTTGTTTGTTTGCTTTGGTTCCTGTTTTATCCTGATTTTGTATGCCTTCGTTTCTGATTTTCTGAATTATCGATTTTGTGCTGTATACTGGGTTATGGTCATTACCCATATTTGTCATTTGTTCTAAAAGAAGGGAGGCGATCTCCAACAACACTCGATTACAGCACCCACTCTAAGACCATAAAACATCCAATGTACAAAAAACAAACCAGGCACTCACAGAAAGAGACGTAAAACTGACAAGGAACACCAAATCACACCATAGTAACATGAAACACAAAAGATCACACATAAACCATCGATACCAATATGCAACCGGTGTCGACTTAGGACGGCCATCTGCCACACAAGTAGCAGACGATGTAGTTATCCGGATTACGTGCGCAAAAAACCTCTCACTTTTTTGATTACCAAGAGGTCTCAAAGAACGTAAAATTCCTTACTGTAAGATGAACATACAAACAGACAACATGACGCAGAAGTCCAAGAAATACCGATGGATATGTAAATGGATAAGTTTCAAGTGGCATAACACTACTTATAATTTAGTGACATGACCAATATTCGATCTCGACCTGTATTTCTTTGTGTTAGAGTTATATGAAAAAATGAAATGGTTCTCTGTAACGGTTTTCCTCTTTATGTCCCGAAACTTATTATACATAATGATAATATTATAACGGACGGATACTGTTAGTTGGACGCACGTAAATGTCTGGAAACTGCTAGTGGGATGGAGGCACGGAAATGTGCATCATTATAAACCCCCCTCCATGAATCATGTATGAAATTCAATATTTAGTGTTTATCTATTTTTCTGATAAAAAAAAAAACAAAACAAAAAATAAAAATATAGCCAACATAAATATCTGATGGGAAGATCACTTCGGTTGATCCATTCTTCAACGCATTCGAAAATTTCTGTTATTAGAATACCTTGACATTTCTTAAACGCGGGTTAGCATCATATCCCACTTATCCTGCTACGTCTTTCAGTACATTTATTGACATAATAATTGTGTCACTCTTTGACCATATTACATTGTTAAGATTGAGGATCACTGGCGAATGTTAAATTCCTGAAACGTGTATGTCTTGTCCATGATTAAAGTTTATCTGTTCTTAAATGATGCTATTGAATTTGTGGAGGTTTACCATATAGCAATCTTACACATTAAAATCAAATCAGAACTCGTACTCCCAAGTACTCAGAAAATCACCTTTATTTGTTACACCCAAACAAAGTATTAAATATTTGCACACAATACAAACATTACAAGGATAAAGACTAATGCGCATTTCATGCGATAAATGCATTTGCTGTGTGTTGTATACCCGTAACAAAACACAAATTATGACATTTATTCTATATATATGCACCATAGTTGTCTATTTCATTCTTGTTTTCTGAAATCGCGTTTTCTAGGTAAAAGGGTGACGTTAAAATTCAGGTCACCGCTGGCTCAGTTTGCAGTTTAGAACAGCCGTCGCGGCATATTTCTATAGATCTTATGCATTGTGACGTCACGAGTGTTAATACACGAATTGCAGCACGTTTCTTTTAATAGTAACATCTCAGGAAATTACATTGGTTGTGCATATATATATGATTAAAATTCGCCAAAAGAGGTTCCCAATTCAGAATGATAATTCAAATATCTCATCTAATACATTATACTGGACTGGTTTACACTATCGCAAATGAAGAGGAGATTTGGTTACCATCAGAGACGAGTGAACAATAACATAATTGTTTGCGATTCCATGAAGTATTTCTTGTCGCGTTATGCACACGATAGCGCCGCAAATGCAACAAAATATGCAACGAGTCGCTTACGATAGTGTATAAACTTATGTTTTCACCGCGTGGGATCGAAACGTATGGTGTTGTGATTCATTAGACATGTTTTTGGATTTTTCTTTCATTTTCTAAATTAAAATTTACAAAACTGACGAGTTGTTGCAGTAGGGCAATGTCTAATTAATCATACTTTTTGCAAACATTTCAATAGTCTGTCGACGACAGAAACGTTCTTGACTTGACAGTTTTGTGCAGAACTACAAATGACAAGAGAACATTCAAAAACCTCCGTAAGGAATCAGATCATACGTTTCGATCCCATGCGGTGTTTTACCATATCGAATTAGAAAGTTATGAAGATTCTCTTAAGTCTTCACATACAAAAAAATTACAAAGACGTTAGAGCGATATGAGATTTTATTACTTTGTATTCATTAAAAACCTTTCTTTTAAAGAACATGAACAAAAGTATGATTTCGAAGAAATCAATTTTAGGCGGTTTTTCCAAAAGCAAACAACACATAGAAAAATATTTTCAGACAATCTTTAACATACTTATTATTATTTTTTTTTATATATATATTTTGTTATTCTTTCACACGACAGCCTACATGTACACATAAAGCATTACAATGCTTTGATTTAGGTTTTTCTATCTCTTTCAGTCGATACACATTCAACGCATTCATGAAACTTAATCATGTTAATGTCTTCTCTGTACCACGTACCCTTATAAATTGAAAAGTTTTAATGTAAGGAAGGATGAAACGTTTTTATATTAAGGCAATTCACACAACCTAATGGTATACATGACCTCATTCTCATATCTATTCACAGACATCCCTCCGGAGAATATTTGTCCTGAAAGTTTGTGAGATTCTTCTGGTATCGGTTAAGATTAATTTTGCTACAACAATAACTAAGTTTGCCCATGAAACTTTTATATTTAATGTATATGAAAATTAAAACTAATAAAACCTGTTTTTATGAAACACAAATACCCCCGGTTGCGCTTATTAGTTTTAATATAATTTTCTATTTAGTAGGTGAAAGGTCAAGGTCAGGGTCACAAGCTTAAAAACAATTGGTATCAATGGAGAAATGCTGGGAAATATCCAAGCCCTATCACTTACCATGTAAAAGCCATTCTCTGTAAGGACCAAAATCGAGTGGCACGGCATGGATTTTGATGATTTTCGGTAAAATGGGTATATATTATGTACTGATCATGAAAATAACACTTTTCGGCCAATATGACCTCTGGTTGCCATGGTAACGAGGTCATTCTATTTATAGCACTTTTGGGACCATGACATAAGCCAGCTCTTGATACTTCGTTGCCATGGATACCACAGTAACAGCTTGTTCATTTTTATGTGATCTATTCTTCCTTACTTCCATTCTTACATAGTACACTTAGTTATGTGATATATATTTCGGGAAGCTTATTGTATTAAGCCAAAATCTGTTAAAGTAAAGCGAAAAGTAGAGGTGAAAATAAGGGCCAATTTAGTGTGTTTTTGACCATTTTCAATCTTATATATCACAAAAAGCACAAAAAGGAGACTAGAGATAAATGTTTATTGACAAATAAAATGAATGACAAATTGGAGTGGGCTTATTAAGAGTTTTACCTAAATTCTGTCGTCAAATACCGTTGTCATGGCGATGTTAGACTTTTATGTTTGTTTCATGTTATTTTTGAATTGATTTTATTCCTCATTAAAGTTACAAAAATTGTCAAAATGTATGCATGGATAGATATGACTTACATCTTTTACATAAAATCAATTAAAATGCTCAAGGTCATTAGCTTGAGGTTCAAGGTAATTTCTATTTTCAGAGTCAAATTTTCCCGAAAATATTGATTTTTTAAATTATTTTGTAACCGATTTTAATGATTTATTTATTTGAAAATTTTCATAGGTCAAACTTCTTATGAATATGAATATAAGAAAGACAAATCTTAGAATTTATTGAACTGTAGCAATTTAATAGAAAAATTATTTTTTTCTGTCAAAAATCAAGAAAATACAGATTTCGTCCCTTTTTTTTTATCAAAATACTCACCAAGAATTAAGATATTCAAAGATGTGAAGAAACGTTATCAACTGATCTAAGACATTAGTGATAGATGTATCATTTTATGGCATATTATTGTTAATTTCAATATTTCAAGGTTTCTAAAATATTGGCACCTTCGTGTTATGAAAAATTAGGATTTTTCGTAAAATCTGGTCACTTAAAGTTTAATGACATTGGAAATGCATTGGGTGACCTTGAAATATTTTCAAGGTCATCTTTATATTAAACGCCTCTGATAGATGTATATATATGAAGTTCTGTTCCAATATCATGCGTAGATAGTTTGATAGAGGCTTTGCTTGAATCCATCGTATCGAAACCTTTTAGCCGACTGTTTTCATAGCAACTAAATTTGATGTTGCTTTGCATGTGAAAGGACAAATTAGTCAAATTAGATTTTAATTATAATGTATAGTACAAAGATGATACTAATTGGATAACTAGAATTTGGACTTCAAAACTTAGTGCTTTTATGAAATTTCCAACCTTGTAAAACAGTAAAAACATGCAAAAAAGTGTCTTCGAGTGCCCGCCCAAAAACAGAGCCTTTTGATTCCCTGTTTTGGTCCAATTTTTATCTTGTATTCAAAAGGCATCCGAGATGAATGTAAAAAACTTTACAAATATGCATAATGATATGGATTGAAAGAAAATGATCAAAGTAATTTCCGATAAAAAAGTACCGGTTTCCATGGTAACAAAGCCTACAAATATGCCTCACCCTATGAATATTTCCGATGTTTGAAACTTCAGACACGGTCACCATGGCAACGGCAACCTTTTTGAAAAAAAACTGGGTTTGTTTTACATACAAGTACTTCATATTGAACTTCCATACAAAATCTCTAAAATCAATGACATGCCGTGCAAACATGTCATTGACATTCTTTGGTTCTTACAGAGAATTGGAGTTAAAAGTTATGCCCAATCTTAAAGCTTTTGAAAAGTAGGTCAAAGCGTAAGGTCATGAGGTCAAAAATTTATGAATTAATAGAAAGGTCTTATCACAAGGAATACATTTATGAAATATGAAAGCCCTATCACTTACCATTCAAAAGTTATGCCCAATGTTAAAGTCTTTGTCATGGACAAACAGACGGACAGGCAAAAAAACTATATGCCTCCGAATCTTTGATTCCGGGCACAGGGGTTTATCGCGCTGATAGCGGTTGCTCTATAATTACTATGTGTTAAAGGGATCTAACTCGGCGTATAGCAAAATATCGACACGTCATCGTAAAGTGTTCAGAAATAGGCTAATCAATGTCAAAATCTATTTTCTTTTGTATATTTCGATAGAGTAATGTATACTGTTTCTGCATACGAAATTTGAAATCAGTACCTCTATTACAAGCCGAGATATGCCCCATACCGCTCTATTATGAGCGCCGCATTTCTAGGTCGGACAAAAAGGTGTCCGTTGATAATTAAACAAATAGAAACAAAATTTGGTCACTGCCTGATCGTTTTAAGGTCCGAATACTTCAAAGACATACAACTGCATGATATCTCCTCTTCACTTGCTTTGTACCATGATCTCAAGCATCGCTGGTATATGAAAAACCTTCATATAGCTACCTTTTTGCATGTGCATATATATGTCATTCATAACTCTGCACATGTTGAATTTAATCTCACTTAAATCCTACGCTTTTCTCATTCAGAGTCGTTAAAAAAGACTATTTGAAATTGTACCAATCATAAATGGGGCTATTTCGTGCCGTGCAATATTATGTATTTGAGATGTTCGCATCATTGCGGTGCCTGTAGTTGATCACTGATGCCAATTAATCATCGGAGACCTTTTTGTCCGACCTAGAAATGCGGCGCTCATAATAGAGCGGTATGGGGCATATCTCGGCTTGTAATGGAGGTACTGATTTCAAATTTCGTATGAAAATACAGTATACATTACCCTATCGAAATATACCACAGAAAATAGATTTTGACATTGATTAGCCTATTTCTGAACACTTTACGATGACATGTCGATTTTTTGTTAAACACCGAGTTAGATACCTTTAATCAACACATAGTTAATTATAGAGCAACCTCTATTAACGTGATAAATCCCTGTTATTACGGAGGCATAAACTTTAACAATATTTGTGACAAAAAAAGGATTTCCTCCGTAGATCAATACAACAAATAAATGATGTGCAAACTGAACTAAGGATTACCTTGTTGTTAATGTGCCTTATTGAAAAGAAACATACCCGATACGTGCATGTCTGACCCGAAACGTGCATGTCTGGTCCATGCTGCAAATTTATCTGTTCTTAAATGATGCTATTAAATTTGAAGACGTTGAACATTTGAATCATTTGGTGAGTATCACTGCTTGTGGACCAGGATTCCCCGAGGGCACAAGTAGCCAAGTTCGATCAACTTCTGTTGATCGGCTGTCTCTTTAACGCATTCGAAAATTTCTTTTATAAAAAAATCTTGAAATTTCTAAAACGTGGGTCCTTTAGCATCATCCTGCTACGTTTTTCGGTACATTTTTAGACAATATAATTTTCACACTTTTTAGCCATATTACATTGTTTTGTTAGAGGATCACTGATGAGGCTTAAGTACCCGAAACGTGCATGTCTGGTCATGCTGCAAATTTATCTGATCTTAAATGATGCTTTTGAATTTGAAGACGTTTAGCATGTACCAGTTAAACGTCATAGACTCTGGTAATAATGCGGAAGGATTCCAACTCTATGCCTCTTGAAGAAATTTTCAAACCAATTTATTATGCGCCAGATACGTGTTTCGAATATTAAATTCTCATCAGTGATGCTTCCAGCAAAACTCTTTTTTGTGTCGCCAACATTCATTCCACTAGCGCCCCTGGTTTTATTTTTAGAATATAAATTTGTGTATTTACATGTAGTTCACAGAGAGTACGCGGTTCCAAGTTTCCTGGGGGTCGATTCAGTAGCATATCCAAATAAAATCTATGTTCAAAATAGTAAAGTAATTTGAGATGTAACGTACAGTCTCCTATGCTAATACCCTGAGAGACAGATAAAAATGTACTTTTCGTAGGTCTTGATCAGAATATTGTAACTACAGAAAGCCCTATCACTTACCATTCAAAAGTTTTGCCCAATGTTAAAGTCTTTGTCATGGACAAACAGACGGACAGGCAAAAAAACTATATGCCTCCGAATCTTTGATTCCGGGCACAGGGGTTTATCGCGCTGATAGCGGTTGCTCTATAATTACTATGTGTTAAAGGGATCTAACTCGGCGTATAGCAAAATATCGACACGTCATCGTAAAGTGTTCAGAAATAGGCTAATCAATGTCAAAATCTATTTTCTTTTGTATATTTCGATAGAGTAATGTATACTGTTTCTGCATACGAAATTTGAAATCAGTACCTCTATTACAAGCCGAGATATGCCCCATACCGCTCTATTATGAGCGCCGCATTTCTAGGTCGGACAAAAAGGTGTCCGTTGATAATTAAACAAATAGAAACAAAATTTGGTCACTGCCTGATCGTTTTAAGGTCCGAATACTTCAAAGACATACAACTGCATGATATCTCCTCTTCACTTGCTTTGTACCATGATCTCAAGCATCGCTGGTATATGAAAAACCTTCATATAGCTACCTTTTTGCATGTGCATATATATGTCATTCATAACTCTGCACATGTTGAATTTAATCTCACTTAAATCCTATGCTTTTCTCATTCAGAGTCGTTAAAAAAGACTATTTGAAATTGTACCAATCATAAATGGGGCTATTTCGTGCCGTGCAATATTATGTATTTGAGATGTTCGCATCATTGCGGTGCCTGTAGTTGATCACTGATGCCAATTAATCATCGGAGACCTTTTTGTCCGACCTAGAAATGCGGCGCTCATAATAGAGCGGTATGGGGCATATCTCGGCTTGTAATGGAGGTACTGATTTCAAATTTCGTATGAAAATACAGTATACATTACCCTATCGAAATATACCACAGAAAATAGATTTTGACATTGATTAGCCTATTTCTGAACACTTTACGATGACATGTCGATTTTTTGTTAAACACCGAGTTAGATACCTTTAATCAACACATAGTTAATTATAGAGCAACCTCTATTAACGTGATAAATCCCTGTTATTACGGAGGCATAAACTTTAACAATATTTGTGACAAAAAAAGGATTTCCTCCGTAGATCAATACAACAAATAAATGATGTGCAAACTGAACTAAGGATTACCTTGTTGTTAATGTGCCTTATTGAAAAGAAACATACCCGATACGTGCATGTCTGACCCGAAACGTGCATGTCTGGTCCATGCTGCAAATTTATCTGTTCTTAAATGATGCTATTAAATTTGAAGACGTTGAACATTTGAATCATTTGGTGAGTGTCACTGCTTGTGGACCAGGATTCCCCGAGGGCACAAGTAGCCAAGTTCGATCAACTTCTGTTGATCGGCTGTCTCTTTAACGCATTCGAAAATTTCTTTTATAAAAAAATCTTGAAATTTCTAAAACGTGGGTCCTTTAGCATCATCCTGCTACGTTTTTCGGTACATTTTTAGACAATATAATTTTCACACTTTTTAGCCATATTACATTGTTTTGTTAGAGGATCACTGATGAGGCTTAAGTACCCGAAACGTGCATGTCTGGTCATGCTGCAAATTTATCTGATCTTAAATGATGCTTTTGAATTTGAAGACGTTTAGCATGTACCAGTTAAACGTCATAGACTCTGGTAATAATGCGGAAGGATTCCAACTCTATGCCTCTTGAAGAAATTTTCAAACCAATTTATTATGCGCCAGGTACATGTTTCGAATATTAAATTCTCATCAGTGATGCTTCCAGCAAAACTCTTTTTTGTGTCGCCAACATTCATTCCACTAGCGCCCCTGGTTTTATTTTTAGAATATAAATTTGTGTATTTACATGTAGTTCACAGAGAGTACGCGGTTCCAAGTTTCCTGGGGGTCGATTCAGTAGCATATCCAAATAAAATCTATGTTCAAAATAGTAAAGTAATTTGAGATGTAACGTACAGTCTCCTATGCTAATACCCTGAGAGACAGATAAAAATGTACTTTTCGTAGGTCTTGATCAGAATATTGTAACAACAGAAAGCCCTATCACTTACCATTCAAAAGTTTTGCCCAATGTTAAAGTCTTTGTCATGGACAAACAGACGGACAGGCAAAAAAACTATATGCCTCCGAATCTTTGATTCCGGGCACAGGGGTTTATCGCGCTGATAGCGGTTGCTCTATAATTACTATGTGTTAAAGGGATCTAACTCGGCGTATAGCAAAATATCGACACGTCATCGTAAAGTGTTCAGAAATAGGCTAATCAATGTCAAAATCTATTTTCTTTTGTATATTTCGATAGAGTAATGTATACTGTTTCTGCATACGAAATTTGAAATCAGTACCTCTATTACAAGCCGAGATATGCCCCATACCGCTCTATTATGAGCGCCGCATTTCTAGGTCGGACAAAAAGGTGTCCGTTGATAATTAAACAAATAGAAACAAAATTTGGTCACTGCCTGATCGTTTTAAGGTCCGAATACTTCAAAGACATACAACTGCATGATATCTCCTCTTCACTTGCTTTGTACCATGATCTCAAGCATCGCTGGTATATGAAAAACCTTCATATAGCTACCTTTTTGCATGTGCATATATATGTCATTTATAACTCTGCACATGTTGAATTTAATCTCACTTAAATCCTACGCTTTTCTCATTCAGAGTCGTTAAAAAAGACTATTTGAAATTTTACCAATTATAAATGGGGCTATTTCGTGCCGTGCAATATTATGTATTTGAGATGTTCGCATCATTGCGGTGCCTGTAGTTGATCACTGATGCCAATTAATCATCGGAGACCTTTTTGTCCGACCTAGAAATGCGGCGCTCATAATAGAGCGGTATGGGGCATATCTCGGCTTGTAATGGAGGTACTGATTTAAAATTTCGTATGAAAATACAGTATACATTACCCTATCGAAATATACCACAGAAAATAGATTTTGACATTGATTAGCCTATTTCTGAACACTTTACGATGACATGTCGATTTTTTGTTAAACACCGAGTTAGATACCTTTAATCAACACATAGTTAATTATAGAGCAACCTCTATTAACGTGATAAATCCCTGTTATTACGGAGGCATAAACTTTAACAATATTTGTGACAAAAAAAGGATTTCCTCCGTAGATCAATACAACAAATAAATGATGTGCAAACTGAACTAAGGATTACCTTGTTGTTAATGTGCCTTATTGAAAAGAAACATACCCGATACGTGCATGTCTGACCCGAAACGTGCATGTCTGGTCCATGCTGCAAATTTATCTGTTCTTAAATGATGCTATTAAATTTGAAGACGTTGAACATTTGAATCATTTGGTGAGTGTCACTGCTTATGGACCAGGATTCCCCGAGGGCACAAGTAGCCAAGTTCGATCAACTTCTGTTGATCGGCTGTCTCTTTAACGCATTCGAAAATTTCTTTTATAAAAAAATCTTGAAATTTCTAAAACGTGGGTCCTTTAGCATCATCCTGCTACGTTTTTCGGTACATTTTTAGACAATATAATTTTCACACTTTTTAGCCATATTACATTGTTTTGTTAGAGGATCACTGATGAGGCTTAAGTACCCGAAACGTGCATGTCTGGTCATGCTGCAAATTTATCTGATCTTAAATGATGCTTTTGAATTTGAAGACGTTTAGCATGTACCAGTTAAACGTCATAGACTCTGGTAATAATGCGGAAGGATTCCAACTCTATGCCTCTTGAAGAAATTTTCAAACCAATTTATTATGCGCCAGATACGTGTTTCGAATATTAAATTCTCATCAGTGATGCTTCCAGCAAAACTCTTTTTTGTGTCGCCAACATTCATTCCACTAGCGCCCCTGGTTTTATTTTTAGAATATAAATTTGTGTATTTACATGTAGTTCACAGAGAGTACGCGGTTCCAAGTTTCCTGGGGGTCGATTCAGTAGCATATCCAAATAAAATCTATGTTCAAAATAGTAAAGTAATTTGAGATGTAACGTACAGTCTCCTATGCTAATACCCTGAGAGACAGATAAAAATGTACTTTTCGTAGGTCTTGATCAGAATATTGTAACTACAGAAAGCCCTATCACTTACCATTCAAAAGTTTTGCCCAATGTTAAAGTCTTTGTCATGGACAAACAGACGGACAGGCAAAAAAACTATATGCCTCCGAATCTTTGATTCCGGGCACAGGGGTTTATCGCGCTGATAGCGGTTGCTCTATAATTACTATGTGTTAAAGGGATCTAACTCGGCGTATAGCAAAATATCGACACGTCATCGTAAAGTGTTCAGAAATAGGCTAATCAATGTCAAAATCTATTTTCTTTTGTATATTTCGATAGAGTAATGTATACTGTTTCTGCATACGAAATTTGAAATCAGTACCTCTATTACAAGCCGAGATATGCCCCATACCGCTCTATTATGAGCGCCGCATTTCTAGGTCGGACAAAAAGGTGTCCGTTGATAATTAAACAAATAGAAACAAAATTTGGTCACTGCCTGATCGTTTTAAGGTCCGAATACTTCAAAGACATACAACTGCATGATATCTCCTCTTCACTTGCTTTGTACCATGATCTCAAGCATCGCTGGTATATGAAAAACCTTCATATAGCTACCTTTTTGCATGTGCATATATATGTCATTCATAACTCTGCACATGTTGAATTTAATCTCACTTAAATCCTATGCTTTTCTCATTCAGAGTCGTTAAAAAAGACTATTTGAAATTGTACCAATCATAAATGGGGCTATTTCGTGCCGTGCAATATTATGTATTTGAGATGTTCGCATCATTGCGGTGCCTGTAGTTGATCACTGATGCCAATTAATCATCGGAGACCTTTTTGTCCGACCTAGAAATGCGGCGCTCATAATAGAGCGGTATGGGGCATATCTCGGCTTGTAATGGAGGTACTGATTTCAAATTTCGTATGAAAATACAGTATACATTACCCTATCGAAATATACCACAGAAAATAGATTTTGACATTGATTAGCCTATTTCTGAACACTTTACGATGACATGTCGATTTTTTGTTAAACACCGAGTTAGATACCTTTAATCAACACATAGTTAATTATAGAGCAACCTCTATTAACGTGATAAATCCCTGTTATTACGGAGGCATAAACTTTAACAATATTTGTGACAAAAAAAGGATTTCCTCCGTAGATCAATACAACAAATAAATGATGTGCAAACTGAACTAAGGATTACCTTGTTGTTAATGTGCCTTATTGAAAAGAAACATACCCGATACGTGCATGTCTGACCCGAAACGTGCATGTCTGGTCCATGCTGCAAATTTATCTGTTCTTAAATGATGCTATTAAATTTGAAGACGTTGAACATTTGAATCATTTGGTGAGTGTCACTGCTTGTGGACCAGGATTCCCCGAGGGCACAAGTAGCCAAGTTCGATCAACTTCTGTTGATCGGCTGTCTCTTTAACGCATTCGAAAATTTCTTTTATAAAAAAATCTTGAAATTTCTAAAACGTGGGTCCTTTAGCATCATCCTGCTACGTTTTTCGGTACATTTTTAGACAATATAATTTTCACACTTTTTAGCCATATTACATTGTTTTGTTAGAGGATCACTGATGAGGCTTTAGTACCCGAAACGTGCATGTCTGGTCATGCTGCAAATTTATCTGATCTTAAATGATGCTTTTGAATTTGAAGACGTTTAGCATGTACCAGTTAAACGTCATAGACTCTGGTAATAATGCGGAAGGATTCCAACTCTATGCCTCTTGAAGAAATTTTCAAACCAATTTATTATGCGCCAGATACGTGTTTCGAATATTAAATTCTCATCAGTGATGCTTCCAGCAAAACTCTTTTTTGTGTCGCCAACATTCATTCCACTAGCGCCCCTGGTTTTATTTTTAGAATATAAATTTGTGTATTTACATGTAGTTCACAGAGAGTACGCGGCTCCAAGTTTCCTGGGGGTCGATTCAGTAGCATATCCAAATAAAATCTATGTTCAAAATAGTAAAGTAATTTGAGATGTAACGTACAGTCTCCTATGCTAATACCCTGAGAGACAGATAAAAATGTACTTTTCGTAGGTCTTGATCAGAATATTGTAACTACAGATATTTTATAACATTAAGTAATAATCATGTATCACGTGATAAAAATGGTTCCGACCGTAAGGTATAGTCACTGGAAACACAAAGTCAATGATGTAATAGCGATATATTTCAAGGCATAGTACTTATGACAAATGTTTATATCTCCTTAAAGAAAGCTAAGACAAAGAATATCAACATAACGGTATTGCCACGTTGAAAAACAAAGGAGGGGATGCAACATGCAAACATGCAATTTTTTTTTCAAATGTTGGTCATTGTACAATGATGGAAATTTTGGAACCAGCAGAAACATGTTAATACAAGAAAAACATTATACAAAAATGAGAGTCATATCTATATATGTAGAGTAGTTATAACAATTCTTAAAGTTATCAACATCTCTGTTAAAGTCATAACATAAAAAGTTTTCGACCCGATAGAAAGGTATATAGTTCAAATATAGTTCAGGGTCACATGATAAAAACCGGTATCGACAGAAAGGTATTTCACACATGTAAAAGTTAACTCAAAATGTAAGTGTGTGTGTGAGTTTGTGTGCATAAGTACACTTTTAAAAATTATCTGTTCAATGAAGTATTTGTACAACATGTTGTGTCACAGAGTTTATGAATTTGGCAATAAATAATTAAAAGGAAAACCTTAAATCTTTGCTTTTGCCAAATCAAATAATATAAAGAGAAAAGTTGTGTTTTCATACGAGAAGTTTCAACAGAAAAAGTAATACTTCTTCACATCAAATGAATGTAATAAGTCTTCTCGTTCAATGTTTCAATTTGAAACTTTCTAAACTGTGTCATAAAATAATGTAATCGAGATGAAATCTTGATAAAGCGTCTTTATGACGTAGGAAACACGTTACACTAAAAGTAAGTTTTTATAAGAAATCGATTAGATAAATTGAAAGACAACAGAATGTAAGTGAGTGTGTGAGTTTGTGTGCATAAGTACACATATAAAAACCCAATCTATTCAATGAAGAATATCTATTCAATGAAGAATATCTATTCAATGAAGAATATCTATTCAATGAGGATATCGCTCGCCTAGTTTTAGTGTTACGCACTGCATTGAAATATATTCTAAATTTTCTGTCATCAAATTAGATCTTGATTTCTAAAACTAAGAGACATCTCCCTCATTGCATAGCTCTGTCCTTAGCCAATGATTTTTGATCATATTTTTCACTTAAATACGCTTCTGAATACACCATACATAAAATTTGGAGCCGCTAATCTTTGGCAAGAGGAAATAAAAAGTTTCTATTGTAGATGGCGCTAGGAAAATTCACATTAGTTTTATTCAAATTATTTGACATTAAGAACTACTGACAAGGATTTACTATCCGAAATACATGTCTAGTACTATTAAATTTGTTTCTATAGATCATATATTTCGATATTGACAACCTAACAATGTACGGAATAAGAAAGAGACACCTTAAGTTATTGATTCATCATAGTAGAGAAATTAACGTGGGTATTATCGTTTGAATCATGTAATGATGCCCTGCTGCCTGGCCTTGAAAAGTCAAAATGCTTGTCCTGTTCAACGCAAAATAAGCCATTTAAATCAGTCTGAAACACTGGTTTTGCAGGTCCTCGGCCAGTTGTAAACTCAATATCGATTTGTGAACCTAGTTTATTTGATGGTCTATAAAGAGAAAAAGAAAATATCATTGTTTCAACAACTTCTGAAATTATCTCAAATAAGACTCAATTAAAGTTTGTTTGACTTGAAAAATCATCATTATCATTGCTTTGAACTGCTTATCATTGATTGGAAATACAGGAAAGTGTGAATGAATCATATCGAATGTTGAAGTAAAAAATGTTAAAAGGAGGAGAAGGGAACCATATGGCAAGTAAATATAATATATGATAACTGGAACGAAATATTATTAAAAAGGATTAGATACCTAGATTCTCTTTGCTTGAAGTTATAATGTTTGACCACAGCTATGGTTACGATCAGAGCGATGATAACTCCAATGACTAAACACATCGCTACCACAATTACTATTGTATTGGACGATTCGATGTCAGTACTAGGCTTTGATGATGCCGGGTCTATATGGTTTGCAGATGTTGTGCTGGTTGAAGTACTTGCCGAGGAGGTACTTGGCTTATCTGTGGTAGTTGACATTGTTGCAGACGACGTGGTGCAATCTACAAGATCAGAAAATGGAATTAAAAAAAATCAAATGAAATATTTTTTTGAAATTATTTAAGTAATAATGGTGGATGTGACCTACGGAGCCCGTAAAGGGTCACATGGAACTTTTTTTTTAAATTCGAGCGCTCAGTTTTAAAATCGAGAGCTCAATTTGAAATTCGAGCTCTCAATTTTTAATTCGAGCGCTCAATTTTAAATTTGAGCGCTCAATTATCAAAATCGAGCGCTCGATATAAAATTTGAGCTCTCAATATAATTTTCGAGCGCTCAATTTATGCAAATTTGAGCTCTCAATAAACTTTATATAGAGGGCTCAATTTCTTTATTCCGAGCCCTCATTTTAAATTTCAAGCACTCAATTTAATATCCGAGAACTCAATTTTAATTCTGAGCACTCAATATAAACTTCGAGCGCTCAATTTAAAATTCGAGCGCTCAATATATGAATCTGAGCGCTCAATATATTAATCTGAGCGCTCAATTTACAATTTGAGCACTCAATTTTAAATTCGAGCGCACAATTTAAAATTTGAGCTCTCAATTTAAAATTCGAGTGCTCAAATAAAAAATTTGAGCGCTCAAATAAAAAATTCGAGCGCTCAAGATAAATTTCGAGCGCTCAATTTAAATTCTGAGCACTCAATATAAACTTCGAGCGCTCAATATATTAATCTGAGCGCTCAATTTACAATTTGAGCACTCAATTTTAAATTCGAGCGCTCAATTTAAGATTCAAGCTATCAATTTTAAATTCGAGCGCTCAATAAAAAAATTCGAGCGCTCAAGATAGATTTCGAGCGCTCAATATAATATCCGAGATCTCAATTTAATAGGCTTACATCGTGCATTGAATATAAGAGGAGACCGTTTTCTGAAAGAAAGGAGGGGATCTCCAACAACACTAGGTTGCAGCACCCACAGCAAAATCCCAAAACACCCATGCAAAAATCACAGAACAGATACCCACAGAAAGAGACGCAAAAGGGACAAGGAACACCCACTCACAACATAGAAACATGAAACATAAAAGACTACACATAAACCAACGAGACCAATGGGCAATCGGTGCCGACTTAAGACTACATCTACCACGTCAGTAGTAGACAGTGTAATTATCCGGATTATGTGCGCACAACCCTCCCACTTTTCTGATTACCCAGAGGTCTTGAAGAATGCACAATTGTGGTGTAAAATAACCTCCTCACTGTAAGATGAACATACAAAGAGACAACATGACGCAAGGGCCCAAAACACCGATGGATATGTGAATGAATATAAAGTACAATTTTTCTTTTTCATCTTATTTTCCAGAGTCGGAAAAAACAAGAACATAGCTTAAGTCTGTTACCGTCCAAATTAAAAAAAAAATGAGTGAAATTGCCTCCATAACCCACTCTTTTTATAGGAGAATCTTCTCCACTTTCTGTTTAGGATGCATCACGTCTATGGGTGCATCCACCCCATGACCCTCGGAAATCTATCATATTTTGTACCAGTAATTCGTTCGATCAGACGGAAAAAATGTTTCCCGCAATTTTCCGTTGCAAAATTGGGGGGGGGGGGGGTCCTTGAAAAACGGTGTTTTTTTAATTACCGAAAATAGGAAAACATGAATATTTTCTGTATGCAATGTGATATAAAAAAGCGACAAAAAAATAACACAAACACTCAAAGAAACACATTTTCGGCCCCTTGGCCTTTATCCAGTGTAAAAAAGACAATATATATGACAACTAAGTGAAATCCATCCTTTGGTACTATGATGATAACTGCAAATTCAATTTGCAATTAACTCCAGAGTAGTAAAGGGTGAAGGAGCCTATAAGATAAGGGTTGTATTTAACCCTGAAATTCTTCAAGTATTTCTTCTGCACAATGATCTATACACAAAAAAACTTTGATCATTACTAACATGTAATGTATTTGAAGATTCCTCATACAACTTTTATTTTGGTAAGCTTATTTCTAGATACTTAAATAACAGTCCAAAGATTAGGGGATAGTTATGTTGAAAAGAAGCACCAGAAACGTTGAAAACTAAGAACTATCTGGCTAAATCGGATACCTATAAACTTTAAAAAAAAGTAGTTATAGTCTAAACAAGATACTAGAAATCAAATTTAAAGACTGGTCTCAACTTTTTCCATAAATTTGAAAATCTTGAATCTAAAATATTTTGTATTCATTGGCTACAAAGTAGGCATTTTACCGCGAAATACACACTGTGTAGAAATATACAGCACGCTCTTGTTTACTTCATTCCAAACTCTTGTGCATTTCACGTGAACATGTTTAGAATGAATAAATGATGACTTTAAAAGGGAAAAAAGTATGTCCAGTGTTTGGGGGCAAAACCTCTATTTTTGTGTCGCCTGCGAAGCATAGCGACACTTAGGGATCACTTTGTCCGTTGTCCGTCTGTCTATACGTCCGTCCGTCCGCCTGTCTGTCTGTCTGTCACACTTTGGGTGTCACAGCCCATAACTTTTGATTGGTAAGTGATAGGGCTTTGATATTTCACATGTGTATTCCTTGTGACAAGACATTCCTACACATACCATAATTTTTGACCTAGTGACCTTGACCTACATATTTGACCTAATTTTCAAATAAATTAAGAATGGATATATCTTTTGATTGGTAAGT
The DNA here is from genome assembly GCA_033119305.1 of Pinctada imbricata. Taxonomy (NCBI): domain Eukaryota; kingdom Metazoa; phylum Mollusca; class Bivalvia; order Pterioida; family Pteriidae; genus Pinctada; species Pinctada imbricata. The sequence continues at coordinate 53,294,465 of VSWD01000004.1, read as the reverse complement.
GTTAGGACATTGATATATCACACGTGCAATCCTTTTGGCAAGACCTTTCAACACACACCATAATTTTTGACCTTGTGACCTTGACCTGGTTATTTGACCTACTTTTGATAAAAAGATAAGATTCGCTATTTCTCTCATACCCGCGTATGTGTTACAGAGTAGGTCAATGAAATACAGCTATGTGAGCTGCTTCTGTATCACATATCACGTGACAGCTGTATCACATATCACGTGACGCTATTGTTTCGATTGTTTACGCTATTGTGACGTCATGATTTCAGCCCGCAAAACAAACAAGTTAGCGGCGACGTCGCAATAAAGCATCGATTTTAAGATCTTTTTAAAATGTACTCTTGTGTTTTATTTTGAAAAGCCTAATATTCGTGGTTTATTCTTATAGAATAAACCATTTTCGGGGGCGCTGAATTCGAATATCGCAACATTTTCGCGAATAGATCAACTTGACATTTTTCAAATTTCGTCCCTTTTCTTTCAGTTTTGTTTTTGACCCTTAGATATGAGAGAAAAATACTCTTTCATGGTCTTCTATGAAAGATACATTGGTTCCACCCGAGGGGTCTCAAAATCATGTAAAACCCGAGGCTTTTGATTGGTAAGCGATAGGGCTTTGATATTTCAAATGTGTATTCCTTGTAACAACGCCTTACTACACAAACCATGATTTTTGACCTATTGACCTTGACCTACATATTTGACCCACTTTTCAAAAAAATAAGATTGTGTATCTTTTGATTGGTAAAAATTGTGAAAATACCTTTCTACACAGATCATAATATTTGATCTTGTGACCTTGACCTAGATATTTTACCTATTTTTCAAGAAAAGTAAAATTGGCTATATCTTTTGATTAATAGGGGATTAAGGCGGGTTTGAACACCAAGATGGCGGCGGCATTATTTGTTTTCTCGCTTCCTCGAAAAAGTACAGTCTTAACTTCTTTAAAACATTAGATACTCTGATTGATATACGCATTTAAGTATCCTGATGAAATTTGAAAATTTTCCGGCGTCATTAGAAGAAATTATGGCGATTTTCGAAATTTAGGACTTTGGGAGTTTTATCCATGAGCAAACCACGACGTCATTTCGACGTTATCGGGAAAAATGGCGTCACAAACCTTTCGCATTCAAAATGCAATAAAACATTATTACTAAACATATTGCACTGACACTTAGCATGTATAAAATAGAAAATCCAATCTTCATCACGGTGTATTCGTTGAAAAATTTACATTACAGGAAAGTGGATGTCAACTTATTTGAAAATGGACGATTTTGGAAGAAAAAATTGGAAAATATAAAGCCTTGTAATATTTTAATCCTAAATTCAATTTTTCCCATTTAATTATGAAATCATCTCTGGTCATTCTTGATCATTTTGATAGTTTTTGACAAAGATTCATCCACAGGATTCCTAATAATTAACTAGCAACTACAGTAAAATGGCTCGAAATTGCAATTTTTTAACGATAGTGTCATCTTTTATTCAAGTATTCTGCCTGCGTTTAAAACACAGTTTATTTTATCTTTTCCATATGTGAGTGCAATGTATTTAGGGGTAATTTTGAAGTTAAATCAAAATTAATTTCCAATAGCTTTACGAGAACTGGAATGACACTTTCAATATTATGACGTCATCAAGAAATTCACGAAAATGTCAATTAATGCATATTTCAAAGACTCGTAGAAAATTTTCCTGTGGATAGAATCAAATGTAAGTTTGTATAGTCAAGGACAGACAAGAAATATATAATTTCAGAAATTTTTAGAAAAATTGAATTTGGCGTCCAAGTGTTCAATACCTCCTTAAGGGCTATTATATTTCACATGTATTTTCCTTGTAACAATGCCTTTCTATACATACCATAATTTTTTACCTTTTGACCATGACCTAGCTATTTGACCTTCTTTTCTAAGAAATTAAGGTTGTATATATCTTTTAATCTTAGGTGAAAGGTCTTTAATATTTCTTATGATGAGACCTTTGTTTTACCACTTTTTACGTAGTGACCTTGACCTAGACGATTGACACTCTTTTCTGAAAATTTCAGAATGACCATATCTTTTAATTTGTAATTAAGAGGTCTGATATTTCAGATGAATTTCAATTGACAAGACTTTTCTAGTGATACCAATAATTTTGATCCACTTTCTAGAATAATAATCAAGCCGCTTAGCAGGCGACACAAGCATTCCTTGGATTGCTATTTTTACAGAAAAATAACACATTTTTAAACATTATTTATAAAATCCAAATGTTTTGATAATGAAATAAAAGAAAATATATTAATAGTAGTTATTTTATAGTTTGCATGATTACGGGTTGACAAATTAAATGCGAAAACAGTTAGAATTTCTCCTCTTTTTTGGGGGTAAAATATGAACTTTCATGCAGAAATTAAACGTTTCCGGAAAACAATATTATTTCATTATATTTGCAAAAATAAGTGATCTTTATAACTACTTTGACGTGAATATCCATCTATTGTATCCAACTTAAGGAAATATTTATATAAGCCCTGAATTTCAGCATTCATACAATTAAGACATATGCATGGCTGTAAGTCTATAAAACGAATCTCTACAATGAAATTGAGTGCTTAATTTTTATATTGAGAGCTCGAATATTAAATTGAGCGCCAAGATTTTAAATGAGTGCTCGAATTTGATATTGAGCGCTCGTATCTAAAATTTGAGAGCACAGATTTTAAATTAAGCTCTCGGAATTCTAAAAGTAAGCGCGCAGATTTTTATTGAGCGCTCGAATATTATATTGAGCGATCGAAATTAAAATTGAGCACTCAGAGTTTATAATGAGCGCTCGAATATCATATTGAGTGCTCGAATTTTATATTGAGAGCTCAAATTTTAAATCAAGCGCTCGAATATTAAATCGAGCGCTCGAATTTTATATTAAGCGCTCGAATTTTATATTGAGCGCTCAGAATTTAAATTGAGTTCTCGGATATTAAATTGAGTTCTCGGATTATAAATTGAGCGCTCGAATTTTAAATTGAGCGCTCAGAATTTAAATTGAGCACTCGGATATTAAATTGAGCGCTCGAAATAAAGAAATTGAGTCCTCTATTTTAACTGAATTGAGAGCTCAAATTTACATAAATTGAGCGCTCGAAAATTGTATTGAGCGCTCAAATTTTATGTTGAGCGCTCGAATTTTTTAATTGAGTGCTCGAATTTAAAATTGAGCGCTCAAATTTAAAATTGAGAGCTCGAATTTAAAATTGAGAGCTCGAATTTTAAATTGAGCGCTCGAATTAAAAAAATATGTTCCGTGTGACCCTTTACGGGCTCCGTAGTGACCCAACCCCACAAATAGAATCCAAAAATATAACAATCAATAGGCATACACATTCTTCAAAAATATAAATCAATGCAAAAATAGGAAGGGAATCCCAAACAATGAAAACAGTGAAAGACACTCTCACGAGACAAAACAAGAGGCCCAAGAGGGCCTCGATCGCTCAACCGAAAACTAAAAAGCATACAGAACAAGAAGAAGTTTGTAAAAGGAAAAAACTTGACTCCCGAGTGGAAACAAAAATATCAACATTTCTTAAGACATCTTTCTAGCTCATCCTGATGCTTTCAGTTTATTGATATATGTTTCGGTTCTGAAGAAGTTTGCCAAAGAAGTGTACTCCCTGTATCCTACTTTTACATGTGGTAAGGCTACCTGTTGACAGATCCGGAAGAAAAAAATAACAACACTTATTGGGACCATGTTTACCTTATACCTGAGTATATTCTCGCAGTGGTATTAACCAGATGTGGATTTTAAAGAATTCGAAGGAACTTTTAGAACATCTGAAATCCACATTTTAGTATAGTCCATTCGATCAAAGCCTTTGATTTTTCGACACTTTACACTACAATTCCACATTCTAAATTGAAAGAAAGACTCGCAAAAAAAAGTAATGCGTTTACAAGTAAGAACGGTAAACACAAGTACAAATGTATTGTTGTTAACTATGACAAAATCTATTTTGTAAAAGAAAAGTCCGATTCTGAAAATAAGTACACTGAAACAGATATTAATCAGATGTTAAACTTTCTGATCGACAACATTTATGAGGTGTTTGGAGGAAAGGTCTTCCAGCAAATTGTCGGAATTCCAATGGCGACCAAGTGTGCCCCACATCTTGCCGACATTTTTCTTCACTCGTACGAAGCTGAATTCATTCAATCTTTGGTCTCTGAATGGAAAAGATACTTAGCTTCTGACTTCAACTTCACTTACAGAAACATAGACGATGTGTTGTCCATGAATAATCCAAAATTCAGCAGTATCTATCCTTCGGAGCTTGAAGAAACTACAGAGACAAATAATTCAGCATCTTATTTGGACATAATGTTGTCCTACGACACTGATGGTCACATGAACATCTCACTCTATGACAAACGTGACGACTTCAATTTCAGCATTACAAACTTTCCTTTTCTGACTAGCAACATCCCTTCATCGCCAGCTTATGGCGTGTTCATATCTCAGTTGATACGTTATGCCAGAGCAAGTACCAAATATACGGATTTTGTTCTGAGAGCTAGGCTTCTTTCAGATAAGATTCTCTGTCAGGGATATGTTTGTGACCGACTAACATCGTCACTGAGGAAGTTCTACGGTCGATATGGGGAACTCGTCATACACTATGATGTCCCACTCTCCAGAATGGTGGATGATATTCTGCCATAGATCATTTGAACAATCCAACCAAAGATTTCACTTCCGAAATGGAAGTAACCGGATGTGACAGTTCTACCGAATTGAAGCGGCGGGTGTTGCATGCAAGCAGGAGATGCTTACTCTTCCTGAGCACCTGGTCTCACTCCCATATCGGGAGTTCACTTTTTTCATGTGGTGGAGGTTTTTGTTTGTTTGCTTTGGTTCCTGTTTTATCCTGATGTTGTATGCCTTCGGTTTCTGATTTTCTGAAATATCGATTTTGTGCTGTATACAGGGATATGGTTATTATCCATATTTGTCATGTTTCATGAAAATCTAAAAATGTGATTATGGAAAAGAAGCTGAAAATGTATGAAACTCACCCCCCCTTTTTTACATAAAAATCATAAAAAATCAAAAAATTAAATTTTAGCATAAAATTCATATCAAAGCATATAGTAACTTTAATATGACAAATATGCAGTGAATGACTGTGTAAGATCAAACATTTATTGAATTATGTTAAGAAATAATGTAAAAATGTGCACTTCTGGCTAAGTTCGAAAGACATCAAAAACGCGTCAAAAATTTGACTTCGGAGTGGAATAAAAAATAACATTTCGTTTTGTCGATATGTGCTTCGGTTCTGAAAGTTTGTCAAAGGACAGTACCCCTACCTAGTTTTGCCTGTTGACTGTTGACAGATAAAGCGAAAAATATAAACACTTGTAGGGACATTGATTACATAATATCAAACAATGTTAAACGTCTTCAAATTCAATAGCATAATTTAAGATCAGATAAATTGCAGCATGGACCAGACGTGCACATTTCGGGTTCTTAACCCTCGTCAGTGATCCTCAATCCAAACAATGTAATACATGTATGACCAAAGAGTGTGAAAGTTATTATGTCCAAAAATGTACCGAAAGACGTGACAGGATGGGTGGTATATGATGCTACCGGACCCACGTTTCAGATAGTTCAAGAAATTTTGATAACATAAATTTTCAAATGCGTTGAAGAAACGATCAACCTAAGTTGAACGAACTTGGCTACATGTACCCACGGGGACTCCTGGAGTACAGCAGTGACACTCACCAAGTGGTACAAATGTTAAACGTCTTCAAATTCAAAAGCATCATTTAAGATCATATAAATTTGCAGCTTGAACCCGACATGCACGTTTCGGGTATTTAACCCTCGTTTCATGATAAACTGAAAAATGTTGATGGAAAAGAAGCCGAAAAAGTATGAAAATCACGCCCTTCCTTTCTACATAAGAAAAAATTTATGAAAAAATGAAAAAAAAAATAGCATAAAATACATATCAAAGCATTACGTAACTTGAATATGGCAAATCTGCAGTAAATGAGTGTGTACAATTATACATTTTTTGAATTTTGTAAGGAAATAGTGCAAAAATTTCAATTTCTGACTAAGTCCGAAAGACATAAAAAATGCGTCAAAAATTAGACTTCGGATTGGAAACAAAAATAATAACACTTCTTAAGACATCTCTCTAGATAATCCTTATGCTTTCGGTTTGTCGACATGTGCTTCGGATCATTTTGAGACAAAGTGTGGGGGCTGTGCACATACTATCCGGATATCAACTTCATTTGCTTTTAAAGAGGCATCTGACTGACTGTCCTCAGTCGTCAACGACTGCCCATTGGTCTGGTTAGTTTATGTGAAAAGGGAAGGATCTTCAGGAATACCAACCTACACTCACCAAGCGGAGCAAACCGACAAGAAAGTGACATAAATTACATCAGATGAAACTTCAAACCACAAAAGTACACAACAGTATGAAGTAGAACATCATATAAAACAGTCGTAAAGAACGATTCAACACAATGACGCCATATAAATGTGTACCCAACTGCTATTAGCAAATAGTGTGGTTACCCGGAATACTTGCACACAACCCTCCCACCTATACGGATACACAAAACATTCCATAGACAGGCAAATGCTGTAGAAATTGACATTTCCTTTCTTTACTGCATTGATGTCGTGGTTGTCCCTTTGGTGTATCGTGTATGTTTGCTCACACTGTGTTTTTGCATTTGGATTGTTTTGCTGTTTTGCTTTTTGTGATGAAACCGAGTCTTTTTGATGTCCACTCCTAACATTTGTTTGATCGAATCTTTTTAAGCGTAAACTACAGGGAACAGAAGTCTTCGTTATAGAGTTCTTAAATGTTTTTTGTTTAAGGTTTTACTTATGATAGGATATAAAAAGTTTTATGTAGTAGTTTTGTATAGTTTCTTCTGTATTGTTTTGTGTGGGCATATTCAGCAGTGGTCATTGCAGTGTTGTTTGAAATCATGATATACTTATTTTACTTTTTTATTAACTGTCGTACATATCTTCACATTTGCTGGTATATCTGATGTCTTAATTCACGAATGGTTGTTTTTATCTCCTGTATCTTATATCTTTGGATGTATTGAAGAGCTTGAAGAAACTCGTCAAGTGTGTTTATATCTGCGTTATTATATTTGTGCATATTATCTAGTTTAAGTTTTGTGATTGGCTTTCACTTACACTTAGAGTTTGATTTACACAAAAAATATAATTTTGAAGAATGAAGAAATAGTTAGTAACTAGGTAACGTAAAACTAGATCAGGCTATAGATAAAGTGATATAACGAATGCCGAACATCATGAAATCTCAAACTTCCGGCAAAATAAGTTTGTGAACCCTTATCAACCCTATATCAAATTTGCTTTTGAATATAAATTACCATTAATTTGAATCCAACTGTACGTATCATTGGTGACAAGGCATTGCTGACAGATATCTTTTTGGTTTCGTTGGCCATCAGGTATGCAACTTCCGTCGATAAAGCAGTAACCATTCTGAAATTATACACACACGTACATATTATAGAAAAAATCAATCGAAAGAATAATTGCAGATTTGTAAACGATCGGAAGTTTGAAAAGTTACAGTGAGAGGCAAAATGTATGATCTTTTTGCAATTGAAACCGTATCCATTCATTTCAAATAATGAAAAAATAGACAATACCCTGAAAACAAATAAAGTTGTCCCATTTGATTCAATCACCTCCTGACATAGCGAATCATAAACAAAGACCATCGATATGTCACTGAAAGAATTTCCATCGTTGGAGACAGATATGTTGTATGCATTCACAAACACATTTGGAATTGATGAGTCAGACATAGGCAATGTACACATAGCTTCAAACGGACTGCGCTGAGTTCCATTTTCAATTGACGATCCAACATATACAGACGATCCATCTTGTAATATCTAAAATAAAGATGCAAAGTGCCGAGTTGCAAATCTGTAAGGTAAGTATGAATTTGCAGAAAAACATGAATTGTGTATGGTCTGAAATGTGTCCTTCTGACCGCAAAATAACATGAATAATAATGTTTGACACACGGGAAACATTTCTGGCAAGTTTTATGATGAAATGTACAATACATACTCCAATATGCCCATGTTCAATCAATAGAGTGATATGGCCTTCACCTTTGACTTTTTGAACCCAAACTCATAAGGGACAATTCTCGATTCAAGGGAAAAATTTTGACAAGTTTTAAGAAAAAGGTGCAATACGCTCTCTAACATGATCTGGAAACTAATTTCATTCATTTCAGTTCTATGACCTTTTGACGCAACAATCAACAGACTCATGGGAAACATTTCTGGCAAGTTTCATAATCATAGGTTATGCATTCTCTAATATGATACTTATGATTATCGTCAGGATCTTCTTTAACTCATTTGTGTCACACTTATGCCCTTTACCGTGTGGAGCTCGTAAAAAGTTCCCCGCGAAGGGTTTGACAGTACGTGTTTTGAATATTTACCCTGACATGATCACCATAGCGCTTTCAATATAGATATTACCTCAGACAGTGCAGTGCATTTGTTTTATATATTGATTTTATTTTCGTGCATAAACATCGACGGCCGATGCGGCCGGCCAACAGGGGATGCTTACTCCTCCAGGGCACCTGGTCCCACCTCTAGCTTGCTTGGGGTCCGTCGATGCTTAATTTGGTGCTATATTGTGGATGCTGTTGAGATTATAGTCAAGATCTTCTTTAATGTTAAACGTCTTCAAATTCAATAGCATCATATGAGAACAGATAAGATTTCAGCATGGACCAGACATGCACGTTTCGGGTACTTAACCCTCGTCAGTGATCCTCAATCTAAACAATGTTATATGGCCAAAGAGTGTGAAAAATATTATGCCTACAAATATACCGCAAACGTAGCAGGATGGGTGGGATATGATGCTAAAGGACCCCCGTATTAGAAATTTCAAGATTAACTCATTACATCATTTTCAGTCATCATTGTCCTTTGACCTTTGATTCCAAAATCGATGGGGTTATTCAAGAAGAATATTTCTGGTACGTTTCATGATAATAGGTTCAATACACACTCTAATATGACCCAGAAATAGTTTTAATCATGGCCTTGATTTTTAAAAAAATCTTTGACCCCAAAATCGATAAGAGTCATTGTTAGATATAGTTATAGTTTTCCCTGACATGGTCGCCATAGCAGTTTCTATATAAACATAACCCCAGACAGTGCAGTGCATGTTTATTTGTATATTGCATTCATTTTCGTGCATGGATACTGACGGCGGGTGCGGCTAGCCAACAGGGGATGCTTACTCCTCCCGGGCACCGCACCTGGTCCCACCTCTGGCTCGCTAGGGGTCCGTCGATGCTCAATTTCGTGCTCTATTGTGAGTGCTGTTGAGATTATCGTCAGGATCTTCTTGAACTAATTCATCGAAAATATTTCCGGTAAGTTTCAAGATCATAGGTGCAATACATGTTCCAATATTATGCGGAAACCATTTTCCATTATCAGAGTTATATGAATTTGACTCTTTGACAAAAGGGATCATCCTTCACTCATGGGAAACATTTCTGGTATCATTACCATCGGTGCAATATATACTTTAATATTATCCGGACATCATTTTCAATGATCAGTGCCCTGTGACCTTTTACCTTTTTAACCCTAAATCAGTAGGATCTATCCTTGATTGACAGTGAGTAAGTATGTGAAGTTTAATTTAAGAAATGAATCTTATATTTTTTCTGTTGATGCAGGTATCACCCGAAAAAATGGACAGAAAAATGCATCAATTCGCGTAGCGCGTTGATGCAAAAGTTTTCTGTCCATTTTTCGGGTGATACCTGCATCAACAGAAAAAAAATATGAGATTCATTTCACATCATTTGATTATCATCTACTTATTGAAAACAGACTGTTTTCTTGGATCTAAAAACAATCAATCAGCACACTTTATTTGTAAGTTCGGAGGGTTTCGCAGTGAAACGTCTGTCAAAACAAGTTATGGCAGCCGCCATTATTTAAACAGCGAACGATCGTCTCTCTATATCTTTGGAATAAGGACAAATTTGAGCAAATTCTGAATGAACAGTTACTTTTCTTGTAAGTAGAAAAGAAATGGTACCCTTGAAATGATAAGCAAACATCAGCTAATTGGATTTTCAGCAATGAGTTCATTCGTGTTTGATGGAAGCCCCGGTTCTATAAATAGTGCTATAAATAGACTTCCGTGACAAATTGTGTTGATCGATGTATCAACAAAATTTCTTTGCCAATTAGAATCTTCGTTTCTTGAAGATGACAATGGAAATTAAATGATTGCACTAGCATATTTATTATTTGATTTATAGTCAAGAAACGAATTGTTGACGCCCGCCTGCCAATCCGCCCATCCGTCCGCCTACATCGCCAACCCAGATGCCCACCCGTCCATCTCACATGAAATTAAGAGTCGAGTTTTGCAAATCGGCTAACAAGATTCTTCAAATGGAAATACTTCGTATTTGTACTCGTCAATTTACACTTGCTCTGTAAAACAATCAAAGAGATCGTTTTGCATTATATACTATATCTTATCCCAGTGGCTACAATACCGGGAAACTGAATAAACTAATATAACCATATTACCCACGATAATTATTTAAAAATTGACTGTAATACTTTTTTCTGTCTATCGATGTAAAGACATAACCCAATGCACAAACTATAAAATCCTCGAAGCATCGGTTTTTGTCTTTACATCGACATTCAGAAAGAAAAATATTACAGTCACTCCTTATAATTTAATTCAATTACTATTTTTAAAATTATTTAGTTTATTTTGCAATTGACGTCATTTTAGCATTGTTGATTTTCAAGTTCAAAACTGGCGACGTAATATTTGAACAGGCCTAACGTAGTGGCGCTCGCTGTAAGTGACGTCATAATAGGCGACATTGTCTATACAGCTATAGATAAAATTTCGCTCGTATGTATACGTTTGTATAGGCGTTATACAGTCACTACGGAAATAATTAAATTATACATGTATATTCAAATTTATTACATGTATGTAATTCACTTCACTTTAAGATTGCTTTGTAAACTCTGTAATATCTCCGAAATATGCCAACAAGATTAAAAATAAATTTGATGTGTAACTACAGAAAGGAGGGGATCTCCAATCAATCATACTCGGTTGCAGTGCCCACAGCTTATCATTAAAACACCTGTTGCGAAAAAATAGAGAAGTCAAGCACATCAAATGAGTTAAAGGAGATCCTAGCGATAATTTCAACACCACTCACAATACACATCAAATTGAGCATTAACGGTCCCCTAACAAGCTAGAGGTGGGACTAGGTACCCGGGAGGAGTAAACATCCCCTGCTACTCCAGAGACGTAATTGAGACAGATGATATACAAACATGAACCATAAAAGACACATACACCAACAAGACCAATCAGTGCCAACTTAGGACGGTCATTTGCCAAGCAACAAAGAAGGGGGTCTCCGACAACACTCAGCTACAGCATCAATAGAAAAACACCAAAACAATCATGCAAAAATTCAGAGCAGGCATTCACAGAAAGAGACACAAGAGATACAAGTAACATATAAACAACCAAAAATTATTAATTAGCAATTGACTAAGGACGGCTTCTACTACGCAAGTATCAAATGGTGTTGTTATCCGGATTTCGTGCGCTTACTGCCTCTGAATCGGTAATGTAGTGTAAAATAACATATGAACCGTAAGATAACTACATAAACAAGACAACGGATAACAGGGTCCCAAGTAGCACAGATAAATATTTAAATGTTTAGCCGGCTGTAGCGAGCTCATGCATGTGATCACCCGAGGAGTCCGACTGAAATTCAGAGAGGACAAGTGGTCGGTACACTGTCTTCTCTAAAGAGGTTTGGACATGGCCCATCATGAAGTCCTGTCGTACAGAGTGCAATTCTTAAGAATGCGCTGGTACAAGGCTGTAGATTGGTCCAGTAGTACCAAGCCAAGTGTCCGTCTGATGACAGAAGGATCATATCCACTTACACTATTTCGATGGTACCTTTGATCCTTTTGATTTTGTTAATTACTGTATATCACCATACAATGCAGTTTGTGAAATACCCAATGTAATATACTCTGTTGCTTGTATGGATCCGAAATTCAAAAGAAGTTGACCATAATTTTTGTAAAATTTCCAGAGTGTTTTTACTAGTTTATGAAAGCGAAAACCTTGACCTAAAAGTTTCTTTGTAATTTGTAAATTTGTAGTTCGACAGTAAGTGTTTTGAATATTGTCCCTGACATGGTCGCCATAGCTCTTTCTATATAGATATAACCTCAGTCAGTACAATGCATGTATTTTATATATTGTTTTTATTTTCGTGCATGAACATCGACGGCGGGTGCGGCTAGCCAACAGGGGATGTTTACTCCTCCCGGGCACCTGGTCCAACCTCTAGCTTGCTAGGGGTCCGTCGATGCTCAATTTAGTTCTCTATTGTACGTGATGTTGAGATTATCGTCAGGATATTCCTTAACTCATTTCTACTATGAAAATCCAAAATATTAGTACATGTAAATACCGTATAACAATAATCTCGCAACATCACCGTGAAGCCAGGGAAAATTTACTATGTTGAATCCAAAATCATGTCGTTTGTCATACACACTTGTATGAATCCCTCCATCAACAATTTTGAATTGGTGTTTCTTTGTTTGTAACATTTGCCTTGTTTAGAGTCTATTCTTTTGTATAAATACAAAAACAGGATTGTCGATAGTAAGAATATCATCCAGGTACTTAGAATGAGTTAAAGAAGATCCTGACGATAATCTCAACAGCACTCACAATAGAGCACCAAATTGAGCATCGACAGACCCCTAGCAAGCTAGAGGTGGGACCAGGTGCCCGGGAGGAGTAAGCATTCCCTGTTGGCTAGCCGCACCCGCCGTCGATGTTCACGCACGAAAATGAAAAGAATATGTAAAATGCATGCACTGTCTGAGGCTACGTCTATATAGAAAGTGCTATTGCGACAATGTCAGGGAAAAATATTTAAAACACTTACTGTCAAACCCCAGAAGTACCAATGAAACAATTCAAATTATCATGTTTTCTTTGCTTTTGAAGATTTTGGATAAATTCTTTTTCATAAGTGTATAAAAATAAATCTGCAACAAGAAACGCCATTATTAGTACCCATAGGGATACCTACAGCCTGCTTGTAGAGTTTCTCACCAAATCTTACATAAATATTGTCAAAGAGGAAGGACAAGGGAATACACAGGTCACCATAATTTGTATAATTTGTATTCTGTGGCGGAAAAGAAACCCTTTGATTAAGATGAACAAATAAGTTTCCCCCTCTAGATCAAAACACCATTTATTGAGTTTGGACAATCGATAATTAATTTTGTTGTGAGGAAGCATTTTGTACATATCAGAAACGTCGTATGAAGAAATCGTCTTTGCTTGAAAATTTCTTGATTTCATTTTTCAATCACGTCCAATGATTTTTTTTATAGACCAAAAGAAGTTGACACCGTTCCTATTCATAACATAAAAATAACAATATTTGACCACGTGTTCCTTTATAGCTGTGAATGCTGACGTCAGATTTCTAGACAAAATTGTAGTTCAGCAGTTGAATGAGAATTAGTAATGTATCGAAATTTGTAAGGAGACATGTGAAGTTGGGTATGCTATATATTGTAGGAGAGCTAATTAAGCAAAAGGTATGTTAAATGAAGAATTTTTACTGTTATGTATGCTCAAAATGTTGGGGACACTTTCTTTGCTTTTGATATAAGTATTTGTAGACGAAAGTTCCGAAATCAAAGTTGATATGTTTGATATGTAGTTACTTTTTCAAATGATTATGGTGTTGGCTGTTTTTTTTTATGCAGGCGCGAAGACATATTTTTCTTGTAAAACTTATATTTGAAATATCTTTCAGATTTAGAACTTGGAGTTTTAAAAAGATGAGGACTTTTGTAAAAGTAATCTATTCGAATATCGGTTATATCCAAAATGAGGTTTTTCTAGTCATTCAGAACATGGGATTCGACTCCTTCCGATTTACACCATCGTTTGGTACATTTATCTAAGGCTTCCTCTAGCACTTCACGACATTCAATAAATTCTAGCTTGGAAGAAATTCTATACTTAGGTCCTTTTTGAAAAGACCACGGAGAAGCCTGTCTCGGATAATTGATAAGTCACCTGTGATGATATGACCAGCTGGATAATACAGATATTCGGACGTTGCACAACAACTTAAACGTAGATCATACTCAAAAGTAAATTTCAATGTGACAAGGTCAAATATTTCGGTACACATAGGGAGATCTTGTCACGAGGAATACACACTGAAATATGAAAGACCGACAACTAACCATTCAACAGTTATGGCCAAGGCTATTTTTTTCAAAAGTAGCTCTAACGCCAAAGTCAAAGTCACAAGGTCAAAACTTTTGGTATCCATGAAAAGGTCCATAGCTAATCACGAGAAACTCACTTTTGAAATATAAAAGCCTCGTTACTTACCATCCAAAAGTAATATTGCCAAGGTTTATGTTTTGCTTACAAACAGTCAAACACAACAACAGATACTCGATCAAAATCATTTACGAGACCCGAACTTAACAGTATTCTGAAATGAAACCAGGTGCCGGGGAGCGTCGCAACATTTCAATGAAAATTTGTCAAACTCGGAGTTTGTCTCGATGTACATAACAGGTAAAGATGTCTTGTTTGGTGATGTTGACAGCCATTCAATCCGAATTTTAATGTCACGGATCATTCTGGAAAGAGATATCTCATGCTTACATGAGATCTCCGTAGCGACCGAAGAACTTCCTCAATGATGACCATCTAAATTTCTCGGTTTTTAACTGAAAAATTGTGCACTTTGAAGTCACAGCGAGTGTGACGCTAAAATGGAAGCCGGAGGTAGTCTACCGTTACATCTGTCCATTATTTACCAATTCATGAAAGGGTTTTCGGTACATAATTTGTTCAATGTTTCATAAGTAAATATGTGAATCGTTCATTTTATTGTCATAGTACTACTTACCTGAATTCTTGAGACTTTGCATTTGAATGTATTTGTGTTAAGGAAGTTTCTTCCATATATGCTTATGGTATCACAAGCACCGTCTAAGGTATCACAGAACACCTTTAAGCTGCTAATGGTTGGCGGGTTTTCAATATCAAATGAACAATCCGACCCCGCATATCCTGTGTCACATGCACAATATCCTGAAAAATATAAATCAATGTGACTCATGCTAGTTTGAAAAAAGAACGAAGGCCGGAACAAATCATCCAAATAAATAAAAGCTAGTTATGTTATTATCGTTCTCTACAGGGGGTGTAACTGACAAAATGAAATCTAGAAATGTGCAAGCCAATACGAGTTCTTCATAAGACTTTTCTCACCACACTTCCGCAAGACAATATCAATGATAAAATGAGTTGACCCATTAAATGGTGTTTTCATCGAGAGGGGGAAACTTATATGTGTACATCTTAATCAAAGGGTAACAGAATACAAATCATATAACTTATGGACATATAGTACGTGATTGTCCTTCCTTATTTTAGATTTTATGAGAATCTCAACATGCATGTTGTAGGAATCTCTTTGGGTACTAACTGTTAGTGTGCTGTTGCTTATTTATTTTAATACACTAAAGTCTTATGAAAAGAATGTATCAACAATCTTCGAAAGCAAAGAAAACATGGTGATTTGAAATGTTTCAATGCCACTCCTAGGTACCTGTATATTATTCTCACTATCGACAATTTCAATTTTGAAGATATAAGAATAACTGATGGTTGAAATATTTGTGGTATAATAATGCTTCAAGAAACAAGAGGCCCAAGGGGGCCACATCGCTAACCTCAGTTGCAAACAAAAGATTGGAAGTGGAAAATTCGGTGGAGGCCCTCGAGTACTTGCTACCTTTAAGGTTTCATGAAATTATGAGCATCAGTTTTGGAGATGTCAAAAATGTGTCAGCAAATAAGAGCCATCGGCAGCCATATTTGTCGATCGATCGGCACGAAAAACACAAACTTTTTTTAGTTCTTATTTTCTAAAAACAACTCAAACATGTCAACAATACATAGACAAAGACATTTTTGTATATAAACACAGAACATTGAAGAGTATATGTCCGCCGACCCATGGTCCTAGCAAGGCTCGAACAAGCAATCTTAAGATTACTTGCCCGACGCCCTATCCACTAGACCACGGCGCCTGTAAAATTTCGTGAAATATTGTGCAGAGCTTAAAAAGTAGAAGTCAAAAAGGTGTCAGTAAATCAGAGCCCTTGGCGGCAATATTTGTTTATCAATCGGCACAAAAACGCAAACTTCCTGTAAGGTTTCGTGAAATTCTGTACAGCGGTTCCAGAGGAGAAGTCGAAAATATCTCAGCCAATCAGAGACTTCGGCGGCCATATTTGTTGACCATTGGCACAAAAAACAAAATCTTGGCAGAGGACCTTGGGTACTTGCTTCCTGTATGGTTTCGTGAAATTCTGTGTAGCGATTGCAGAGGAGAAGTCGAAAATGTGTCACCCAACCAGAGCTCTCGGTGGCCATATTTGTTGACCGATCGGCACAAAAAACCACAAACGGTAGAGAACCTTGAGTACTTGCTTCCTGTAAGGTTTCATGAAATTTATGTGTAGCGGTTGCGGAGGAGAAGTCGAAAATGTATCAGTCAATTAGGGCCCTCGGCGGACATATTTGTTGACCACTCGAAAAACACAAACTTGGAAGAGAACTATAATTACTTATTTCCTGTAAGGTTACGTGAAATTCTGTGCAGAGGAGAAGTCGAAAATGTGTCAAACAATCATAGTCCTCGGCGTCCATATTTGTTGACCGATCGGCACGAAAAACACAAACCTGGTAGAGGACCTTGCGTACTTGCTTCCTGAAAGGTTTCATGAGATTCTGTGCAGCGGTTTTGGAGAGGAACTCGAAAATATGTCAGCCAATCAGAGTCCTCGGTGGCAATATTTTTCGACCGATCGTCACGAAAAACACAAACTCGGTAGAGGACCTTGAGTACTTGCTGCCTGTAAGGTTTCACGAAATTCTTACAAGAAGTTCTAGAGAAAATGTCGATAATGCGTCAGCCAATCAGAGCCCTCGGTGGCCATTTTTGTCTACCAATCGGCAAGAAAAACACAAACTTGGTAGAAGACGTTGAGTACTTGCTCCCTGTAAGGTTTCGTGAAATTCTTTGCAGCGGTTGCAGAGAAGATGTCGAAAATATGAAAGTTTACGCCGGACGACGGACGGACGGAAAGACGACGGACGGACGTCGCGCTATGACATTAGCTCACTTGAGCTTCGCTCAGGTGAGCTATAAAAAGTAAAATCTACTGTAGATAGATGAGATAATTTGATCAAATCTTCAGACAAGCTCTGAATGCTTTAATTACCAATACATCCATGCTCGACATATTCCTGCAGTTCATTCTTGAACTTCGTCACGTCTGATGCGTAATTGACTTACAACTTTTTATGTTAGAAACTTTGAAAAAGTATCAGTGGGTCATTGTACACCTTCAATTACCAGGAACAAACGGTGTCGTCTGTTAATAATATGGAAGTGTTCCAACTCTGTACCTTCCCGAAGAAAATTACAGTAGCGCCCTCTGGTTATATTAAAAAAAAATGAATTTGTGCAATTTGCAGAGAGTGCACGGCTCCTTTCCTGTAGGGTCGATTCAGTAGCATATCCAAATAAAATCTATGTTCAAAATAACATTGGAGATCTGGTTTTAAGATGTAAACCTCCTTCAATTTCGATGATATTTTGAATGAAATGACAAGTTTCCGAAGTATAATATATATAAGGTCAAATTGAAGTGCCAACCAAAGATTCTTTCAGACGACAGAGTTGGAAAGAAGTAATTAGTACACTTAAAACCATCACATCACGGGAAACGAGTTTAAATGCTCCACACTGCAACATGGAATAAGTGTTTATTTGAATAATACGGAAATGTTCCAACTCTATACCTTCCCGAACAAAATTTCAAACAAATATATTATGCACCAGACATCTAGACACTTGCCTCGGATATTAAACCCTGATTGATCAGTGGCGCTTTAAAGCAATCAGGACAGTGGATGTTTCTAAACAATAATTTTGCAAAAGTTCAAAATAAATCTATCCATTTTCTGATCATCGTAATAAAGAAAGTAAAGAAATAAATGGTTCTCCAACAACACTCGGAACCTTGCAGCATCCACAGCAAAGCACTTAAACACCCCATTTGAAATTCAGATTAAGTAGCTTCATCAGATATATAAATCTGCGAATCATATAGATCACTTTTTGAAGTGTTGTTGAAGATCCCCTCCTTTCTTGTTTACCTTAATCAATGTGTATTAAATACAAGCTGTTTACCTTTATCGCAGTACCCATGGCCGGTGCAATTATTCTGGCAGGAATTATTAAACAGTTCCCCAACGAGCGAAGGATTATTCGATTTCAACTCTACATCCTTCCCAATGATTGATACACATGTGTCTAGAAAGGCATTCAATGAGACATTGAATACAGATTGTTCACCCAATATCTGAAGTAAAAGAAAATTTCTCTGATATCAAAATCTGTCGGACACCCGTGAAAAAAAATCACTTAAATTTTGAATTTATCGACATATTAGAAGAATCGTAAGAAATAAATATTTCCGACTTTTATTTCATATATCCAACAGTACCCAAAGCAAAACAGCTAAATGAGAAAACACAAAATGGACAAGCACAATATAGAATAACAAATGGACAAGAAAGATCAAACATAAATTACGACATCAAGACATTACAAAGGACAACACAAAAAAAAACAAGTATTAACAGCAACTGGTGTCGACTTTGGACTTGACATCTGGTCTTCATCATCGCTGGCTATTCAACTTCAATATACCATCACTTTTTTTCAACCAAGCTTCGTTATTGGACTACATGTGTGAGCGTATTATAAATGTAGCCAAGGAATGTCTATGTTCGCTACATACATATATAAGAGGAATGATTAATATGTTATGAGCCTCGTATTGATGGGCCTCAATACCACTTTTAGATAACTCTTGACTGTTCAGAAGACCATCCACTGCCAGTATGACGTCATCATCGGACTGAAAGTGGGTACCAGAAATAGCTGCTTTAAGTTTTGGGAATAGATTAAAGTCTGATGGAGCAAGATCAGGTGAATAATGCGTTTGCTCAATCAAATTAAAACCACAATCATGAATGGCAGTCACAGCAGAAATAGACTTGTGAACAGGAACACTGACCTGATGGAAAACACATCTTTAACTAGTGAGCTTTCCGCGGCGCTTAATTCTAATAGTTCCCGTAACTGTGTCAGATGTGAAGCATAGTATGTGCCATTGATTGTTTGTCCTTTTTCGAGATATTCTATCAGCAGAATACCTTCTGCATCCCAGAAAAGCGAGGCCCATAACATATCAATCAGCCCTCGTATCTAGAACTTTGAAAACTTGCCAATATATCAAAAACTACAATTAGATCAATATCAATGAACGTCCTTCAGTTCATACAATCTGACAAAAGACCAAGTCTATGTAGCATGAAATGAAAAGGGAATTATCTGCAGCATGACCACCCTGCACTGACCCAGCGGAACAAACCCACAATAAAGCGACACATAAATGACATCAGACAAAACTGAAAATCCACCACAAGGATATGCACTAGAAAAGCATACAAAACAGACAAAAACAGTCGATACAGACGTCCAGAAAAATCCATCATTAATGCCAACACATAAATGGAAGAAGACCAATGTGCAACCTGCGCTGATTTTGGACGATCATCTGCTATCAGCGAATGTTGTGGTTATCCGTATTACATGCGCAGAACCCTCCAACTTATCCGAATTCTTAATTGCTTTATAAACATAAAAGCTTTTCATTGTAAGGTGACATCACAAACAATAAAGTTAAACGCAGCGGCCTCAGGTGACATATGTTGCATTGCTTTAGTTGTGTACCTGCATATTGTTATTCATCTAAACTAAGGATACCATAGATTAATAGAATATATCTCCAGATGTGATCAGGGACAAGGAAATCAAACTCGACTCTGAAAGATTTGCTCGTACCACGACGAGGACAAAAGATAATCTTGAACCTAAGGGTTTGATTTCCGTGTCCCTGATCACACCTGGGGATTGATTATTTTTCTCTCACTGTCTAAAAGTTTTTATGTACTCTTTTTCATATTTTGAGCAACAATCTCAGCAATCATGTATGACGTCACAACGACATAACAGTTAAAATAACTTCCGGGAATGAGTTTATCATTTAATTTCCATTGATATCATTAAGAAACGACGATTCTGATTGGCCGAGAAATTTTGTTGATACCTGTATCAACACAAAACGGAAGTACGCGCCTAGCAACGTCATAAGCAACGTCGTTAGCAACACGATTTCAAAGCTGCAAATAAACGTTAAAAAGCGACAAAATGAAATGATAAGTAATCAATGTAATATTTTTTTGGTTGATCGAGGTATCAACACCAAAAATTGAGGGAAAACTGCATCGTGCGCGTAGCGCAAGATGCATAAGTTTTCCCTCAATTTTTGGTGTTGATACCTCGATCAACCAAAAAAATATTACAATGATTCCTTAAATCTCACCCTGCAGGTTGAGACAACATTTTTCCGGACACCTAATTTCGCGGACAAATCAGTCTCAAGTAGGGCTGAGTATTGTGGGTCACAATTGCGATCTGTTGAAAAATATTGCGATATATTGCAATGTTTTATTGCATTGAGATTCCTCATAATTTTCATTTTCTTACCTCAATTTTGCTTTCAACATTTAAAAAAAAATTCTGAAAATGTCATCATGATATATTTATAAACATGTGCGGACAAATTTGGCTGTCTTTCTATAACATTCAAAGTCAATCATATATGCATGTATATATACTCGAGGACAGACTGTGCAAAAAGTAACAAGGAAACTTCATTTGAAATACCCATTTCAAATAAAAGGAAATTAAGGCGAATGAACATGAATTTCAGTTAGTATACCAATGATTATTAATTTTTGTCCTTGACATGTACAGTTTGTTGAACATTTTTAAGTTCGAGCAAGCGTTACTCATTTCTGTGTAGCATTGTGCGGACACTTCGTCATGTTTAAAAGTGGCTAGTCAGAAAATTGTAGAACTGATCACTGCTGTTATCGGACGCAACATTAAAAATAAGAGTGGGTATGAGCATGAATTAATTCACGACGTTCTAACTTTAAGGGGTATCGACAAACCGTTATTCGCCATATTGGATTTTTTGTAGTGTGTTATTGAAAATCTTTCCTTACACCGTGTCATGGCTCCAACTTCAACTATTTTAATCCCAAGTATTCTCAACCCCAATAGCTACAATTTCCCATATTTTCTACGGAAAATTACATTAAGATTTTAACATTAGAAACTTTTTAAAATTCATGCACCGAACTGCACAGCTGCACCCCAGAAGAATTTATGAATACTTCTATAACTTACCTTAAACATTACATTGATACTATATCTGCAACCATTTGTCCTTCGATTTTGAGTACAAGGTCTCATTATCATAAATCTCTTGTTAATACAACACGGTGTCTTTTCGAGACGAGTTTTTACAGGTAGTCATTTTCACGTGCCGATCCACCCCAACATAGGTAGAAAAAATAAACGATTTTTAAGTTCCTGGGGTAATTCACTAGAATTTCAACTGTTTGCGGTTAAATTATTAATTATTTACATGATATATATTAGAAAAGTGGGATAGTCATGTGAATTATCGTCTTCCACCGCAACGTCATAGGTTCCTTCCACTACTTTCCACTCTCAATATGTTGATATGGCTACTTGCCCCTTGTGTGTAAAATAAAGATACCCAGTATTTTGAGAAAGTATGATCAAAATTGGAGGACAAATGTTTGTAGACATATATACGATGATAGTAACGTTTAAGGTAGGTTATAGTATTAATCATGAATCCTGCAAACCTGTAGTTGCGCAGTTCGGTGCACTAAGTTCAAATGGTTGTCATGTAAAAATATTGATGCAGTTTTTGTTTAAAATGATGGGAAAATTACGATGTTGAGGAAAAGAAAACTTAGTATTAAAATGGTTAAAATTGGAGTTTTAATTCTGCAGAACGACAGATTTTCAGGTATGCTTCACGTCAAATCCAATATGGCTGATAAAATTTTGTCGATACCCCTTAACGGTCATACATATATCTTAAATGAAAGATATTATAACGACACGGACATAATTTACCTTTAAATGACCCTTTTGTCGTATTTTGAGTAGTTATTCGCACTCGCTTATATTTTTCAAAGAAACAACATATATGACGATAAAAAGATATCGTCAAACCGGATTTTGCAAACAAATTGCGAAACCTCGTACCGCAATATACCGGTACTGCGATAAAACCGCAATAATGAAGACCAATGAAAAGAAAAGGGTTATTTGATGACGAAAAGTTGATATTTACCTTGTAATCGTTGATACAAGAAACCATAAAGACCGATGACACTCCATTCTCTGAGCATCCTTTGTAAGAAGATGAAGCATTAAAAGTATCTTCACATTGTTGTTGTGCTTCTGCCTCAGATACAACGTACGATACTGTCCTCTGGAAAAATATTTATTACAAAACTGATAAAAATTCCGATAGAAATATCACGACAAAAGCTTTATTATTCTTCACAAAAGTAGAAAAAATGTTTCGCTAGGTTTTTACAGACAGTATAGAACTTTATTCACTATAAAGCAAAACTCCTTCATAAGAGGTGTAAGATAAACTGTGTGTGATTCTCCAGACTAAAGATACCAGAAATATACTTTGTTATTTGTAAATCTTTAAAATATTTGAATTTGTACGTTGCCGGAATTATCAATTGGAGTTGCGTCAATATCATGAATTTCCTTTTTTAGATTGACTATGGGAAGCTTTTTCTTCTTTATTGCTCGTCTCGTGGGAATATAAATGGAGTACTGTCTTGTCACCGATAATTACCTCTTTCTTATATACGGTTTGTTGCTATGAATTTGAAGATGTAACATTTGTATCAATTGGTGAGTGTCACTGCTGGTGGACTAGGAGTCCCCGAGGGCTTATTTAGCCAAGTCTGATCAAATTCGGTTGATCGTTTCTTCAAACGCATTACAAACCCTAACATTCAAAAAGCCGTGAAAGCATTACAGACAAATGTATCACATTGAAACTATGCATTTTAAAATTTATCACATTATCACAGTGTAATCGTTAAGAAATTGAAATAGCAGGAAAGCGGATGTTGCTGTGTCGAAATTGGACGACTTTAGAAAACAAGAGGCCCAAGGGGGCCACATCGCTCACCTGAGTTGCAGACAAAGGGTTAAAAGTCACAAAAATACTTCTACAGATCAAAGCCCTTGACAGCCATATTTGTTGACCTATCGACAAGAAAAACACAAACTTGGCAGAGGACCTTGAGTATTTGCTTGCTGCAAGGTTTCGTGAAATTCTGTGGAATGGTTGCAGAGGAGATGTCGAAAATGTGTCAGCCAATCAGAGTCCTCGGCGGCCATATTTGTTGACCGATCAGCACAAAATACACAATCTTGGTAGAGGACCTTGAGTACTTTCTTCCTGTAAAGTTTCATGAAATTCTGTGCAGTGTTTTTGTTGCAGAGAAGATGTCGAAAATGTGTTAGTCAATCAGAGCCCTCGGCGGCCATATTTGTCAACCGATCGGCACGAAAAACACAAACTTGTTGGAGGACCTTGAATACTTCCTTCCTGTAAAGTTTCATGAAATTCAGTACTGCGGTTGCAGAGGAGAAGTCGAAAATGTGTCAGACAATCAGAGCCCTCGGCAGCCATATTTGTTGACCGATCGGCACGAAAAACACAAACTTGGTAGAAGACCTTGAGTACTTCCTTCCTGTAAAGTTTCATGAAATTTTGTGCAGCGGTTGCAGAGGAAATGTCGAAAATGTGTCAGCCAATCAGAGCCCTCGGCGGCCATATTTGTTGACCGATCGGCACGAAAAACACAACCTTGGTAGAGGACCTTGAGTACTTCCTTTCTGTAAAGTTTCATGAAATGCTGTGCAGCGGTTGCAGAGGGGATATCGAAATGTATCAGCCAATCAGAGCCCTCGTTGGCCATATTTGTTGACCGATCGGCACAAAAACACAAACTTGGTAGAGGACCTTGAGTACTTTCTTCCTGTAAAGTTTCATGAAATTCTGTGCAGTGTTTTTTTTGCAGAGAAGATGTCGAAAATGTGTTAGCCAATCAGAGCCCTCGGCGGCCATATTTGTCAACCGATCGGCACGAAAAACACAAACTTGTTGGAGGACCTTGAATACTTCCTTCCTGTAAAGTTTCATGAAATTCAGTGCTGCGGTTGCAGTGGAGAAGTCGAAAATGTGTCAGACAATCAGAGCCCTCGGCAGCCATATTTGTTGACCGATCGGCACGAAAAACACAAACTTGGTAGAAGACCTTGAGTACTTCCTTCCTGTAAAGTTTCATGAAATTTTGTGCAGCGGTTGCAGAGGAAATGTCGAAAATGTGTCAGCCAATCAGAGCCCTCGGCGGCCATATTTGTTGACCGATCGGCACGAAAAACACAACCTTGGTAGAGGACCTTGTGTACTTCCTTTCTGTAAAGTTTCATGAAATGCTGTGCAGCGGTTGCAGAGGGGATATCGAAATGTATCAGCCAATCAGAGCCCTCGTTGGCCATATTTGTTGACCGATCGGCACAAAAACACAAACTTGGTAGAGGACCTTGAGTACTTTCTTCCTGTAAAGTTTCATGAAATTCTGTGCAGTGTTTTTTTTGCAGAGAAGATGTCGAAAATGTGTTAGCCAATCAGAGCCCTCGGCGGCCATATTTGTCAACCGATCGGCACGAAAAACACAAACTTATTGGAGGACCTTGAATACTTCCTTCCTGTAAAGTTTCATGAAATTCAGTGCTGCGGTTGCAGAGGAGAAGTCGAAAATGTGTCAGACAATCAGAGCCCTCGGCAGCCATATTTGTTGACCGATCGGCACGAAAAACACAAACTTGGTAGAAGACCTTGAGTACTTCC
The DNA here is from genome assembly GCA_033119305.1 of Pinctada imbricata. NCBI lineage: Eukaryota > Metazoa > Mollusca > Bivalvia > Pterioida > Pteriidae > Pinctada > Pinctada imbricata. Next base: position 53,269,251 of record VSWD01000004.1, on the reverse strand, counting down.
TTCCTGTAAAGTTTCATGAAATTTTGTGCAGCGGTTGCAGAGGAAATGTCGAAAATGTGTCAGCCAATCAGAGCCCTCGGCGGCCATATTTGTTGACCGATCGGCACGAAAAACACAACCTTGGTAGAGGACCTTGAGTACTTCCTTTCTGTAAAGTTTCATGAAATGCTGTGCAGCGGTTGCAGAGGGGATATCGAAATGTATCAGCCAATCAGAGCCCTCGTTGGCCATATTTGTTGACCGATCGGCACAAAAACACAAACTTGGTAGAGGACCTTGAGTACTTTCTTCCTGTAAAGTTTCATGAAATTCTGTGCAGTGTTTTTTTTGCAGAGAAGATGCCGAAAATGTGTTAGCCAATCAGAGCCCTCGGCGGCCATATTTGTCAACCGATCGGCACGAAAAACACAAACTTGTTGGAGGACCTTGAATACTTCCTTCCTGTAAAGTTTCATGAAATTCAGTACTGCGGTTGCAGAGGAGAAGTCGAAAATGTGTCAGACAATCAGAGCCCTCGGCAGCCATATTTGTTGACCGATCGGCACGAAAAACACAAACTTGGTAGAGGACCTTGAGTACTTCCTTCCTGTAAAGTGTCATGAAATTCTGTGCAGCGGTTGCAGAGATATGTCGAAAATGGGTCAGCCAATCAGAGCCCTAGGCGGCCATATTTGTTGACCGATCGGCATGAAAAACACACACAAACTTGGTAGAGGACCTTGAGTACTTCCTTCCTGTAAGGTTTGGTGAAATTCCATGCAGCGGTTGCAGAGGAGATGTAAAAAATGTTAAAAGTTTACGCCGGACGGCGACGGACGACGGACGGACGACGGACGGCGCGCTATGACAAAAGCTCACTTGAGTTTCGCTCAGGTGAGCTAAAAAATCGGAAGTGTAAAGCCTCGTACTATTCTAATGAGGATATATGGATAATGACCATATCCCTGTATACATCATAACAACGATAATTCAGAAAATCATAAACCGAAAGCTTACAAAATCAGGATAAAACAAGAACTACAGCAAACCAACAAAATTCTCCATCATATGAAAAGAAGCGAACTCTCGATATGGGAGTGAGACCAGATAGCCAGGAAAAGTAAGCATCTCCTGCTTGCATGCAACACCCGCCGCTTCAATTCGGTAGAACTGTCACATCCGGTTAAGTCCATTTCGGAATAAAGTCATACATTCAATTTTTTGTCATCTCAATGTCAAATCATCTCTGGATATTGTTGATCATGTTGTTAGTTTTTGCTTGCAATAAGGAGACGCTTACTCTCCCCGGGCACACTTCGGAATGTTTCATTTCGAGGTTCGCAACCGTTCCTATGGAAATTTTAATGACTTTGCCTTGCCTTCTCGACTTTGAGACTAAACATCTTAGAGGTACTTCTTTAACGCTCATCTTAAGAGGTTTTAAGGCCCTTAAACACCGGTTAAAAATGTATCGATACTGCTGGGAATTGTGTAGAAAAATATGCAGAATGTCTGAAAAATTGAAAGAAAAAACTTTAAGTAAGGGTGCCTCTCAAATTTTATTGTTAGTGTTTTTAAATTTCAAATATGGTTTGATGTGTTCTTGTTGGAAGTTAAATTAGGATTAATTTCCTATAGCTTTACAAGAACCAGAATGATAACTTTATAATAGAAGTCATCAAGGAATCAACGCATTTGTTAAAAAATGGATATTTCAAAGTCTCGAAAATTTTCCTGTGCATAAAATTGAGTATAATGACAAATATGGATAATGACCATATCCCTGTTTACAGCACAAAATCAATAATTCAGAAAATCAGAAACCGAGGCATACGAAATCAGGATAAAACAGGAACAAAAGCAAACAAACAAAAACCTCCACCATATGAAAAGAAGCGAACTCCCGATATGAGAGTGAGACCAGGTGTCCAGGAAGAGTAAGCATCTCCTGCTTGCATGCAACACCCGCCGCTTCAATTCGGTAGAACTGTCACATTCGGTAACATAAGTTTGCATAGACATGGACAGACATAAAGAAAAATAATTTCAGAAATTTTGAGTAAAAATGAATTTGGTGTCCATGTGTTCAATACCTCCTTGATTGATGAAATGAATTCGAAGAAGTAACATTTAAGACACTTGCTATTTAGATTACCATTAATGCAAATATGATTCATAATTAATGCTTTAAAATCTTTTTATTTGAATATCTTTATTAATTGTCCTCGGATTCCACAGGTGTTACCCTAACTAATTTTATTTCTGAATATACGTTTTTACAATTTCGAACATAAACTTATTTCTCTCTAATGTATTCAAAAGTATGTCTTCAATTTCTGTGTAAAGATCTATCTGGAGTTTAATTCAAAAGTTCATGAGCTCAAAAGATTGAAGGTATTGTATTCAATGTATAAAAAAGTATGTCTAAAGATCTAAAGAGGTAAATGAAAGGAGCTTACTTGGGCATCATCTTAATAAGATGAAATATTACATGATATGCTATTTAAAGATTCTTGATTATTGTTTTCTCTAAAGTTAAACGTTCAAAAACGTTCTTTTGTTCACAGGAAAAGGCAAGAATTTGCTTTTATGAACATGATCGGAATCAAATATCATATAAATAAGATGGTCAAGATATTCCTCTAAAAAGAATTATGTAAGCCTTTCTGTGTGTATGTTCAGTTATTTCGTTTGACGCATGACGCACAAAAAGTAAGTGTTTTTAAACAACAATGACACATATGGATAATGACCATATCCCTGTTAACAGCACCAAATCGATAACCCAGAAAATCAGAAACCGAAGGCATACAAAATCAGGATAAAACAGGAACCAAAGCCAGAAAACAAAAACCTCCACCATATGAAAAGAAGCGAACTCCCGATATGAGAGTGAGACCAGGTGCCCAGGAAGAGTAAGCATCTCCTGCTTGCATGCAACAGCCGTCGCTTCAATTCGGTAGAACTGTCACACCCGGTTACTTCCATTTTGGAAGATATAGAGTACAATTAAATCAAATGTTTTTCAGAAAAAAACAGATGTCTCCCCCCTCCCTCTAAGTTACTTTGACCTTGGGCCAAGATGATGTGAAACCTTTGAGTCATGGGCAACATCATACTAAAACATGAAAGTGATTCATTGTATTGTTTGAGGTAAAGCCCAAACATGATTAGCATATACAATTTCATATTTAGTGAAATTGACTTTGGTCACATGACCTTGAATATAGGTGATCTGAAAAATACATTGTATGGATCATGGGCAACAAAAAAACTGAATTAGCGATTGGATACACGATTCAAAATATAAAGCCTAAACATGATAAGCATAACAATTTCAGCCTGGACATAATTAGCATATACAATTTCATTACCAAAGTAAGAAGTGACCTTAATCATGTGACCTTGGGTCAAGATGATAAGAAACATTCCAATCCTGAGCAACAACATTCTAAAGTATCAGAGCGATCCAGTATACGATTCCACAGATATAGTCCAGACTCAATAGTATTTAAAATTTCATTAAAAAATGTAATATTTGACCTCGACCTTAGTAATATGACCTTGGATCAAGGTGGTGTGAAACCTTTGGGTCATCAGCACCATCATACTAAAATATCAAATGATCCAATTACAGTTCAAAAGATTAAACCTGGACATAATACACATAACAAATACAATTTCATTTAAAATACATGTATTCTAATTGACCTAGACCTTGGTCACATGATCTTGAGTCAACGTGATGCGAAACCTTCGGGTCATAAGCAACAACATACTAAAATATAAAGCGATCGTGCAAACGGTTCAAGAGATCTAGCCCGGACAGGAATGAATGCATAATTTCATTAAAAATTGACTAAGTGACCTTGACCTTGGTCACATGACCTTTGGTCAAGGTGATGTGAAATCTTTGGGTCATAAGACACAACATACTAAAATTTGAACGTGATCCGGCAAACGGTTCAAGAGATATAGCCCGGACAGGAATGTATTCATAATTTCTTTAAAAATGCACTAAGTGACCTTGACCTTGGTCACATGACCTTGGGTCAAGCTGATGTGAAATCTTTGGGTCGTAAGCAACAACATACTAAAATATAAAAGTGATCCGGCAAACGGTTCAAGAGATATAGCCCGGACAGGAATGTATTCATAATTTCTTTAAAAATGCACTAAGTGACCTTGACCTTGGTCACATGACCTTGGGTCAAGGTGATGTGAAACCTTCGGGTCATAAGCAACAACATACTAAAATATCAAATGATCCGGCAAACGGTTCAAGAGATATAGCCCGGACAGGAATGTCTGCATAATTTCATTAAAATGCACTAAGTGACCTTGACCTTGGTCACATGACCTTGGGTCAAGGTGATGTGAAACCTTCGGGTCATAAGCAACAACATACTAAAATATGATAGTGATCGGGCAAATGGTTCAGGAGATATAGCCCGGACACGATGTGTGAAAGACGGACAGACAGACGGACGGACGACGAAGGCGAAACCAATATGTCTCCTCCCCGTTGGGGGGGGGGGACATAATTTTTGGTTGGATGGTTCAAATGGTCTATGACAGAATATCATCCACCATTCTGGAAAGTGGGACATCATAGTGTACGACGAGTTCCCCATATCGACCGTAGAACTTCCTCAGTGACGATGTTAGTCGGTCACAAACATATCCCTGACTGAGAAGGTTATCTGAAAGACGCCTAGCTCTCAGAACAAAATTCGTATATTTTTTTTTTTTTTTTCGTGCTCAGATATTGGCCTTGATCGATCTGTTGATCTCTCAATCATATTGCTCCGTATCATGTTAATTGCTGTGCTGTTTAGTCGTATGTTATACGGTTGTATTAATGTGTTAGTATTATTAGTATTTGTTACCGTATACTAGGTATACTGTGATACATTTTGGAGCTTTGATCAAATTTGGCCCTTACTATCATCATCGCACTTTCATCCTTTTATTTTACAAGTTACAAAAGAGAACTGTCATGTTCATAAGATAATATATATGTGCGGTTTGAATAGATTAGATAAGATCAATATGAAAAAATAACTCCGTAAAAAAAAAAAAACACGTTTATTGTATTTTTATGCATATTTAGTGATGGTGTAGCTAGGCTATCCTTGCTACTACCTGACTACCTGTAATGGGGAGGTATAGCGAAGAAAATCCTCACTGACCTCCCCTCGGGCTCTTTGTAACACAGCAAATCAAGTGCCGATATATAATTTAAAGAGATCAAACTAACGAAACGCATAGTTGGCTACTACATGTAATAAGAAGAATGCATAAATATGCAAAATTAATGTGTGGTTTAATGTTATTCAGTTAGTTTTCAGTTTTTAGAGAAGATCATATTTTCTACACAATGAATTATTATTAGATGAGAGCACATTTTATAAATAAAGGAAAAATGAAGAGGAGTTGAGATATTAAAGAGTGATAGGAGTGAAGGGAGGGGGGGGGGGGGGGGAGGGGAGGGGATTTATCAAAGACCTATTCACTGTTTATATCGTATATTATTTTGTTTATACAAGTACGTTGATTAGTTATTTATCAGAAACAACCAATCTTGCCAAGAATTATTGAATTTGTCTAGGCTATTTTGTTTTTTTGCTATACATTGCTCGACCTTCAATAAATTTTTAATATCATTGATCAATTTTCTTATGAAGAGCGATTCTTTTAGACATTTTGACTTGTAGATATATAATTTTATTGTCATGAATATTTTATCTTCAACGACAGATTCTTGAATATAATTGCCAAATAATAAATGTTCCATATCAATTTCTAAATTAATACTGTGATCAATACAAAATTGTTCAAACTGGGAAAAGAGAAGTTTGGTCTTTTCACATTCCCAAAATAAGTGGACTATTGTCTCTCTAACAATTTCACAAAAAGTGCAATTTGGTGTGTCCGATTTTCCTATTTTATTGAGAAAGATATTGGTCGTCAGGATGTAATGGTTGATTCTAAATTGTAACCACATCATTTTTGTACATTGAAATTGTTTAAAAGGGAGGGAGTAGATATGTTTCCAATCACCATCATTTAAATGAACAATTTCATTCCATTTTTGTTTTGACCTTGGTTCAACTTGCATGTTTGTTAAAATGTTGTAAAAGCATTTTGACCCTTTAGCTTGGCAAATGATTTTTCGAATTTGTAATGGAAGGAACGGCGATTCCAACCTGTAATTTTTTTTCTCAATTTTGCTCTTGATTACGAAAGATTTTAATGAAGATATTAATGAGATGTAATTTAGAAAATTCATAATGTTGCCGTATATTTCGGTGAATGTACCGTATTCGAAGAAATTGCCGTCAATAGAGACAAGGTCATTGACTTAAGAAATGAATCTTATATTTTTTCTGTTGATGCAGGTATCACCCGAAAAATTGGACAGAACACTGCATCAAGGCGCGTAGCGCGTTGATGCAAAAGTTTTCTGTCCAATTTTTCGGGTGATACCTGCATCAACAGAAAAAATATAAGATTCATTTCTTATCATTTAATTATTGAAAACAGACTGTTTTCTTGGATCTTAAAACAATCAATCACCGCACTACATTTCGTAAGTCGGAAGGTTTCGCAGTGATACGTCTGCCAAAACAAGTTATGGCAGCCGCCATGATTCAAACAGCGAACGATTGTCCCTCTATATCTTTGAAATAAGGACTAGTTTGAGCAAATTCTACATGCACTGTTAATTTTTGAGTAAGTAGAAAAGTTATGGTACCCTTGAAATGATCAGCAAACATCAACAATTTGTATTTTCAGCAACGAGTTCATTCGTGTTTGAGGGAACCCCCGGTTCTAAAAATAGTGCTATAAATAGACTTCCGTGAAAAATTGTGTTGATCGATGTATCAACAAAATTTCTCAGCCAATCAGAAACGTCGTTTCTTGAAAATGACAATGGAAATTAAATGATATATAATATCTTTTTATATTTCATAATTTTAAATTTTATAGTTGTTTTATCTATTTTGAAATTATTATTATATAATATTGGGGATGACAGAAGATCGTCCCACGTCTGTATTTTGATATTTCTGTTAACTTGGGTCCAAGCTTTAAGTACATCCCTCCAGAATGGGTTATCTACCTTGCTCATGTTTTCTATAATGTTCTCAGATCCTGTGGTCATGATCTCTTCGATGGACATGTATCTATCGGCTAAATTTGACCATTTTGTATTATTATTTTTCAGTACTCGTCTTATCCAAGTCGTCTTTAGACCTAAAATATAATTTTGCAAGTTTATCATTTTTAGTCCTCCCTTATCATAATCTTGATACACAACTTCCCTTTTTATCTTATCAACTTTTGAATTCCATAGAAATTCAAAAAGTATCGTGTTTAGTTCTTTTATGAATTTATCTGACGGATTAGGTAAAGCTATAAAAAGGTGGTTCATTTGTGAAATAAGTAAAGTTTTTATCAATGTTAGTTTCCCTATAGGTGTGAGACGTCTTCTCTCCCATTGCTTAATAATTGATTTCATTTTCACTAATTTTTTATCATAGTTAAGTGTGGTGGTTTTTGTCAAGTCTACGTCATATTGAATGCCTAATAATGTAAAGTTATCAGTCCAGTTAAAGTCGAAATCTTGGCAAATTTTATCTGATCTGTATTTATTGCTTCCTATCCATGTTATTTGAGTTTTTGAAATGTTAATTTTAAGACCTGAAAGTTTGTAGAAGTTATCTAGTACTTTGACTGCCTCTCTTAGAGATTTTTCAGAACCATCTAGAATCAGAGTGGTATCATCGGCATATAGGCTTATTAGATATTCAGTATCTTCGATTTTTATTCCTTTTATGTTTTTATTTGTCTTAATCATTAAAGACAATATCTCTGCGCAAATAAGAAAGATGTAGCTAGATGCCGGATCGCCCTGTCTGCATCCACGTAAAAGAGGGAAGAAATTCGATAGATGCCCCGCTTGAGATACTGCAGATATAGATTTGTGTTGAAATGTGTATATCCATTTTCGAAGTGACTCGCCAAAATTGAAAAATTTGAGTGCTTTATCGATGAATTTCCATGAAATTGTATCAAAGGCCTTTTCGAAGTCTATCATAAGTAATGTACCGGGTATAGAGTGTTTTTCAGTAAAGAACATTATATCAAATATCAATCTCGTGTTTTCTCCGATATAGCGACCGGGCAGAAAGCCTGTTTGCTCTGAACTTATGATAGAGGGTAATACTTTTTTCATACGCGCAGCGATAGAGCCAGATCCAATCTTGTAAACAACATTTAGTAATGATATAGGGCGCCAGTTTTTCAAATATTGTTTTGGTTTGCCTTCTTTAGGAATGCAAGTGATAATTCCTTGTTTTTGCGTGATTGACAACTCAGTAACATCATAACCGTAGTTAAGGGATCTCACGACAAAATGGCCTAAATTTTTCCAAAATATCTTAAAAAATTCAGAAGAAAAGCCATCTGACCCTGGGCTTTTGTTGTTGCTCATTCCTTTAAGAGTATTGCCCGCTTCTTCATATGTAAGCTTCCCCTCAAGCAAGTCACTTTCCTCGACGCTAAGTTTTGTTATGTCTGTATTTTCAAATATGTTTTCAAGGTCAATATCGTGTGAAATATCTTTATTATCATATAAGTTTTTATAAAAATTTTCAACTTCTTGGAGAATCATTTCCTGGTTTCTCTCAATATGGTCGTTTATGTTTAGCATTGAAATTAATTTTGATGTATAGTTTCGATTTTCGAGATTACAGAAATATTTCGTTGATTTTTCACCTTCTGTTACCCATTTTGCTCTTGATCTAATGAGGTGACCATCAAGTTTTTCTTTTCGTAGAGACTCCAGTTCACCTTTTGCCCTATTTATTTCGTCAATATTTTTGTCATAATTTTGTTCAAGAATTGTTAGTGTGTCTACTAAACGTTTTTCTTTCGTATTTTGACATTTCTTTTTATAACTTGAGTAGGATATTGTTTTACCTCTGATTTCCATAAGTAAAACATCCAGGAAAGTCTGGTCGTTTATTATGAATTGTATTTCGTCATCTGGGACTTCGTTTAAGTTGTTTCTATCATATACTGGTAATGCGTATTGAGCTTTGATATTATTTATAGTTTTTTGGATTATCTTTTTATATTCTATATCATACAACAGACTGTTGTTTAATTTCCACAGACCTTTGCCATGGGTGAAATTTGAAAATTGAAGTGTCATTCTGATAGCTGAATGGTCTGATCTGTAACTGTTCAAAATATTTACATACTCTAAATCAGTTAGTAGATTTTGATCAATGAGGAAAAAATCAAGTCTCGCTTGTTTTAGTGGATTTCGTTTTCTCCATGTAAAGCGTTTAGCATCCGGATGAATCTCTCTATATGCATCAACAAGGTTATGCGAGTCCATTAATTCAATGGTTTTCATCTTAGTATTTGGATTATTTATATGAATATAATTATATGTATCAATATTTTGATCCAGAACCAAGTTAAAATCTCCAACAATTATAACATATTTATTTCCAAATTTATCTATGACTGATCGTAAATACTCATAAAATTGAGGTGCATCTTCGTTCGGACCGTATATGTTTATTAGTGTTATATCCTTCTCTTCTAATTTCAAACTTAATGCTAGCATGTTACCATTCGAGTCTTTTAATTCATCTGTTACTTTAAATGAAAAATTATTTTTAAAGAACGTAGCTACGCCCCTTGAGTTGGACGTAAATGAGCTGAAATGACAGTCATAGCCCCACTGTGTCCTTATAAAGTTTTCTTTTTCCGGCGTAAAGTGTGTGTCTTGAAGACAAATGATATTGTTATCCATTTCTCTGTAGTATCGAAATACGTCTTTCCTCTTCGAAAAATCTCCCAAGCCTTGGCAATTTGCGGATATTATTTTAAGTTCTGACATCGTGCTTTCTTGCAAATTTTGATATCAAATAGGATAGGTTTTGAGTGTGAATGAGTGACATGGTGAAATAAGTTGAATAAGGACTTTAATTTAGTAAATGAAGACGGGGAGTAAGAAGTGAAATATAAATGTGGAAAGAAAAGTTAGTTATGAGACAAAGGGGTGAATATTAGCACAAGTAATATATAAGAACGAAAGACAAAAAAATTAAATAAATAATTAGAATAAACAAAAAAAAAAAAACAAAAAACAAAAAACAAAAAAAAACCAAACAAAAAAAAAAAAAAAAAAAAAAAAAACAAACAAACAAACACACAAACAAAATCAAACAAACAAACAAAAATCCAATGAGTTCTTAAATGTTTGGAAAATTGAGTGCAGGTGATTTTATACTTCCGTTGACTATTTTCAGGGTAAGATCCACTGGTCCTGGTAGGGTAATGCTAGACATTTATCTATTTCCCGCCCTGGATACTGCCGCCTGAATGGAGCGCAACTTCTGCTCATTGTCGTCTCCAACGAAGAACTTGTGACGACGGCCGATAGCATCTATGGCATGAATGTTACAATTAAAATACCATACTGAATGGATGTTTTCATTTTCTCTCAGGTAGTTAATGAGATCAAGATTTTTTTCAGTGACGTGGTCGATCATGGTGAAAGCATTTCTGACTTCTTTTCTTTTTTTGATTACCTTTATTCTTGTTTCGCTCCTTAGGAATTTCATGATCACTGGTTTTGGCGCGTTCTGTTTTTTGGTTGGGATACGGTGTATCGCAAGAATATCAGTTTCGGTTATGTTGACACCAACTTTCCTCATTTCTGCAATGAATTCCGTCCTAAGGGTCTCGCTACTCTCTTCCCGTTTTTCGCGCCAATTCAGAATTTTTATATTGTTTTTCAGCGAATATTGCTGGTTATGGTTGGCTGTTTTCAATGCTTCTTTTGCCGTTGTTACAGAGTCGTTAAGCATGTTTTTCATTTCTCGTAATTCTTTTGCTTGATCTGACATTTTTTCTCGGAGGGAATAGATTTCGAGGTCAAGGCCATCGCATCGGTCGTCTAGTTTACCTATTTTCTTCCTTCCTTCTTGTTCTATGATTTTTGCTTCTTGTTTAACTTCTTTTTTAATGCTTTCTTCCATTTTTTTCGTCATGCTCTTTTCAAGCTCGGTTTTGATTTCTTTTTTTACTTTTTTTACGACTCTCTCAGATATGGTATTTATCAAAGATTCAATTTCATCTTTTTTCACCAGATTTTTCATTAACTCCGTTATGTTCTTCAACTCTTTTTGAATTTCGGAAACGTCGCAACAGGTATGTTCGTTGCTACTTAGACGTCTTTTTCGCTTTCTCGTTGGACGTCTATAATAATTCAGGTTTGATTGAACTAGTTTTTTTTACCTTTTTGCTTATTTTTCGTTTTGGAAACAGGTTGTGAAGCAGGGTCAATATCGCTCCATTCTTCGTTTTCATTTTCAGTGACATTTTCGTTCTCACCTTTATCATCGTCACTGTTCAACGGACGTCTCAGTTCACTGGTCATTGTTAGGAGTTTAAAAGTCACTGACAAGTTTTCACATATAGATCACATTTGTTTACATTACTTTTAAATGTATCTAATTTATCAAAGTCGTTTATAACTCCTCTGTTAGATCAATAATGTTAGTATTTAATCGAATGTCTAAAATATGATATACAAAAAACATAGTGATTTGAGACCTTATTTACCCATTTCAAGTCCAAATCGCCGGAGCGATCAAAAGCACGTCTACTCCATTCGGAATCTCTGCCGGAAGTCTAAAATTCGTATATTTGGTACTTGCTCTGGCATAGCGTATCAACTGAGATATGAACACGCCATAAGCAGGCGATGAAGGGATGTTGCTACTCAGAAATATCTACCATTACGCGAACATATTGTGTAATCAGATTTTATACGAAATGACAAATATGGACAATGACCATATCCCATATAAAGATTCTTTTGTCCCACTACACAAAATCAAAAATGTATTCTTTTGTCCTGATAACATAAAAAAATTGTTAGAAACGTTTAAAAATTGTTCATACCTTATTTCTTACGGAGTTTGAGTAGGAATGAGCATGGATAGCACGTCTTTTTCTTCTCTTTAATCCACCTGTTTTGACAAAACATTGAAAATTTTTAAAGCGATCAGTTTGGCACTTTCCTACAAATTGTTTGTATGAACAATGAACTTCAGCCTCAGCTTCAAGAAAGCGTCCGCGAGGGCTTTTTCCATTTTTAGTTGCTCTGGGACAGACACATAACTGTGTCATATTTGACCAATGTCCAACTTTGTCAAATTTGTCCAGGTTTGTATGGTCAAAGAAGTAATCTTCTGTTAATCTGAAAGAAAGACAAATTTCAGTCATTGCAGAAATAAACCTCTTACATCATAAGAAATGAATTTTAATTTCGAAAATACGATTTTTTGTTTCGGAGACAAATATGGATAATGACCATATCCCTATATTCAGCATCAAATCAATAATTCAGAAAATCATAAACCGAAGGCGTAAAAATCAGAATAAAACAGGAAATAGAGATAACGTCAGAGTGTGCATGAATGTTAGATATTGTTTTCATTTTCGTGCTTAAACATCGACGGCGGGTGCGGCTAGCCAACAGGGGATGCTTACTCCTCCCGGGCACCTGGTCCCGCCTCTAGCTTGCTAGGGGTCCGTCGATGCTTAATTTTGTGCTCTATTGTGAGTGCTGTTGAGATTATCGTCAGGATCTTCTTTAACTCATTTGTGTCACACTTATGCCCTTTGCCGTGTGGAGCTCGTAAAAAAGTTCCCCGCGAGGGGTTTGACAGTAAGTGTTTTGAATATATTTCCCTGACATTGTCGCCATAGCACTTTCTGTAGAGATAACGTCAGAGAGTGCATGAATGTTAGATATTGTTTTCATTTTCGTGCTTAAACATCGACGGCGGGTGCGGCTAGCCAACAGGGGATGCTTACTCCTCCCGGGCACCTGGTCCCGCCTCTAGCTTGCTAGGGGTCCGTCGAAGCTTAATTTTGTGCTCTATTGTGAGTGCTGTTGAGATTATCATCAGGATCGTCTTTAACTCATTTGTGTCACACTTATGCCCTTTGCCGTGTGGAGCTCGTAAAAAAGTTCCCCGCGAGGGGTTTGACAGTAAGTGTTTTGAATATATTTCCCTGACATTGTCGCCATAGCACTTTCTAAAGAGATAACGTCAGAGAGTGCATGAATGTTAGATATTGTTTTCATTTTCGTGCTTAAACATCGACGGCGGGTGCGGCTAGCCAACAGGGGATGCTTACTCCTCCCGGGCACCTGGTCCCACCTCTACCTTGCTAGGGGTCCGTCGATGCTTAATTTTGTGCTCTATTGTGAGTGCTGTTGAGATTATCGTCAGGATCTTCTTTAACTCATTTCAGAGAAAAATATCATTGTAGAATTGAAAGCAATGACTTAAAGTACATGTAAGGGTGAATCTTATATCTTATTGTTAGTGATTAATTTGATGTACGGTTTGATGTGTTCTTGTGCGTGAATAACGACTATTAAAAAGTATACTACGAGTTCATGAATTATCTTTTCCAAGGACAAAGGGTATTTAAAATAACATACGAATTAATCTTCTTTAACTCGTTAGTATTATTTCTACCTATTCTCTTTTTTTATTTATCAAAATGCAATGTACATGTTGTTCACATGAAATAGGTTTAGTTTGATTGAACAGACGATGATTTCCTAGAAGCATAGCAGGAACCGTTCGGATATTTTAAAATCCTTTGTTTAGGGTTGATAATTGAATTCAATTATGCATATATAACTTGGCTCTTCCTTGCAGATATATTTCATGATTTTACGCTGTTATGTGACAAAGTTTAAATAAAGAATAAAGAATTTGTTAAAAAATTGCTGAACATCTGTAACTTTCCTTCTAATCTACCTGCACTTTGTTAAATCTACCGCCTCTATAATCTTTTGTAGGAAATACAACTGACAATACATGCACTTTATGCGGTTAAAAAACTAATATTAAAATAATGACACTCGTAAGGTGCCGGACAAATATAACTGCAGTTCGTAAACGGCTTCTTTTTCATTCTTCCAATTAATTTGACATCAATCTCCACTTAAGAGTTCCTGATTGTCTAGGAAGAATATACGAATTCAGATAAATCTTTACTTCTTTAAGAAATAAAAAATGACAAGCCGGGCTCTATTGTCTCATAATGCCCTAGCGTCCTCAGCCAATCACATTTATTACCGAGCCGCGTCAGCGGCGAGGTGATAAATGTGATTGGCTGAGGACGCGAGGGCATTATGAGACAATAGAGCCCGGCTTGTCATTTTTTATTTATATTCTAATGATGACACAGACGACAAAATCGAGCCTTGGTAAAAACCAGTTCCTGTCGGTTTAGCTGCTTTCAGAAAATGGGTAGGCGTGGCTTATCGCTATAGGGCCTTTATTGGAGAATAGAGCCCGGCTCACGTCTGTTGTCTTAATAGGGAAAAAGAATCAAGTCATATTAGAATTTTCTATCAATTATTGAAAGTAATTCTTTAACATGAAAGACAAATTCAAAGAAAGAAAAATAAATAATTTCTAGATGGCTACTGTTGCAAGCAACAGACAGATTCTTTATTTTGTCTTTCTGGAATTGAAATTTCAAAACCCGAACAAAGAAGCTAGAAAAGTACCTTATATATTTCAGAAAATGAGTAAAAAGAGGTTGTCTTACTTCGGACTCTTATTCCTCCTCAACAAAATAGAAGAAAAAGATAAATACTTTTCATGTTTACGAAAGATTTAAAGTCAATAAATTATAAGCTTTTAATCTTCGAGATTTTCTATCTCAAAACAGAATTTGCACAATAATTTTGCAATGAGAAAATTCCTATACATAGAATATAAATTTTGCAATGAGAAAATTTCTATACATACAATATGACAACAGACAAGTCATGCTACTGAGGAAAAAGGAAACAAAGAATAAGAATTAAAGAGTTATCTTTCTTAGACGATGAGAACTAGTTGTGTGAAGAATAAATATTATCAAAAATAAAATTGTGAATTTTAAATGTTTGTTATGACCTTGAGAATAATTTGTTGACCTCGAATCAAGATCACAGATAAAAAAAGGATTGTCGGTTATTTTCATTAAATTGATCTTAATCTGATCAAAAGTCAATATTCTATCATCAAAAGTCTGTTGTGACCATGAAATTGAACAGATGACCTTGGGTCAAGGTCAAAGTAAAACAGCTTGATGCATGGAATATTTGCGTAAATTTTGACCTCTCAATGTCAAACAGTCTTTCTTTTATAGCCAAATGGTTGTTGTGACCTTCAGAATGATAATTTGACCTTGGGTCAAGGTCAAGGTGAAAGGACTTGGTTCAACAATTATATGTATGAAGGATGAAGTCCGAAGATCAAATAGTCTTTTTCCATAGCCAAAAGTTTTTTGTGACCTTGAAACTATGTCAACATTAAATGAATACCCCAAAAAATTTAACTCCATTTTCAACTCGTAATAGCGTAAAAATCATTAATATTTTATCGAGCATGTAAATATATAAATAATTGCAACAAAGAACAATATAAATCTAAAATAAATAGCACGGTTATTTAAGAAAGTATACGAGTTTAAAGATTTGACCTTAGACTTCTAGCGGGGGCATATGTGAACTTTAAGACAACATAAAAATTTAAATAGAGATCTTTGTATGCTCTTTCACACGGTACTATTCGTTTTACCATATGATCTGGTACTTTCTCCAGAACATTAGGGGGTAAGAATTATAATAAAAGAAAGAAAAGACATTGAAATAACAGGAGGAGGAATAGTCGGAATCCTTAATAATTGATTTGCGATACATAACCTGGCCGTCATATTTTTTTGGTACGCCATATTTACGCAATGATAAAGCCTGAGACGCCTCGCATATATGACATGTCCTTATAGTGATGTCATTAGGATTTCTGACGTAAGGAGTGAAAATATTCAATGGTAGACACCCACAGGATTTGAGCTCAATGAAGGAAACGATTCTAATTTTGAAGAAGAAAATTAACAAGACTCAAGATAAAAGAATGTAAGATTCAATTTTTAAATAGAATTTTTTGATTTTTATAAGTTTTAGACAAATTTAGAAGGTATCCCTGCATACACTGCATCGATACATAGGCGTTGAATGTCTATTTCATAAATGTAGGTTAACGGATGCGATATACTTCCAAAACTGTATTTACAGATTTATTGTCCCAGTGTCCGTTTGCAATAATCAAAAGGCGATTACAGATTCTGAAAAAAATAGTATTTGACGTATCTGTTCGTTTTCTACCAAACTCTTTACCAAATAATGGGGTTAATCATGTAAAACACGTACTTCACATATTTGTTTCTAATTCTCACTGCGAATACACGTAGATTAAGAACAAAATCTGTTGAATGAAAAAAAAATCAAAGCTATGGGAATATAAGTTCATGTAACTGAAAAATGCACTCAGAAACATGCAATGTTAAGGAACTTACTGCCAGCTTTGAGCAAAGTCTTCATAATCTAAAGAATATGTCCCATCTGATTTTAAATAGTCAAACTGTAAATCTTTCCGACCATCCATATATCCACAGAGTCCTCTTGTATTATTTTCATCTGCAGCCGACGGATAAATAAACACGTTTAAAAGGTATCCACCCCAGGGTCTTCCCCATGGATACATGTCAATTCTGACAATAGTACCAGTAGGAAAAGTGACCTAAATAAAAAGTAAAAGAAAACACGATTTATTTTAACATCCATGAAAGATACAATTGATACTTGATGCATAAATATGTGCTAACTTATTCGTCGAGATATTTCATGCCAAAGAGGAAAAAGTCTTAAAAAGATAGAGCGAAAATAGATAAACAGAGAGTTAACAGATAGGATGTCATAGGAATTAACATGATATCTAGCATGCTTGCATTACAACACCCACAATGTATTACGGGAAATGTCAAGGATGGCAAAGAAAATCAGAACGAAACAAACATTAGACCCAAAATGGCCACATTGCTCACCAGTGTTGCAGATGAAGGGCTAGAAATGACAAAAATGCTTCTACCGATTCGCTAGACAGCCATATTCTATGCCTGATCGGTACAAAAACTTGCCAGAGGACCTTGAGTACTTGCATCCTTTAAGGTTTCGTGAAATTCTGTTTAGTGCTTGCAGAGGTGAAAAGAAAAAGGAATTAGTCAATCAGAGCCCTCGTCGGCTATATTTGTTGACCCATCGGCACAAAAAAACCCGCAAACTTGGTAGATGATCTTGAGTACTTGCTTCATGTAAGATTTCGTGAAAGTCTGTGCAGCGGTACCATAGGAGAAGTCAAAACTGCCCTCAGCCAATTAGAGCTGGAGAACTTGCTTACTTTACAATGGTAAAATCTAGTTTTTCATTTTGTCGTTCACTTTGGCACGAAAATTATAATTCCTTGTAAGCTATAGTTTACGCGCCGAAAACCTATTTTATCACAGGAAACTATAATGAGCAAATGTGAAACAAGGTTTCTATGTATAAATTCTAGCTAAAAAAATTCTGCCAATAAGATTGCATTGAAGTGAATGCGAATTTAGATTTTGTTTAATCAAATGAGGGCTTACTCGAGGTAATATATTTTTCTTTTCTGTTTGATAATTATAATATTGACCATTCGGGATACTAAATTGAAGAGACGGTTGTTGCATGTAAGCAGGAGATGCTGACTCTTCCCGGTCACCTGGTGTCACTCCCATATTGGTAGTTCGCTTCTTTTCATATGGAAGAGGTTTTGTTTGTTTGTTTTGGTTCCCGTTTCCCAACCAAAGATTGTACTCTATGTCTTCCGAAATGGAAGTAACCGGATGTGACAGTTCTACCGAATTGAAGCGGCGGGTGTTGCATGCAAGCTGGAGATGCTTACTCTTCCTGGGCACCTGATCTCTTCTTTTCATACGGTGGAGGTTTTTGTTTGTTTGCTTTAGTTCCTGTTTTATCCTGATTTTGTATGCCTTCGGTTTCTGATTTTCTGAATTATCGATTTTGTGCTATAAACAGGGATATGGTCATTATCCATATTTGTCATTTGT
The DNA here is from genome assembly GCA_033119305.1 of Pinctada imbricata. Classification (NCBI taxonomy): domain Eukaryota; kingdom Metazoa; phylum Mollusca; class Bivalvia; order Pterioida; family Pteriidae; genus Pinctada; species Pinctada imbricata. The sequence continues at coordinate 53,251,224 of VSWD01000004.1, read as the reverse complement.
ATGCCTTCGGTTTTCTCAATTTTTTGATTTTGTGATGTGTATTGGGATTTGGTCATTATCCATATATGTTATTTACTCGTGATAATGAAATTTTTTTCCCAATCAGATTGCCTTTAAGAAACAAGTTTATATTACTCAAAATCGATTCGTATTTAATACAGTCGTTCTCTTACAATTATCAGTCGTTTAATTAGTTTTTCAATCGATTAACAGTTACTATAGTGGTTGAATGAGTATTTACAAGGGTTTTCCGAAAAGTTCGCGGACTGGTCCATTTTTAAAAGATGGGGCGCAAACTTCTTACGAAAAATGGTATCAAACGATTTATTTACCATTTTACAATTAATTGGACCGATTTATAATTCGATTATTGCATAAATGTTATCAATTTATTAGCTTTAAATATATAAAGTTTGGGTCCACGGAGAACATTTTTCAGTAGTAGATGCTCTTCATAGTCTTCACTTTAGCTCTTAAAAATCAAATAACACAAGTCAAGATCTAATATTGCTTTATAATAAGGTACCATTGATACCCGGCGGCAGTTTGTGCATACATGCGTTAAGGAGGTATGATTTTCAGGGAATAATAAAAATTGAAAATAATTGCCTACATATAATAGAATATCCCTTCCTTCATCGATTGCAATATTTCATGAAAAAAAAAAGAGTGTAGCTGTTTGTCCCCTATATACTGATAAAAAGGGAGGTAACTCTGCACATTTTTTCTAAAACAATGTCCCAACTTTGGACTTTATTTCAAAAATCAACATTACACAGTACGAAGTAAATTTTTATTCATTGACGTAGCAAATGAAGTAAATTTATCATTTTCGAAAAAATATTTTTGTTGCCATTGTAACAATGCTGGAGAAGGACATTTATTTGATGAAAAGTTTAAAATACATTAATTTTCGAAGTAGTTGGCATAATAGAATTTTGATAAAATGTTTCTTTTATCATCTAGCGATACATGCTGAAGATAAAAAAAATAATTTATAGCAAAAAGAGTGTAGCCGTTTTAAAGATATTTAGCTTAGAATTCCTCTGACCAAGCCTCTGGATATGATAAATCCGTTGTTTATGACTGAAAATGGAAAGTTGTTATAAATGTATACATTTCATCTGAGTTGTCTTATAATTTGGACTTCAGACTTAAAAATTTGAGTCATATTCTGATTAATTTCTTATTCATTTTCCCAACGCTTAGCGCTTTTATGCACCGACAACGTAATGTGTCGTAGCGCACATCGTGACGCTCAATTAAGGTAATGCTCGGCGATATTGTATATGTATACTGTTAATCTCAGTAGATGAGAAAAAAAAGGATGTTTTAGGTTCCTATCTGTATGCTTCTTCTGTATATCATTTCTCTCAAAATTGATTTTGCGGCATCTACACGTATCTATTTATTCATGTACATGTAGTTTTGAAAAAAAAATGAAGCAACTTTTTTAGAACAACGATACGAAGGAATCTCTTAAAAAGTTTGCTTTGAAATAATTTATCTAAAGTTAGCTGAGGCACATTTCTAGTTTCATTTTACCAAGTGCTGGGATTTGAAGGGGGGGGAGGGGGTCGGTATGATAGGAAAGGTAGTAAACGGACACCCTGTCTTCCGCATTGATCTCCTGCACATGTTCTCTTCAATGAATGTCGTTATATCATAAAATTGAAACAGAATAATTCCCTTTTCAACAGGGCGTACAATGGGAAGTGTGTTTAGGGAGTCCTTCGGATCCATTTATTTTACAACGTACATGCACGTGATCTTTGGTCCTTTTGATGATCTGATGATTTGACAGTCGGTCGTCATGCTCACTTATTACAACTACTAATCAACAGGCCTCGTGATATAAATTCTAGCTAAATCATTATCACACATACCTTCTGTAAATGAAAGACAAATACTTTAAAGATATATTAGTTTTACATGTTTTCAATATATGAGGTAAATTGCGTGGTCAGTAACGCCGCATCGTCAACTTGTACTTTAAAAACATAATTATTCTTTTGAATTTATTTTTTATGCAAGAATAAATCTTAAGTATTTAAAACTTACTCAATTCAATCGCAATCAAATTATTCCGCTCCGTAAAGTTGCAATGGCGTGAAATAATATAGACAAACTTAATTACCGGACTTCTAAAGAACAAGCACAAAGCGCTTTAATAATAATTTGCGGAAAAATATTACAACGTTATAACTCAGTATGACGTCAAATAAGCTCCCGTTGATGACGTAAACGATATGCCAAGGGTAAAACGATGTCGTGCTAGAAACGTATTTTAGATGTAAACAAAGATATATATTGCTCGTCATTCGAAATGCATTGCTCTTTAATCTAGAGGTATATTCAACCATTAGTTCAATAAGTTTTCAGATTTTGTTTTCTTTACAACATTGATACGGTTTACGTTTGATTTGTTCACGCTCATACCCTCTTAAGTACGGAGAAACAACAAAAAGTGTAAAGTCCGAATGTCCGATATTCAATGAAAAACGTGACGTTAAGCGTACGGACGGAGGAACGCAGAATGACACAATTTTTTGATGACTTAAGAAGGATACCTTTAAAGACAATAATGATTCTTGAAAAGTGTATGACATCTTTGTGTACCACGAGCACTTGTTTACAAATGGTACAGACCATATTCGGAGGATTAAAACAATATGATGATTGAAAAGGCAGCGGGAATACGTGAAATATAGTATTTGGTGGCGAAGAAAGGAAGGTACAAAGGATAGAGATAGAGCTTCAGTCCAGCAAACCAATTGCTAGGGGTAGAATCGATCTATAAACATGGAAAAACTTACATATATAAAAGTTATAACAGGGGGGTTTAAAATAAGTGAAATTGTAACCAATGGTCCTGTGGGTAGCTACAGATGAAGTACCAATTATTCTTAAGCGAGTACTCGATTTACGTTATGATTACATCACGGTTGCTCCGTGCGGTACTGCCCCTTTCATTCCTATCCCTATAAAATTGCTTCCGTATAATGAAAGAAAACGATTTTTGGCGAAAAGTCTTTTATTTTACATCTAATAAAGATATTTGTCAGAATCTGATATTTCTTTTATTTTGATGTAAGTAACGGACCTTGTCCTCGAACTTTTCGGACAACCTTCGTATATAAACAGTGTGGCTTAAAAGTTCTTGCTACGGCCTACATGTTTATACCCTCTCCTTTCTTTATCCTTTTCATTGAATATTTGAATTCTTCTTATTTTCTTGAAAAACATGACATACGATACAAATTGAAAATTTTGCCGCCACTCTCAACAAAATAATCAACGCATTCAAGAGCAAAAAGCTAACGAATCCATAGTCCAGAGAAGGAAAAAGGGGATCTCCAACAAAACCCAGTTGCAGCACCCAAAGCTTAACACCAAAACACCCCATGCAAAACCATGGTTTTAATAGCATAAACCCTATAGCCTCGAAGCTAATTTGGTCCCGGTCAATTTTCTTCATATAAAGAGTCAGAGATTTATATCGCTATAGCGTGTATGATAATTTAAATGAAGGCAAGTTTTAAGGTATCATTACATTCTGTAAGTTTTTTGTAAGATCTTCATGGATTCTATTTTTGGATATGCATATAAAAATCAAACTGAAAGGAGTCACAAGGTAGGGATGATTTCCGGCGAGGGGACTCGGTTATTCGTGATGTGTTTTGGATTTATCGAAAACGGCGCGGCGAATCCCTAAATAAATTATTTATGCTATTGTAACCCATAGTACAGGAACCCACAAACGTGCAAATTTTCGCGTGGGGTAATTTTTACGTTTTTCGCGAATAGAAGAATATCGGTCATCTTCGTTTTAAAGGATATACATCGAAGCATATGATGTTATATTTTCCACTTTTTGCCTTTTGCGGGGAGGGGGGGGGGGGCTATTTAGTGAAATTCTGTGCAGCAGTTGCAGAGAAGAAGTCGAAAATGTGTCTTCCGATTAGCGTTTTGAGCGGCCATATTTGTTGACAGATCGGCATGAAAAACAGAAATTTGGTAGATGACCTTGAGTACTTGCTTCGTGTAAGGTTTCGTGAAATTCTGTGTATTGTTTGCACAGTACATTATTGTAGAAGTGGAAAATGTTCCAGCCAGTCAGAGCCCTCGGTAGCCGTATTTGTTATCAGATCTGTTCGAAAAACACAAACTAGGTAGAAGACATCGAGTACCTTCTTCCTGTAAGGTTTCGTAACATTTGTGCTGCGGTAGCAGAGGAGAAGTCGAGAATGTGTCAGCCAATGAGAACCCTTGGCGGCCATATAATATATGTTGAAAGTATTGTGATGAATATATCATTTCCAAATATACTTGACAAATATGGACAAAACCATATCCCTATAAAGAAGTACAAAATCGTTAATCGAAAATTCATCTAACCAAGGGCATACAAAACCAGAATAAAACCAGAACTAAGGCAAAGGAATAGGAACGAAAAAAAAAAAACCTACCATATGAAGAAAAGTTAACTCCCTGCGACGGTCAGATGACCAAGGAAAGTGAGCATCTCTTGCTTGCATACAACACCCGCCACTTCAATTCGATATAAAGGTCACAATCGGTAACTCCCACAAAGAAAGACAAACGTATGAATTGCTATGTGCATGTTCACCCAAATCCACGCATTTTGATTAGTCAATTCCATTTTATTTTACTGTATACTTGTATTTAACGTCTTCAAATTCAATAGCATAATTTTAGAACAGATTGATATATGTTTAACGTCATCATTTTAGAGCAGATAAATTTACAGCATGTTGGAATAGAAACATCGGTTTTGAAGCGTGCGTTCCCTGAATTTAACATTGTTTCTGAAAGAATTTGACGGCGTCACAATAGGTTTACGTTATATTCCGTCCCGAACGAGAAGTAACTCGAGAAGTTAATCCCGAATTAATCTTGCGAAATGCGCGTTCATATCCCAATGAACATAATTAAATACCAGTGGATGGCCATTGTTACTCCGAAATAGTTGCCCTTAATCTAGTTTCTTATGTCTTATTTTGTGTTTGGTCTCCCTTATCCTTTTTTGTGTATACGGTTCAAATGTAAACGTCTTCAAATTGAATAGCATCATTTAAGAACAGATAAATTGGCAACGTGGACCAGACATGCACGTTTCGGGTACTTAACCCTCATCAGTGATCCTATATCTAAACAACGTAATATGCCAAAAAAGTATGAAAGTTACTTTGTCGAAAAAGTGTACCGAAAGACGTAGCAGGATGGGTGGGATATGATGCTACAGGACCCACTTTTTAGAAATTTCAAGAAATTTTGATAACAGAAAATTTAGAATGCGTTGACGAAATGATCAACCGAAATTGATCGAACTTAGCTACATGTGCCCTAGGGGACTCCTGGTCCACCAGCAGTGACACTCACCAAGTGGTATAAAGAGATATGTTGTCATTAGTGTCTAGTATTATAATGCCGTTTTTGGTAGTTGGTCTCTCTGTCCTTTTTGTGTATCAGAAATACGGTAATCCCTTTATATTAATGACAAATATGGATAATGACCATATCCCTGTATACAGCACAAAATCGATAATTCAGAAAATCAGAAACCGAAGGCATACAAACTCAGGATAAAACAGGAACCAAAGCAAACAAACAAAAACCTCCATCATATGAAAAGAAGCGAACTCCCGATATAGGAGTGAGACCAGGTGTCCAGGAAGAGTAAGCATCTCCTGCTTGCATTCGACACCCGCCGCTTCAATTCGGTAGAACTGTCACATCGGTTACTTCCATTTCGGAAGACATAGAGTACAATCTTCGTTGGATGGTTCAAATGGTCTATGGCAGAATATCATCCACCATTCTGGAGAGTGGGACATCATAGTGTATGACGAGTTCCCCATATCGACCGTGGAACTTCCTCAGTGACGATTTAAGACGGTCACAAACATATCCCTGACTGAGAAGCTTATCTGAAAGATCAATATTTAGTGTTTTGATTTTTTCGGTATTTGGTCTCCCTTGTCCTTTTTGTGTATCAGGTGTACGGTAACCTGTTGATATTGATATTAAATGTTTTGATGTCGTTTTGATGTTTGGATTTACATTGTCTTGTTTGTGTACCATTCTTATCTTCTCTGCATCTGTGAGTTTCTGAGATTTGCTAGGTGCTGCAACGTAGTCTTGTTGGATACCCCCGAAATTATTTATCTGCTGGTGTTTAGAAGGAAAATATTTAAAGCAAAAATTGCAAGGGATAAATGCTGACGGTTACATTACGGTTTTGAAAGAAAGGAGAGGATTTGAAACAACATTCGGTTGCAGCACCCAAGGCAAAACCCCTAAAACACCCCAGGCAAAGCACTGAGCAGACACACACAGAAAGAGACGCAAATGGTTCAAGGAAAACCAAATCACATATAAACATCAAATGACTACATACAAACCAACGAGATCAATGGGCAAATAGTGCCGACTGAGGATGGAAGTAGCAGATGGTGTGGTTATCCGGATTACGTGTGCACAACTCTCCCACTTTTCCGATTACCCTGAAGTCTCGAAGAATGCATAATTGTCGTGTAAAATAACATTCTCAATGTAAGATGACCATACAAATAGACAGCATGACGCAGAGGCCTAAGAAACACACATATGATATGTAAATGGATATGAAAACAGAAGGCGAACAAAATACCGTCCGTGCTCTGTCGACTGTAGCAAGCACATCTATGTTATCACTCGAGGAATCCGACTGAGATTCAGAAAGGACAGGTGGTCGGGACAGAGGTTTGGTCAGGGCCCGTCATGGAGTTCTGTCGTCACAGTCAGGGTGCAATTCTTAATAATGCGCTGGTACTAGGATTAAACGTCTTCAAATTCAATAGCATCATTTAAGAGCAGACACGTTTGCTGCATGAACCAGACATGCGCGTTTTGGGTACTTAGCCCTCGTCAGTGATTTCGACGTTAATTCTATTTGACGATGTTGTCGCCATTTGTTCAATCTTTACGGCTTCACACGCATGATAGAGAACGGAACAGCCACAATTACAATTGCTTGAGTTTCATTTTGCAACTCCCGAAGCTATCAAATTATACCATATGTTGTAGCGTGATTTATTTCCAATCTGTAGTAATTAACATGATTTTCCATTGTATTTTTCATATTTGCATTATTGTATTCATCAGACGTACCTGATGTACTATTTCTACATCTATAATGGGATTTCCCTATATATTTATCACAGTCCAACGTAGTTTATTTATATATTTATAGGAAGTGGTGAGACATCAGAGGGTAAACATAGGTAGTTTGTTATGTTAAAATTTATATCATTGACCAAAATTTGTAATTTATAAATTTTGGTAAATATTAAACACAATCGGCTGATGAGTCATTTTGGATCAGTCAGGTATCAGACTTTCCCTATCTGTCCATCTTTAATATTTAATTACTTTGCAGAAATATTCATTAGTGTTAATTTTCTTGTGTACGTTTTCCGATGCATTATCTGTCTGATGTATCAAAGGGTATAGATCATCATGTAGGATCTGATTGATATTTGATTTTGGCAGCCTTGTATCACATACAGGTAATTATAATAGATTGTATTAATTATCATTTTGTGGTTATTATAATTATATGTGATAATTATGTATTTATTGACATATTGTATAAAATCGGGGAATTACATATTTTTCCTTGAATCGTCAGATTGTATAAATATTTTTGATATCATGTTGACATTGTAATTTTTATTGTTATCATGTATTTCAGCGCTACGTATTTAGATGTAATAAATTGAGAATCTGAGATCATGACTTTTGACCTCTACAACACATAGAGAACGAAGCTAAGTCAAGAATTTCGTTCTCATGATCTTCCGTTTTCCGAAGATATGAACGTATCCTTCTATGAAGTAATCCTATAAAACATAAAAATATAGGTTTATAGATAAAGAAGGAAGAAACAAAGAAATTTGGTACAGCACCAACATTTATCTTGATTTCGATTGTCAATTAACAATTTGCGTTTTCGTCATAGTTCAGCTACAGGTAAAGCACGTGACACATCGTGTAGCATATAAACATTTAACATTATCTACGGTACTAAATTTACACTCCAATGGACAAGGGTTAGATTACGCAGTGTACCAATGACGTAATTTGATTTTTACAAGTATTTTTCTTTGGACAAACGTAACATAACTTCAATCAAAATGTTTTCCATAATGATATTTATAGTAATTATGCTTATGCCCCAAGAGTGTAGGTTCAAATTTAATATCAGTGATATTATTCCAAAGAGTTCACATTATTTCATTAATTGTTTTCATCTAAACCAAAAGAGGACAAAGGGCTGCACCATTTTAGGGCTATTCCATCTCCCAAATCATAGGAGTATTAGAATCAATGAATTCTACAAGTGCAAGGCATTTAAGTTTGTTATAAATATCTAACCTTCCATTTTTTATCCCCGTCTGAACGAACATCAAGAACGCCATCATCACACACGGGAAAATCAATAATCGTGGAATTGCTGCATGTATCCATAACAAAGATATCACGTCCTGCCCGTACAGCGACTCCACATGCACAAGTAGCCTGGTGGTTTGGTCTACACAAGCTTGTTTTTATATGTACCTAAGATATTGAATGGAATCCGATGATGCATTTGAATACGAAAAAGTTTTCATAGTAAATATATGAAAGAGACTTTAAAAAAGGCTACTTACTGTTTTGGACGAATTCATGTTCTCGTACAGAACATACGATCCTTCACCCATGAACGTATACTCAATACTACAATAGTAATGAAAATTAGATTTGTTCGTTAATAAAAATAATTCGTGAAGAAATTAAACGTATGCATTGAGGTAGAAAATTTAGCATAAAATATACTTGTAATTGTACTTATCCATAAAAAGTAACAAATACGTCTATTCGCATGTACCTGTATCTGAAATGTATGTATTCATTGCAACTAGAAGCTACTTCCCATACGGAAGAAAAACGATTAGCGCCAACTCTACAAGCATCTCAGTAATCTAATACATTATAATAATCTATAATAAAATAACCTACAATAACAAACCAAGTAAAAACTAAAAGTAAAATCTTATTTTCTGAAAACACCTACCTGAAAGTCTTTCCATTTCCCAACAAGAGCCCAAGAGGGCAACGATGGCTCACATGAAAACTAAGTTAACTAGGCATATCAAACAAGAAGGTTGTCAAAGGAAAAAACTTGACCTCAGTGAGGAAAATCGACACTAAGGAGGTTCTACGGTCGATATGGAGAACTCGTCATACACTATGATGTCCCACTCTCCAGAATGGTGGATGATATTCTGTCATAGACCATTTGAACCATCGAACCAAAGATTATACTCTATATCTTCCGAAATGGAAGTAACCAGATGTGACAATTCTACCGACTTGAAGCAGCAATTAAGTAGAAAGTAGAGGTATCTATCAGTTATTCAGTCTCAAAGTCGAGAAGGCGAGGCAAAATCATTAGAATTTCCATTGGAACAGATAACATTCCGAAGTGAGACCAGGTGCCCGGGAAGAGACGGCGTCTCCTGATTGAATGCAACACCCGTCGCAACAGCTTTATGAAAACTTGTCAAATTCTGTGATTGTCTCGATGTACATATTGAAGTACATATAAGGTAAATATTTCTTATTCGATGATGACGAAAGTCATTCAATCGCAATCCAAAATGTTACTTATCATTCTGGGAAGGGGATCTGATATTCTCTTATTATCTACCCGTAGCGACCGGAGAACGAGTGTTAATACACGATTTGAAGCGCGTTCCTTTCAGTAGAAACATCTCAGGGAATTACATTGGTTGTGCATATATATACCCATTAACTAATAGCTACCTTGGAAGCCGTCTGGCTTTAACAATGAAATCTTCATATTTGGGATATGCCCTGGCGTACTGTATCAGCTGAGAAAGAGAAAACGCCATAAGCAGAAGAAGACTGAATGCTATCTGGAAGCTGAGATCATCACGTATATCATATAACGAGGTGTTAAAATGGCCGTTTGCGTTGGAAGATAGACGTATATCCAAGTACAAAGCAGATCTGTCGCTCTCGGTGTTTCCTTGATTTCTAGTTAATGAGGATAAATTCGATGCAGATGATCCCTAAAATTCGTATTATTGATGTACAACATGCCATCTATATATCTGAATGTTTAACTGAACTGAGATGCGAAGTTCTTTCACCCAGTCGAGAGCTAGGTCTGAATGAATTCAGCTTCGAATAAATATAAATTAAGTCCGCAAGCATTGGGGCGCAATTGGTACCCACAGGTATGCCAACTTTTTGCAGGAATACGGTTCCACAAAAATGTTGTCAATGAAATCTCAAAGATCTGGATGATATCGTCTTCGGTATACTTGTTGTTTGAAACGGAGTGTTCCTGAACGAAATAAGTATCCTCCCGCCCTATGAAAAGGTATTTGTATGTCCTAATGCCCCTTTTTTAAAGAAAGGTGTTGCGAATAATATTGGAAAGTCTGTTCTTGAGCTTTTGGTGTTGAATGGCAGTGTAGAGCGTGGGGAAGCCGCAAGACTTTAAATTTTTCCACAAGAATTAAACCTTAACAAGGCAAACCTTTCAAATACAGAAACACCCTTTTTGGACCTAAATATCAAAATTGTAAACGGAAAGATTCATACAAGTGTATATGACAAAAGGGATGATTTTGGATTCAACATAGTAAATTTCCCTTGGCTTGACGGTGATGTTCCAAGATTACCGTCATACGGCATTTACATATCACAGCTCATCCGGTACGCTAGAGCATGTACTGATATTTTGGATTTTCACAGTAGAAATTTACAAATTACCAAAAAACTTTTAGGTCAAGGTTTCCGCTTTCATAAACTTGTTAAGACTTTCTGGAATTTTTACAAAAATTACAGTCAACTTCTTTTAAAATTCGGATCTATACATGCAACAGAGTACATTAATATGGGTATTACACAACCTGTCTTTTATGGTGATATGATAAACAAAATAAAAAGGATCAAAGGTAGGCAGCATAACCATCGAAAATGCGTCAGAATCATCAAACGCCTTTTATACCGTGGATATGATCCTTATGTCACCAGACGGACACTAGGCTTGGTACTTGACCAATCTACAGTCTTGTACAAGCGCATCCTTGAGACTTGCACTCTGACTGACTGTGACGACGGGACTCCATGACGGGCCCTGTCCAAACCTCTTTAGAGAAGACAGGGCCCCGACCACCTGTCCTCTCTGAATGTCAGTCGGACTCCTCGGGTGATTACATACATGAGCTCGCTACAGCCGACAGAGCACAGACTGTATTACGCATGCCCTCTTTTTATATCCATTTACATATTCATCTGTGTCTCTGGGGCCTCTGCGTTTCGCGGTCTTGTTTGTGTGATGTCATCTTACAGTGAGGAGGTTGTTTTACACCACAATTGTACGTTCTTCGAGACCTCTGGGTAATTGGAGAAGTGAGAGGGTTGTGCGCACATAATCCAGGATAACCACACCATTTGCTACCTGCGTGACAGATGGCCGTCCAAAGTCGGCACCGATTACCAATTGGTCTCGTCGGTTTATGTGTAGTCTTTTATGTTTGATGTTTGTCATGTCGTGTGTCTCTTTTCCGTCTCGTGCTGTGCTCGTCTTTTATGTTTTTGCATCGGGTGTTTTGGTGTTTTACTGTTGATGCTGCGGCAGAGTCTTGTTGGAGATCTCCTCCCTTCTTTTTATGCTGGTAATATGATTGAAATTGTTGGCTTTTAAATTTTCCAAAAGTTCCCTAGAATTCTTTAGGATCTGATTGATTCCATTTCTGGAATATGTTTTCTCGCAGTGTATGTTTGAAGACCTTGCTTTATGCGAGTTGATATTTTCGTAAGCGAAATGGATAGAGGTTTTGTGGAGCACCTGGACGAGCCGGCAATGAAACAGTGTAAGTAAGGATTTTAGGAATCCATTAGATATAGGTTGTTCAAGATCAGTGACTTCAGTATGAATACCGAAGGACTCAAGATCAGATTTGTGGTTGTCAATTTTTTTTTCTAGATACAGAGTGTGTATGTTGGATTTCCAGGTGCTGATGTAAGTGTAACCACAGTTCCTCTTTCAGGCATTTATAATAGTATGACTTGCAAACGAAAGTAAAATTGTTTGTCGCTTTGTCAGCAGGAACAATGATATCTTTTTTTATGGAGGTCAGAAAGTTCTTTGGCAACAACAGGGTGAAGAAAAATTGACTCGTGTCTTTTGCTGAACTGAGTACTATTCTTCTTATAAGTAATCCTCCGATGAATTTCATTCATTCGGATAATGTGCCTAGTTCACGTCCATATTTTTGCCCACCGTCTGGCGTACTCTTAACATGCATCATTCATTATTTCAAAGTTTTCCCGTCATGTTAAAGAAACGGGTTCCCAGTACTTTTGGCCTTTACTGCGAAGATTCCCAAGTTTACTGTTACCGACGGTATAAAGGTCACAAGTAACAACATGGCCACATGGCTGGTAAATGAAAACAGAGGATGAACATGTGCATTGTATGGGGTTTTGTTAAAGGTGGTGTACATCTAGACATTTCAAATTTTGTTCATAATTAAATATTTTGGAAGCAACGGATTGTGTAGGAAATACAAGGTGACTCCTGGTAATTGAAATATGGAGGGATTTTACCCTTGACATAATAGTTGATCAGGAAGGAATAAGTTATTTTCTAGAGGCTCTTTATTGAACAATATTGAAAACTTCATGAAAACAAAGGAGGGGATCTCAAACAACGCCAGGTTGCAGAACCCACATCACAACACAGAAACATCAAACACAAAGGACTTCACATAAACCAACGAGACCAATGGGCAACAGGTGCCGACTTAGGACGGCCATCTGCCATGGAAATAGCAGAAGGTGTGGTTATCCTGGATTACATGCGCACACCTTTACACTTTTCCGATTACCCAGAGGTCTCGAAGAACGTACAATAATGGTGTAAAACAACCTCCTCACTGTCAGATGACCACACACAAACAAGACCGTAAAACGTAGGGGCCCAATCTACACACATGAATATGTAAATGGATATAAAGAGAGGGCAAACGTAAGACAATCCGTGCTCTGTCGCCGCGAGCTCATGTATGTTATCACCTGAGGAGTCCGACTGACATTCAGAGAGGACAGGTGGTTTGGGCCCTGTCTTCTCTAAAGAGGTCTGGACAGGGCTCGTCATGGAGTCCCGTCGTCACAGTCAGTCAAAGTGCAAGTTTTAAGAATGCGCTGGTACAAGACTGTAGATTGGTCAAGTACCAAGCCTAGTGGATCATATCCACGGTGAGCAAGGCATTTGATGATTCTGGCGCATTTTCGATAAGTATGTTGTCTATCTTTGATCCTTCTTATCTTGTTAATTATGTCGCAATGAAATGCAGGTTCTGAAATACCCAAAGTAATATACTATGTTGCCTGTATTGGTCCGAATTTCAAAAGAAGTTGACAATATTTTTTTGGTAAAATTTCCAGAAAGTCTTTACTAAGTTGTGAATGCGAAAACCTTGTCCTAAAAGTTTCTTGGTAATTTGTAAATTTCTACTATGCAAATTCAAAACATCAGTACATGCTCTAGCATACCATATGAGCTGTAAAATATAGATCCCATAGGACGGTAATCGAGGAACATCACTGTCAATCTAGGGGAAAATTAATATGTTAAATCCAAAAACTTTCAAAATAAAAAAATGAGCAATAAATATCATTTTAAAAAACTGATCCCTGCTTTTGAGTTTTTGTCAAAAAAGAAGGCTTAACATTATCATATCAATAGAAAGGTGTTCATACAGGGAACATCCATATGAAATATCAAAGTCTTTCATTGTCATCTTAATGATATATTTGAAAAGGTAAAACTCTAATGTCAATGTTACAAGGTCAAAAAGCGGCATGAATAGAATTGTTTTGAACCTATTACTAGCTCATATTTTAAAGTTTCTCAAAAGTATGATTAAACCACATACCCTACAAGGTAAAAATTATGTCATCAGAAAGATTTTTGTCACAAGAAATGAACAAAACTATTTACGAAAGCACTGTCCCTTTCCATTCAAAAGTTCCCCACAAGGTCATTTTTTTCAAAACTTCTCTTGACAAAGGAATACACTTGTGAAACATGTTTAAAGTGTTTGTGATTGACGAAAAGATGACCTGACAGTCTAACCCGCTTTCAATAGAGAAACTCTGCGGAATACCTTATTCTCTTTCTTTCGAAATTTCTTTCATGTATGGTGTTTACAGTTTATGGCGCTTTACTTTAAGTGCTTTAAACATAGAGAGAGAGAGAGAGAGAGAGAGAGAGAGAGAGAACATTCCTTTCGGTTGCCCTACTATAACGACTAAAGCATTGAATTTTTAAAATCCTCTATTTAAGTTATTGGCTTCATTGATGCCCATAGATTATTATGAGTTTGCAATGTGATACATTTGTAGCACAATAAGTTATTTATTTATTATTGCTAATAATGAAAAAAGCTTACCCATCAAATGTTTGAAAATGTGGATCTCCTGTTGCGGCACAAAATTTTCTTTCCGATTGATGACCCCTCCAAATACTGTTTTCATATCTGATATTAACCTACGATTGAGAAAAAGGAAAAGAAATATTTAAACGAGAAAACAAGGGCTTGCAAAATTATTATTTATAAAAGGATTGAAAGTTATGTTCAATAAAATTTTATTGATAAAACAATCCAACATTTACAATATCCTGAAACCACCGAACAGAATCTTTTCACTTTTGAATATTTGTTGACTAGAAATGTTCTTCCATCTTTCGCAGGATCTTGATAAATGGAATTGCATTTTTGAGTTGCAATGTATTTGTGCTTCCCCCTTGTAAATTGTAATTAAATCATAAGGAGAAATAAATTTGAAGCTAGAAGCTTCGTTTTCAATCCTTCTTATTTAGCGCCATGTCTTACATTGTATATATATCCAATCTAAAAATAAGAAGAAATAAACCCATTCCCAAACATCGCATTTAACAGCACCACCAACAATGAATATCATTCTTGCACTGGACTCTGAAGAGTTTTTATTAGATGGTTTCGTCCCTCATGTACATAGCTGGTAGTTTACATATTACTTCAAATCTTTTATATAACCCTAGGTTTACACTATGTTCCCGGCGACCACGGCTGTCAGTTTTTATCTTGGTATTCGAGTTCTGTTAGGGCTCGTTACGTTTTCGCACGGTCTATCAATGTATTCGTGACGAGCTGCGGCTCCTGAATCCCGGAGACCTGACGGCGACCTACGTTCAACCTACGGCTTGTTACAGACCTCTTTACGTTTCCTCAGAGCTTTATCAATAACAGACTGTTGTTGGTCGACAATGTACGTCCGAACAAAACGCGACGAATCTCACCAAACATAGGGGTCGTGTATAAAAAACATGATATATCTTTTGAAAATTTAAACAAAACTCTATTAGTGCTGTAGGCAGTAATAAAAAAAAAACATGAATAAAAACATATATAGTTACATGTATTCGTCTTATGTTTAGTGAGTTTCGTCGCGTTTCGTTCGGACGTACATCGTTGGCTAACAACCGTCTGTTATTGGTAAAGCTCTCATAAGGTCTGCCACGGTTTGTTACGATTCAATCAAGTTGGCCACGTCTGCCAAGTTCTGTCAAGGCCCACTACGATTAACCGTGACCGCCGGAAACAAGAGAAACAAAAAGCTGTATAAAAGGGTTTGGCTTGTTATACTTCTTGTGTGACCGTGTCAGGCCGTACTAGAACTTGAAATAAACCGTAACAAGCCAGAGGTACCGCGATTGAATGTAACGAAACGGCTGACGCATGAATATGACAGACCGTAACTCAACTTCTCTAGGGTGGTAACCCCCGTTTACACTATGTTCCCGGCGGCCACGGAGGCCAAGTTTCAAGCAACCGTGGACGAAACGTGGTGACCGTGAGACAACGTAGGGGAACGGGATCGACAAACGTATCTAGCCGTGGTTGCCGTGGCTGACGGGACAAATGTTTAAACTGCCAAAACATTAGTAACGGCAGCCCACGGTGCAGATGACCTACTTTAGAGACCGTAGCAGAACGGGTCAAACGCAACGTAACATAACGTTACAGAACGTTACAGACCGTAACAAAACTTGGGAAATTGTCCGTAGCGGAACGGGAAGCAAAAGCATGACTCGGCAACTACGATCCCAGCTTCTTACGGATTATTTCAAGTTCTACTACGGTCTGGAACGGTACGCACGGTCAAACAAGAAGTATAACAAACCAAACCCTTTTATGCAGCTTTTTGTGTCTCCTTTTTCCCGGTGGTCACGGTTAATTGTAGTGGGCCTTGACAGAACTTGGCAGACGTGACCAACTTGATTGGATAGTAACAAACCATGACAGGTCGTGAGGAAACGTACAAACGTCCATAACAATCTGTAGGTTAAAACGTAGGGCGCCGTCTTGTCTCCGGGATTCAGGAGCCGCGCCTGTCACGGATACCTTGATAGATCGTGCAAAAACGTAACGAGACCTATCACAACTTGAATACCAAGATAAAATCTGCCAAAATTATACGGTGTGCTACATTTTTGGCCGCCTAGACTGCCGTGGTCGACGGAAACATAGTGTAAACCTAGGGTTAAGTTGCCGAGTCATACTTTTGCTTCCCATTCCGCTACGGACACTGTCCAAAGTTTCGGTCTGTAAAGTTCTGTCACGTTGCGTTGCGTTCGACCCGATTTGCTATGGTTTCTAAAGTAGGAATTTTGCACCGTAGGCTGCCGTGACAAATGTTTTGACAGTTTAACCCCCCGTTTACACTATGTTCCCGGCGGCCACGGAGGCCACGTTTCAAGCCACCGTGGACGAAACGTGGTGACCGTGAGACAACGTAGGGGAACGGGATAGACAAACGTAACAAGCCGTGGTTGCCGGGGCGGACGGGGCAAATGTTTAAACTGTCAAAACATTTGTCACTGCAGCCCACGGTGCAGATGACCTACTTTAGAAACCGTAGCAAAACGGATCGAACGCAACGCAACGTGACAGAACGTTACAGACCGTAACAAAACTTGGGACAGTGTCCGTAGCGGAACGGGAAGCAAAAGTATGACTAGGCAACTTACGAACCTAGTGAAGTTGAGTTACGGTCTGCCACGTTTATGTCCCGTTTAGCTGCGGTTGCTTTTTGGCAGATGTACGTTTTATCAAGGTGTACCACGATTTCTCACGGCGAGCTAAGGAATGTGTTGCCGATTCGTCACGTTCAGTCACGGTACGTCCCGGATTGTTACGGTTTATTTCAAGTTCTACTACGCCTGGCACGGTACGCACGGTCACACAAAAAGCAATACAAACCAAACCCTTTTATGAAGCTTTTTGTGTCTCTTTTTCCCGGCGGTCACGGTTAATCGTAGTGGGCCTTGGCAGAACTTGGTAGACGTGGCCAACTTGAATGGATCGTAACAAACCGTGACAGACCTTATCAGAACGTGACAGGTCGTGAAGAAACATAGAAACGTCCGTAACAAGCCGTAGGTTGAAACGTAGTGCGCCGTCAGGTCTCCGGGATTCCGGAGCCGCGGCTCGTCACGGATACCTTGATAGACCGTGCGGAAACGTAACGAGACCTAACAGAACTTGAATACCAAGATAAAAACTGCCAAAAATCACACGGTGTGCTACGTTTTTGGCCGCCGTGACTGCCGTGGTCGCCGGGAACATAGTGTAAACCTAGGGTAAACATTTGCTCTGTCAGCCCCCGGCAACCATTGCTAGTTACGTTTGTCGATCCCGTTCCCCTACGTTGTCTCACGGTCACCATGTTTCGATCACGGTGGCTTGAAATGTGGACTCCGTGGCCACCAGGAACATATCGTAAACTAGGGGTTAGATCTAATCTATACAACATTTTAGTCAAAGCTTTAACTTATGCTAAATGATGCAATTGAATTTGAAGACGTTTAAAGTCTGATGACTTTCACACCTAGCAGGCAACGGCACTTACATGTACGTATCTTGCACAATTGATCGACACGCGTCTACTTGGAACCCTTCGGCATTATAACGATTAGTACATTGGTATGTTTTAATTGGATTGGAGAAATAAACTTACATGTACAAGAAACAATTTCCATGGTCGACCGTTTCAAAGCTCAGGGTTGAACATGAAAACTCGATTTATCAATATATATAGCAATTTTAACCAAGCATAGTAAACATCATCAAGTAATGGATTCCTATAATTAATGATTTAATCCATACAAAATCGTACTTTAACTAAAATTTACATTGTATGAAGTGATTCGAGCTTTCGCGTGTTTGTTAACAGTACTCAGTACTTTTTTCCGTGTATCGAAGTAAAGCGAAAAATATTGTATTAACGGGTTCGATTTACTTATTCTTGGGCTGATGAATTCAGGCAATAAAAATGTAGATAATTTCAGCCGATGAAATTGCTTTGTGTACAGAGTGTTTGGTTGTACATATGAATGGTCATTCTCTAGCCGCCTTTCGAGCAGACAACAAAAGTTTTACAATGTTTTGTATATTTATGAAATGAATACTGATATAACATGCCCAGTTTTAAGAGTTTTTGGCCCTGAATAATAAATGGGTTTCATCTCTGTTTTTCCCCTGGGCTTGGTATATCAGAGAGTCACTGGTTCGTTATATAAGGGGTAGGGCCACGAGACCCCTGAATCGGCCCTTGATTTTCTCTTAAAATAAATTTCATGAGGAATACTTGATATCTCTCATGAAAATACACGAATGTTTACCGCTTTTCATGAAAAGAATAATATCACCAAACAATGTGCCATTTAACAGTAATGACGTCATGAAGTGACGTCATTTTGACGTTATTGACAAAATATGGCGAAAATTGCTAGGAATTTCGTCTTTTGTCGTAGAATTCAATGTGGCCGCATGCGTTAACTGAGATAAAACTTTTATGACAAGAGGATATAATGATAATCTTTCACATATAAATTTTCCATCATAGTTAATGCATGCGGCCATTGCTGATTTAATAGAAATATTGAGTTTTTGCATCAATTTAGCCGAATATGACCTATTTTGATGTTTTCAAAGGGCTAAAAGGTGTTGATAAAAGCAATGTTTACAAAAAGTAGATTCGTTATTCAATAGAGAACGTTTCAGAATGTCAAATAACACTTAAAAATTCTATGAAGTACAATGTTCAAATTTATCAAAATTAAGGCCAGTATCGGGCTTCGTGGCCCTACCCCTTTAATATATTATTTATACAATAAATACATGTATGCGTATATTGTCATGTTTAAATACATTGTGTGATGAAAATCGTACTAGTATAATAAAAGTCGGCGTCAAGTTACAACGGCGGGCTTTTGTTAGTAATTAAGATGTAAAGAAAGAGTATATATTTCGTTTTCATTATAATATGGGGCGATTGACGTCCTACACAATGTGCACTTGCAGGAGGTCCAAGGTCAAAATCTTAAAATTTTTGCTGCCCAAAAAGATCTATACAAAGCACTTCTCTTCATGTTTAAAATTGAAATGCTGATTATACAAAAGTGTTCCAACTCTTTACCTTCTTGAAAATTTCAAACCAATTTGATTGAACCAGACACGTGTTTAAATAATAAATCCTCATCGGTGGTACTCATTACAAGTTGAAATGATTTTCTGATACGGCCAAATGTATTTCAGGAGCGCCCTCTGGTTTTATTTTTTTATCTTAAATTTTTGCATTTAATTTGCAAAAAGTGCGCTCCTAAAAATTTTGTTTACGACCGATGTAGTACATGTAGCATAGGTAAACGACAACTATGACCAAAATAGCATTGGGGGATGATGCTACATGTAAGATGAAGATGTTAAGCTACTTTATGTTCGATGATATTTTTTGACGAAATTACAAATTTCCGAAATATATAATTATACTGATGTCAAATGGATAAAAGTCCAAAACAAAGCCTCTTTAAGTCAGCAAAGCTGGAAAGAAGAACTATTACACTTTAAACATCTAGTCAGGGGGGACAAGTTAAACTGCTCAACATTGCAAAAGGAAATAAGTGTTTATAATTATAATACGGAAGTGTTCCAACTCTTTACCTTCTTAAAAATATTTCAAACCAATTTTAATGCACCAGACACGTGTTTCGGAAAGTTAATATTCATCATGCAGTGATACTTCTTAAATCCCAAAGGAATTTTCGAGTATCTCCTTTTTATATTTCTATTCTTACTTGTGTCAAAACCTTACTCTTTCATGAAATGCTTTTGATAAATTGCAATACTACACAGAAAAGTTACCCACCGGAATACTCCTCAGAGAAGTGTTACTCCAAAATAAATGCTTCACAGTATTCGTTTTTAACGCCACTGTGTAGTGAGACTTCTTGTCGTAGCTGTCTTCACTTTGTGCATGCCAAAGTGTCATGGAATAATCCGTCTTGTATTCTCCATTTGTGTAATAAGTTCCTTGATCTGCTTCAGTTTTTCCTGTTATTTCCATTTGACACCGACTGCTCTCTGTTATAAATGTACTTCCTTCGCATTCTCCTATATCAGGATCTTCGATATGTATAAGCAGTTTACAGTTCGCATTTAAATTTTCACATCCAAAGGGAACTGTTGGTGACAGCCTAAGAGCTGCATTGTCTTTCTCAGATATATACAACGTGTCAAACATTGTGCCTGTGTTACGTTTTATCTGCAAAAGGTATTGATAGTAATGAATTCACACAAAGTTATGGGCAACATATTATACAGAAACACAGAAGGTTTGTCTAAACTTATGAAATTTCATAAAGAGTTCGTTTGAAAATGGAATTTTTTACGATGAAACGAAACATAACGTTTTCAAAATGGCATTTAAACATTTACGATAAAGATATATCATTGAAATGTGGTACTTATAATATCAAAATTCCAACTTTACCACAAAGTATTCTTGGCAACTAGTATTGTCCACAACAGAAAATGCCTGACACCTTGTAAAATTGGACAATTTTAGGGAAAAAACCCCTTCCGAAATCAAAAGTTTGTTGATATTTAAATTATAACGAGACAAAATAATCTTGGACTTTGGACTTAAGTTAACTCTTAGGTAATGATCCCAAACCATGGTTTCGATTTTTGAAAATAAAATTGTATAAGTCACGAAAAAAAAAGCAATACAAGGAATCCTTGTGTCGCTTGCGAAGCGGCCTATTTTTAAAAATTTGATCAAATATATAGGTCATGGTCACTTGGTTTAACATTTGTACATGTATCAGTGGGAAAGTCTTGTGAAATGAACTCGTATGCCTCTTACTTACCAATTTTAAAAGATATGGTCAATCTATTACTTTCAGAAAAGGTCGATCATCTAGGTAAAGGTCATTAGTTACACAGTTTTGAGAATAAAAGAAAGGACTCATCATGAGAAATACATGTTTGAAATATTAAAGCCATATCACTTATCAATCAAAAGATATAGCCAATCTTAATTTTTTTTAAATATAGGTCAACTACATATGTCAAGGTCACTAGGTAAAAAAATATTGTATGTGTACAAAGGTCTAATGACAAGGAATACACATGTGAAATATTAAATCCCTATCACTTACCAATCAAAAGAAATAGCCAATCTTAAATTTTGGAAAAGTAGCCAATCATAGTATTTTAAGGTAGGTCAAATATCTAGGTCAAGGTCACTAGGTCAAAATTATGTCATGTGTAAGAAGGTCTCATCACATGGAATACACATGTGTAATATCAAAGCCCTATCACCTACAAATCAAAAGATATAACTAATCTTAATTTTCTTTAAAAGTAGGTCAAATATCTAGGTCAAGGTCACTAGGTCAAAAATTATGGCATGTGTAAGAAGGTCTCATCACAAGGAATACAATGTGAAATATCAAAGCCCTATCACTTACCAATGAAAAGTTAAGGGGTGTGACATCCAAAGTGTTACAGACAGACGGACTGACTAACTGACAGACGGACAAAGTGATCCCTAATTGTCGCTATGCTTCGCAGGCGACTCAAAAATGATGAAAATAACTAAATGAGAGAATAAAGATGAGATCAGTGGTTTTGATGCCGTAAATGTACGTCATCGGGTGTTTTGGTGTTTTACTGTTAATGCTGCAACGGGGTCTTGTTGGAGATCTCCTCCCTTCTTTTTATGAAAATCGAACAGGAATTATTCTGTATTCCGATAAAAATTAAGAGTATCAGAAAATTTGCGTATCGGAATTTAAGGCCCCTGTCACACCTACGCGTTCTGGCATGGCGTTCGCACTACGATCGCCAAAATTGTACGAAACGTGGCGTGAATGTAGTAAGGACGCGGGAACGTAGTGAGAACTCGCTGATACGTATTAAGATCGTAATAAGGACGCCGTCGTATGCCGAGCCACCAGGATCGTTTTGAACTGTTCAAAACAGTCGTAGTGAGGACGCGCTGATGACAGAACGTGTTAATGACTACTTGCAAACGTATTGAGGACTTGGTGGACGCATTAGAAACGTGTCGCGAGTCTACGAGGGTTGTAATACGGACTGCTAAAACTTTTACACATAATAATATGGAGATCGTCACGTCTCTGCCGTACTTACCATGTTCTTGGTTTTAGGGCTCAAAAAAAATCAAAATACAACTCGTCCAACCAATTTATTCCTTGAGTGTGTCATGATCGTAGCATGGACGCAGTAAGGACTTCGAGAACGTAGTCATAACGCCGTACTATCGTAGCACAAACGCATTCGTCGTAGTGTGAACTTAGGGCCGATCGTAGTGCGAACTTGACTAAACGTATTAAAGACGGGAAGGACGCGCTACTAACGTGTTTCGAACCCTACAGGTCGTGTTGCACACGTATTGAGGTCCTCAATTATTCTTTCGGAAAGCTCTTCCAGGTGAAAAAATGCCACGTTCTCATTACGTTCATGAAAAATGACTTCAATGACGTAATAAGAAAGTCTCGAGAGAACGTGTAGGTGTGACAGGGGCTTAAATGACTTCATTTTACAACGGAAATATTAAATACTAAAAAAATAAATCTCCTTCTTCAGCAAGAATACATCCCGAACTCAACAAAAGGACAATAATCAAGGTGCAAACCTATGTACAGTTTTTTTTTACCAGTTTCTTTTCCGGCATTGTACATTGCTCAACGGCGGAAAAGGGACCAAGCAACAAGCTGAACCCTCATAAGTAGTCCTATTTGAAATCTCCTCTGTTGATTGTTCCGATTCTCGCTCTTTTTCCGTGAACAATGAGCAAATACATCTATAGACATGAGTTTTTTTTTTCTGTTTTAATCTTTTCGCTGATATGTATGTAATGTCACATAATCAGATGTATTCCCTGAAGCTTTTTTCCACATATCGTTTCTGGTCTTAACGGATCAATTATTAGAGGTTTTCGAAATGATCATCATTTAAGAACAGGTAAATTTGTGGCATGGACAAGACATGAAAAATGGCAGTTTTGTCCAGAAATACCGAAAGACATAACATAAAAGAATGTGTGGGATATGATGCTACAGGACATACTTTTCAGAAATGTCTAGAAATTACAAGTTAATTTTGATTTTTTTGTACATTTTACCCGGATAACTACACCATAGGTAAGTATTTAAGGGACGGCCACTGCATATTGGTCGCCCTCAAGTCATGTCTCTTATCTCATCTTATTTTGTGGCCAACTTCATCATTTGTGCTGTGTCTTGAGCCTCCTTCGTTTTGAATATATTTTTTTCAGAATAAATTGAACTGGCCATGTATGTACACATATAATTGATTTTCATTTGTGATTATCATATTTTATGTGAAACAAGATATTACATGTATCTGTTCTTAAATGATGTTATTGAATTTAAAGACATTTAACATTTGTCCCACTTAGTGAGTGTCACTGCTGGTGGACCAAGAGTCCCTGAGGGCACATGTAGCCAAGTTTTATCACCTTCGATTGATCATTTCTACAACGCATTCGAAAATTTCGGTTATCAAAATTTCTTGAAATTTCTTGAACGTGAGTCTTGTTGCATCATACCCCATCCGACATGCTACATTCGGTACATTTTAGGACAAACTACTTTGCCAATCTTATTACATATTTCATTGTTTAGATTTAAGATTACTGACGAGGATTGAATGCCCGAAACGTGCATGTCTGGACCACGCTGCAAATTTATCTGTTCTTAAATGATGCTACTGAATTTGAAGGCATTTAACATTTGTACCAGTTGGTGAGTGTAATTGCTGGTTAATCATGAGACCCCGAGGGCACATGTATCCAAGTTCGATCAGGTTCAGTTGATCGTTTCTTCAATGCATTCGAAAATTTCTGTTATCAAAACTTCTTGAAATTTCTTAAACATTGATCCTGAGGTATCATACCCCACCCATCCTGCTACGTCTTTCGGTACATTTTTGGACATAACACTCTAAATTTCTGTTATCAAAACATTTTTGGACATAACATTCTAAATTTCTGTTATCAAAATTTCTTGAAATTTCTAAAAAGTGGGTCCTGGAGCATCATATCCCACCCATCCTGCTACGTCTTTCGGTACACTTTTTCGACATAGTAACTTTCACACTTTTTTTGGCATATTACATTGTTTAGATTTAGGATCACTGATGAGGGTTATGTACCCGAAACGTGCATGTCTGGTCCAAGCTGCCAATTTATCTGTTCTTAAATGATGCTATTCAATTTGCAGACGTTTACATTTCACACTATTTGGCCATATTACACTGTTTAGATTGAGGATCACCGACGAAGGTTATATATTCGAAACGTGAATGTCTGTTCCATGCTGTAAATTTATCTTATTTAATGGTGCTATTTAATTTGAAGACGTTTAACTTCATGCTCCTTCTTACTGTATTTGACGTCAATTTGTAGCATCTTGGGTCTATTTTGGGAATGGCAAAACTTAAGGGGAAAATATATGCTTTTTATGATCCCGAAATAAAAGATTCGGGGCAATTAGTTTTGGCCTATCCGTCTGTTTGTCCATTGGAAAACAGAAACATTAGACCCAACGTTTGAATGGAAAGTGATAGATGTTTCACATTTCATATACATGTGTCTTTCTTGTTACAATATTGACTTTTTATAGATATCAAATTTCTAGACCTCATGACACTGACCTGGACTTTTGACCTACGATAGAAACATTTAATATAGGTATATCTTTTTATTGTGAGTGAAAGGATTTTCATATTTCATTATATGAGACACAAAGGGCGCTACTGAAATACACTTGGCTGTGTCAAAAATCACTTCGGCATTGAATAAGTACCACCGTTGAGACGTGTGTCAAGTGCATTGAAACAGGTTTAAAATTGTCTCCAAGAAGTTAAGAGTTGGAACACCTCCGTAGTATTCAAATTGTAAGGCACTTGGAACTTATTTCCCATATTTAACATTAACTATCTACCTGTAAAATAATTTAGTTTTTAAACTTCCAAAAGTCAGGCAAAAACATTTTTATATTGATTTTTTGCATATGTTGAGTACATATTAACAAATTACATTATAGTACCAACCCAAAAAGAAGTAACTATTTTTAATCATATTATCTCATTTGACTACAGTTTCGATTGCAAAATGATACATTGAACATTCTCGTTTCTCTATGTAAGGTAATCTTAGTTTGACCTCGATACTATTTCAACCATTGTCCGAATTAATCCAGTTTGTATTCATGATAATGTTTAAGGATGGTTGGGATATGATGCTGCTCGACCCATGTTAAAGAAATTTTGATAACAGAAATTTTAGAATGCGTTGAAGAAACCATCAACCGAAGCTGATCCATTTTGGCTACACGTGCCCTCGGGGACTCCTGGTCCAACATCATTGACACTCACCAAGTGGTACAGATTTGAACGTCTTCAAATTCAATAGTTTCATTTAAGACATGCGCGTTTCGGGTACTGAACCAACGTCAGTGATCCTAACTCATTTATAAGAGGATTTAGATATTTTCTTCAGAAATTAAAAAAAGACCTATAGGTAAAACGTATATAAAAGATATCAGTCATTCTCGATTTTACTACAAATTTTGAAAAATCCCTGTCGCTATACTTCCTCGCACTTATAGAGGAATATGGTAAAGCTCTCTTGTGATCTTTATGATTATTTTGAAACAATACATATAATTGTGAAATTATATAACCTAAACTTTGTATCTTTTGCATTATATGTGGATGATCTATTGCATCAAACTTGGCGAATAGTGCAAAATCTGCATGTCGCAGCCCCATATACGTAAAAAGAAGACCTTTTATCTCAAAAATTTAACTGATTTGAATCACATCATTGTTACTTATTTCAATCATGAATGTCAGAGATTGTTGTTTTCAATCGTTAAGATGCAGATTGACAAGGATATCTTTTCAGTTACTCATAATGTGTTGTCGCTAAAGCGGCATTAACAGGCGTTACGTACATTCTGATGATCACAAATTTACAAGCATCACCATGTCACTGCATTGTTCGTCCTTTTTCAAGTCTACTTTTACCATTCTTCAAAGATATTAAATGCAGATCATTATTGAAGCTTTCATAATTGAATGGGAGAGCGTTGTTTCCGTATTTCTTGATGTCATACGTTCAGGTTTTAACAAGCGTGACCGTATGTAGGGCATGCCCTGGTCAGTAATCAGAAACCGTGGTATTATCCTTATGAAGGCTTGGTCGTGAACTACTTATTTATACAAATTATATTTCCTTTCCACTATTTATGTCTTTCTTGTGGACAGATTTTCGAAGAAATTTTTAACATCCGTTACACTTAACAAGCGTGACCAACAGATCCTACGTATAAGAACATTGATATTTACAGGTATGATGGGTAAAATGAACTATACTTATCTAACTTTGTAAAACGAGAGAATAAGAATTAAAAATAACTGCATATTTGTCTGCAATTTTGCAAGACACATAATCTAGAGCCATTTTGATGCAAAAATTCGTCTCGAAAGGTATATGTTTTATAGATTTCCCAGTTACTCAGAAAACTAGTAAAACTATAATTTTCATTCAGTTTCTGGTAGAGATATTCAGTCTCTTAATTTCAAGTTGGTATTGGTTTACTTAATTACATATTTGGGACAATTTAGTTGAAGATAAAAGAAGTAACGGATGTTAAGAAATACGAGATAAGTGATAAACTATCAATATATTCATTAAAAATGAATCTGATATCTATTGGTGCGAATTTTAATGATAAATTAAGTATTTAAATATAAAGCAATAGTCTCAAACAAATACTGGCGTAGTAATCGTCCTAGCATGCAAGAAAAGTGGTCAATTCGGCCTATAGTTATGTGAAGTCTACACATGAAGCTTAAACATTCCCATAATGGTAATTTGATAACATTTCCTTTGCGAATGAGCGTTACAATTGAATGCCCATACATTTCGTGGACTTATAAATCGTGTTTTTACTATCAGCTGTTGATTATCAAGTGCATATGCCTTAAAAAAAGAAGTAACGGATGTTAAAATGTATTTGGATTTTCTTGTTTTACATTCATGCTTTGAAATCAAAAGTTTACACGAAGATACAATGTTCATTCTTCCTATTTTCGAAAGGCTATCCAAATTACTTAAGAAAAGTACTATACAAAGGAGTTCTTGTTCATAACTTTGTTTGTTTCATTGAGCATCAAAGTTTTTGCTTGTATTAACATCCGTGACTGACTCCGAATACGTCGTATTTTCCAAGTACTCACAATTATTCGAATATGCATGAATACCTATTGAAATCTTTCTAACATTTGTGCAAAAATAGGTGATTTACAGCAATGAATATTAGTATTCATAACAATTTTGAAGGTTATTTCGGTCTTTTTTAACAGCCGTTACCATTGGGCTGACTTTCTATTATGCTTGTTTAAGAAATATAGTTCTTGTTTTCTGTTGAAAACGATATCAATATTTACTTCTTGTATCCTTTAATTCCTATTAAGAAGGCCTAAAACCATTTCAACATATATTCTTTATGTATATGTAAGATTCCAATAGGTTATATTCTTATCATAAAAGGAAGAAAATATTGTATCTTTTAGTAAGTCTTGAAAATGATCTCAATCAGACAATGTAAACTCTTGCTTCACTTAAATCACTTGATACGGTTATGAACTGTATAAAAATGCATATTGAGGCAAGAAAATCTTCTTTTATTTATTTTTTCCGAGCATTTAATATCACGCTCTGGAAGAATTAACCTCCGTTACCGTGTGTAGGGTACCTCTTTTCAATGGTACTTTTAGAATTTTAGGAAAATGTGGTGTGTAAAAAATCAATGAATTTAGAAATTTCGATCATAATACTTTTTGAAGAAGAAAATATTTTTTTAACTGGATGAACTTTATTTTTGAACATTTTATAAAGTCAAATGGAGTCATAAAATCGAGAATGACTGATATACCTACCAATCTTGCATATTCATTAACATCCATTTCAATGGAAACGAAATCAATGGAATGTACATGGAAATGCCTTTTTAAGGGTTATATATTGAATACTTTGGTAGCCATGGCAACAGAATCTTATAAAAATGGAAATTTATTTCGGGTATTTTCTTATTTAGTTTTCCAAAATCTTAAACATGTCGCTGCCGTACATGAATTTGTCTTGTTTTGATAAAGATCTGTAACAGGTAGTCCATGTGTTGGATTTTTCCATCTCATTCAGGAAAATTAAAAAAAAATCTCGTATATATAGCATTTTATCCCAATATCTCAAAAACAGTCCCTGGACCCAAGATTTAAGATAAGTTAAACATTAAACGATGCAGTTGTTTAACGTCTTCAAACTCATTAACATCATTTAAGAGCAGACGAATTAAAATCATTGCCATAATTGAGGTGGCTTAAGCGTCTTTTCGTACTAAATGTTCAGTTTCTTTAGGTCTTTTGTCAATTCTAAAATGAATAACTTCTAGTTAAATGTTTACCTCAAATCCCGCGAAAAATCCACTGCTCATAGCCCGACCAGTTGAAGGTGAGGATATTGAGTACTGTGTCCGTACTGAACAAAATAGCTGAAAAATAGTTTGATATAATGATAAATTAATTAAATGACAAGATTAATCAGTTTAGACATAAGACAGAAAGCAAACATCCATAATGATTGAGCAAGATTAGTTTTTGCATTGGTTTGTATGATTTGTATAAAGAAGTAAATCTGTCTTGTTGATTGTTTTTCTCCAAAACAATCTATTTCCTGGAATCACATATATCTAGCACTCAATTTCGTTTCCTTAAATAAAGATTGTGTCCATATTTGACATACAAGTAGCCAGAGCTCTCGCTTGCATTTTTCAACACTTTTTGACACTCAAAGCCGCACCACATTTCAATTGTCTGCGCATAAATATATGTAACAGGGGATTCCTCATTGTGCAAAGTGTTTACATCATTTCTTGAAAGCAACCCTAAATTACTAGCCATACCAGACATATCTTGTGAAATTTGCTCGGTAAATAAATATATTTCAACTTTTTCTTAATGAACATGTTTGCTTGTAAGTTATAAAAGCTTTCACGATGTCTGTTCTTGACGATGAAAAAAAAAAAAAACAATGTATAAACATGCAAGAAAGTGCAATTTTGAGTTGTTTTGAATATTTCGAAGTCTGTTATTATCTAGAAGAAAAATATACTAAGAGTACTAGACATAGTCGCAGTTCAAACACTAAAATCAGGTAAACATTCTTCTTCGAGATATCTTTCTTTGTTAACGTTTGATCAATAAATTTTGCTGGCACCCAGTTTCAAAAATTAACACTAACAAGAGCCCCAGGGGGCACAACGCTCACCTGATACCCATGCACGCTCTAACTGACATACTGACATTGAATACTGATAGTGCCAGTACAGTGAAACCTGTCTAAACCGATATCGACTGGGACCAAGAAAAAATATCGGTATAGACAGGTTATCGGATTACACAGGTTTAATAGAATTAAGGCATCCTTTCATTTCGTCAAGTTATCTTCATATTCCTAGGGAAAAGTTCATCATAAAACTGTGAAACAGTAATGCTTTCTTGTTTATCATGAACTGTTTAAACTTTTATTTCTCATAAAAGATTATCTCCTCTGTCATAATAAGTTAGATTTAGAATAATATACTCATGAAAAAGATTTCAAGTCAGATGGAATTGGCATTGAAAAGTTCATATTGGTACTTGTTGATCAGTTTACATACAATAAATTAAGCTAATTATAATACAAGCAATTAAGACACTGGCCATGGCTTGGGCAGGTTACTAGTAAGAGTAATGGAGTCCATTCACCTGTAGTTTTAATTGATCAGCTTGGGGTGATAATTTATCAAAACATGGGTTGGTCAGGGTAGGTGATGTTTTAACATATCAGTTTAGACAGTGTAAAATACATGTATAAAATGTCACTGGGACCAAAAATGTATATCGGTATTCGGAGTAGGCAGTGTTCGGTTTACACAGGTTATTTTATATAGGAAGAGATAGAAAATTCTTTGGGACCAAAAAATTCTATCGGAATAGACAGGTTATCGGATTAGACAGGTATCGGTTTAGACAGGTTTCACTGTACTAGGATTTTAGCCCACAACCTTTCTAAAAAGATTTTTGCCGGATGCAGAGAAGTGTTTTTTTTTCAGACAACCTTTAAAGGTACAAAAAAGAAAAAAATAGTCACATTTCAAAACAATAACTTTTTTACTGATTTGAAAAAAAAAACGGATAAAGTGGTCCAACGTCATATGCTTAGCTAGTATAGTTCAATTATGCAACATCAAAAATAAAATCATATTGTAAAATTCCACATAAATGTGCAGCAGAAAAAGAATAAAACAATGAAATGATTTCACAAATTAAGTTTATTTAAAATTGAACACAAAACCTTTCATTATTGATAGCTAGCATGCCAGAAATTATAAAGCCTGTGTTTGTGAAACGAGAATGCCCCCGGCGGCATCTTTGTTAGTATAAACACCATTTTCTGTTAAGTATGTGAGAGGTCAGGGTCAGCGTAATATTGGTATCAATGGAAAGATCTTGTCACAAGGAATACACATGTACAATATGAAAGCCTTATCACTATAACCATTCAATAGTTATGCCCAATGTTAAAGTTTTTGAGAAGTACGTGAAAGGTCAAGGTTATGGTCATGAGGTCAAAAATTTTGGTAAATACACATGTGAAATATGAAACCTCTATCACCAGCTTCCATTCAAAAGTTATGCCCAATGTTAAAGTTTTTTGGAAAACAGACAGACAAACAGACAGACGGACAGGCCAAAAACTTTATGCTCCCGAATCTTTTATTCCAGGGGCATAAAAAACAAAGATTTTTCGGTTTTGCCTTTATTCACTGAAATCTATGAATTATGCTTTTGAATAGTATTGATTTCATCTCAAATACATGAAACGTACAGTTAAAATCGTTTTGATCCAATATTCATCAATTCAAGTGAGTTGTGCAGAAATTGTGCCAGTTTGTTTGTTTTCCAAAAAAGCAGTGTATGTTGTATCAAACCTCATGACCCAGTGAAGCCACTTGAACAAATAATTTTAAGTAAATATGCTGAAATGCGACGCTTCTTGCCTATGCATATTTCAACAGGCGAGAAGGAGCGTCGCATTTCAGCATACGCTGTTCAACAACTCAAGTGGTTTCTCTAAGGTTTCGCAGTTTGAAACAAATTAAAAGGCCCATGAAATTGTTAAGCTTGTCCAAATAGCAGACCTACGACATCGTTATTTACTGTTAACTAATTGTTTTACCTCATCATAGGTCTGTTACACGGGCAAGTTGTTAGCAGAGAGAGTTCATGAAATGTATCGGTTGCATTGGATTTGCCGACAAGAAGTTATTTGGTCTGATAAAAACTCATTATGTATCTATTATTTGAACAGATAAAAATTCCCAAATGTCTTAACACAGGATCCTGTCGTTTTATGAGAGAAAATGTTTTATTATTCACAACCTCAGGCCTCTGTGTTCCTCTTAGAAATATTATACATACAAGATGACGAACACAGTGGCTTAAGGTTGTGAATAATAATTTATTTTCTCTATTAAAACAACAGCTTCTGTGGTCCAACATTTCATTGGAAGATTTCAGGAACTCTGAACGGAATTATTTATTTTCAAGAATTTCAGATATTAAATGTCCTATGCATTCTCAAAATCCAAAGGAAGAGATTACTCATTAGACGTTTCTTCAAGAAATCAGTCCGTAAATTACTTCATCTAAGAGAGTCTAAGACAGAGGAAATTCGAGCAAACTTTATACATGATAACAAGTATATGCAAGTGTTCCAAGTACATGAATGATAACCATTATGAACGTTGTTCATAGCTCAAACCATACTCGCTGCTTTAACATACCTACATGTAATTCCGTCATCAGGAAGAACTCATTCTTCATACGTACAGT
This sequence comes from Pinctada imbricata, assembly GCA_033119305.1. Classification (NCBI taxonomy): domain Eukaryota; kingdom Metazoa; phylum Mollusca; class Bivalvia; order Pterioida; family Pteriidae; genus Pinctada; species Pinctada imbricata. Next base: position 53,218,759 of record VSWD01000004.1, on the reverse strand, counting down.
CACAGAGTGGAACGAACTGGATAACCATCAAGTGCTGTCAAGGACTGTGGAAGGCTTTAGATTCAGCCTGAAGCGCGATTAAGTAAGTTTATGCGCTCTCTCATTCCGTTGATCACAAGCCAGTATTGGTAATTCAACGTACCCATACAGATACAGATACAGATTATGAAAGTGTTCCAAGTATAAAAATCTATTCCGTTTGCACTGTATCTCCTGAAATATATCGCAGTACTGCTTTGCGGTTTGTATTGCAATGAAGCGCCTAGCGGAATACGATGCGCCTTGGGGACGAAGATGAATTAATGCATATCTAGGTCATTGTCCTGTCAAATAGTTCCGATTATTTTCTTATTATTTTCAACAATTGGTGGAAAATACACACAATGTTTATCTTCAATTGTCTTCCCGTGATTGTTTACTAGATAGATGAAATAAAATTTTGAATATAGTTTTAAAGTGTGTGAGACATCTACATGTGTGGAAGAATACGTGTGAAAATGGGTCCTCAGATCATAAAATTCGAATAATTCCGGTCCGGAACCAGGTGCATGGCTTTGAAAAAATATTAAAAAAGTTGTGTACTTTTAATCTTTACGGCATTTTTTTTTTTGTGATTCAAATAAAATTTCTTCATTCAAAAGTAGTATCAATGTGTATAACCCAGTGCGATTTGAGAATTTCTTTTCTTTTTTGGTAAGAAAACATACATTATACCTATGTACAATCTTAAAAAATATTCCTTAAAAATCCAAAAGTGGATATCTGGACAAAATTCTTTCACTTGTAGGGTACCATGCATGAGTACCTCATACCTACAAATTGTCATGACAATCTGAAGAGTGGTTATAGAAAAGAAGCAGAAAATGTATGAAAATCACCCCCCCCCTTCCTTTTTACATAAGAAAAAAATTCATAAAAAATCAAAAAAATAAAATTTAAGCATAAAATACATATCAAAGCATTAAGTAAGTTAAATATGATAAATATGTAGTAAATGAGTGTGTAAAATCATACACTTATTGAGTTATTTAAAGAAAAAGTGCAAAAATGTGCATTTCTGACTAAGTCCGAAAAGACGTCAAAAACGCGTCAAAAATTACGCATCACTCAGATGAAAGATAACGTTTCGCAACCATATTGAATTATTGCAGAATCGATATCAAGATGAAACAAGTTTATGTACTTTCTTTTACAAAAAGCTTGCCGTCAGTTAGCTGACTATAAATGTTTTAAAATTCTACTTTGAACAAATCGGAAGATGAAGTGTTAACCAATCGCACATTTCCGGGTTTTTCGTTTTTCCCGATTCCAGTGACGGAAATTTTCAAAAACCTGCGATTGTTATAAGACGTATCGGTACAAAGACTTTTTGATGCTTATTTCGGAGAAAATAGACTGATGCGATATGATTTTCAGGTCATCTAGTCTCTTAAGTCGACCTGATGAGGAATTCTTATACACAGGTTCTGACTTACCTAGATGAATATTTGAATTTTATGCAATTATCAACCAATCATATCACCGAGAGGTATGCAATCTGTGCAAGTAGGTTACGAATGATTACAGTATACCGTCAGTCATAACTGATGGTTGCAAGGCAAACCTATTTTGATTTCTGATAGCAAGAGTATATTGAATGTTCTGCGTACAATAAGATAACTAAATCGCGGGTGCAAATTCAGAATCACTTCTCAACTTTCGGCTGCCGTAAGCTGTTCAGCATGCTGTTCTGACATTGTTCGTCTGTATCCGGATTAAAAAAAAACTTATAATACAGATAACTTCAGTAGGATTCTTGTCATTAGAATAGTAAAGTAGTGTTCAAAACATTTGAAAAAAAAATTAAAGTTACACTTGGTCTAGTCAAGATCAAACCAACTACTGAATCAACTATTTTATGGAAGCGGGTATATTATTATTAGAAATTAGAAACTAGATGGTTACAATAGTCACATATGCCCTCGCTACCGAGCTATGATCGTTTATTCCTTATTAAATGGGTACCCTTATATAACCTACTTTTCTCCGTATAAGACCGAATGCGAACACGTGTAAGCACTTATTTGCATAAGACGAGTACTGTAGCAAAACAAAACAACATGGCGGACGGATAACACGAGGGCGAAAAGGAATCGACAATCGGTGTTATCATAATCTGAGAAGAGAAGAGTAATAAACGATAAAAGAAAAGAAATAGTATTTGGCTTGGCATTGGACAGATATAGACATTAGAGGACGACCGTGACATTGAAAGTAAAGTCGGACGATAAATTAGCCAAAGGGAGCTACAGTGTACATGTACATATGTAGTTCTCGTTTTTGTATTTATGAGATGTATAGATATATGTTTGATGTGTATATATATATAAAGCATTTTTATATGTGTTGATATACAATATATATTCAGTCTATATCATATATTAAAAAAAGAACTTAAAATTATAGCTAAATAAAGGTTAATCTTCATTCAGGTTTTTGTAAACAAACGCACATTTACATAGCAGACTACACCTGCCTTCCATCGAAGCCGTCATACACGCTATAAGTCATTTGAAAGTGTTCGATTGTCCACGTTCCACATGGGTATGAACGTAACATAATATTAATACATGTTGCAATTAATGAAATACATGTATTAGTATGACCTTAAGTAAATCAATTGTTATTTTTTTCTTTTTGTGAGAATTAAAAAGAGATAGTGAATAAGCATATGTTTACATAAGGTTTAATACATGTTTCGTAGTAATCCTACGATGTAAAGTTATATCAAGCGATTGGCTGATCGTGGTAGCGACCTCACTCTGAAAATTAGTATACGTGACATATTTCTACATACTGTATATGCAAATAACAAGTTTCGAAGTTGACCGAAATCGTGTGTAACCGAGAATAAAAACGTCTATAAAACAAAAATGTGAGATAACATTTATGCAAGTAATATGTAGATGTTCAAATAGTAGTATTTAAAACCTTTTAAGGGGTATGGACAAAAGTTTATCGGCCATATTGGATTTGACGTGAAGCATACTTGAAAATCTCTCGTTCTGCAGAATTAAGACTCCAATCTTAACCATTTTAATACTGAATTTTCTTTACCTCAACATCGTCATTTTCCCATAATTTTAAACAAAAACTGCATCAATATTTTTACATGACAACCATTTGAACTTGGTGCACCGAACTGCGCAGCTACAGGTTTGCAGGATTCATGTTTAATACTATAACCTACCTTAAACGTTACTATCATCATATGTCTACAAACATTTGTCCTCCAATTTTGATCATACCTTCTCAAAATACCGGGTATCTTCATTTTACACGCAAGGGGCTAGTAGCCATATCAACATAGAAATGAATCCAGGGGCGGATCCCCGGAATGTTGCACATTTGTAATTTGTCACCTATAATTCACATGACTATCCCACTTCTCTAATATATATCATGTAAATAATTAATAATTGAATCGCAAACAGTCGAAATTCTAGTGAATTACCCCAGGAACTTTAAAATCGTTTATTTTTTCTACCTATGTTGGGGCGGATCGGCACGTGAAAATGGCTACCTGTAAAAACTCGTGTTCGAAAAGACACCGTGTTGTATTAACAAGCGATTTATATGATAATGAGACCTTGTACTCAAAATCGAAGGACAAATGGTTGTAGATATAGTATCAATGTAATGTTTAAGGTAAGTTATAGTATTATTAATAAATTCTTCTGAGGTGCAGCTGCGCAGTTCGGTTCATGAATTTAAAAAGTTTCTAATGTTAAAATCTTAATGTAATTTTCCGTAGAAAATATGGGAAAATGTAGCTATTGGGGTTGAGAATACTTTGGATTAAAATAGTTGAAGTTGGAACCATGACTCGTTGTAAAGAAAGATTTTCAATAACACACTACATAAAATCCAACATGGCGAATAACGGTTTGTCCATACCCCTTAATGGTAAAACTTCGTTATTGACAGTTAAATCCCTGCAAAAAGCATATGGTACTTTTTAAAAATGTACAGCACTTCTTCAAATTTAACTTAAATTAGGTATATAAAAATATTTACCCATATTCCATGCCTAAAACCAGCATTCGTTATATCTTCCTCATAGAGATGCCCATTCGACAGAGTTGAAGTGGTAACTATCTTATCGGATCCTACATCAGTCTTATTGACAGACCATGACACAAAATACAACAAATCACTCTCAGTCGCACTAGGTTGAAAATCACATCTGAAAACCAGCTGAGGAATTTTGTCTGATCCGCTTTCTTTCCATTCAAGGTGATTGAAGTTAACAGAAGGCGTTGGTAATATGTAGGAAGGAACTGAACGATCAAATCAATACGTTTTAGTTGTTTGTGTATTCTAAGCAAATAAATTGTACATATAAAAAAAAAAAAAACAAAAACAAAACAAGAAGGTCCAAGGGGCCAAAACGCTCAGCTGAGTTGCATACGAAGGACTGTAAATCGCTTATTGGTAGAAGCATTGAGTCAAGTGCTTGTGCGCAGCGGTTGCAGAGAATATTTCAAAAATGTCTCAGCCGATCAGAGCCCTTTGCGATCGTATTTGTTGACTTATTGGCACAAAAAACAAAATCTTTGCAGAGGACATCGTGTACTTGTTCCCTGTAAGGTATTGTGAAATTCTGTGCAGCGGTTGCAACAGAGATGTCTAAAATACGCAAATATATTTCGAAAAAATGCTATTCAATCAGAGCTCTTAGCGGCCATATCAGTTGACCCATCGGCACAAAAGCCGTAAAAGTGGTAGAGGACCTTAGGTACTTGTTCCTTGTAAGCTCTCGTGAACTTTTGGGCAGCGATTGCAGAGGAGAGGTCGAGAATATGTCAGACAATCAGAGCCATTGGTGGTAAAGAATAAAAATTACTGGAAGCAAGTGCTCTATGTTTTGTTCTAATTGTCTATATCAAATATATATGTTTTCCAATACAATTTCAGTGCACCACAAAATGTCGTAAAATTTTGAGAAGATGTTGCCGAGGAGATGTCGGAAACTGTTGGGCAATAAGAGCCGTTTACAAGAATATTTGTCGATCGGAATACACAAACTTGACAAACACCTTCAGAACTTGCTTCTTGTGTTCAATTATGTGCAGCGATTGCAGAGGAGATGCCGAAAATGCTTCCGTCAAACAGAGGCTCAGGTGAGCTAAAATATTGTCTTTGGATCAGAAAGTTATAATTTGCATATATTGCAAAAAATATTGCAAAATATACTACTAAATGATATGGCAGAGGAAAATGAAATTTTCACTTAAGTTCTAAGTTTATAAAAAATCCACTCACCAAGAGTTTCATCTTTAAGATCTGAAGATAAATAAAACAAGTATTAGCTTTTACAAAAAGCTTGCCGGCAGTTAGCTGACATTAAATGTTGTAAAATACTAGTAAGAAACAATTGGAATAAACAATTTTTGTTCTTGTTGATCAATCGCACATTTCCGGGCTTTTCCGTTTTTATTTCCGATTCAAGCTACGGAAATTTCCGAGGATCTGTGATTGTTGTAGGTACAAAGACTTTTCGATGCATCTTTCGGATGAAAATGCACTGATACGATATGACTTTCATTTGTCAAGTCATCTAGACTCTTGAGCCGACCTGATGAAAGTATCTTATGCACAGATTCTGAATAACCTTGACGAATATTTGCATATTTTGTAATTGTCCACCAATCATATTGCAAAGAGTTATTTTATCCGTGCAAGTATGATTACAGTATACCGGCAGTCATGACTGCCGGTAACAATCCATCTTCAAACGCATGTTCTTTGTTTAGATTATACAATTGAATATACAATATATCTATTTAGAAGTTAGTATCAGGGTGAATGACATTACTTAAGAAATAATTGTTAAGTATCAATACATAAAAAAACACATTATCTTAAAATCAGCCATGAAAATTGAACTTTGGCCACAGATCATGTTAATTTTTCTTATTTTTAACGTTAATTTGCAATATTGAATTTACGGTATTTTCAAACTTGAATAGCGCGCAAAACACATTTTCGCCTAATAAGTAGCTCTTCATCGGATAAAACTGCTCATGGAATGTTCAACTAGAATATCCTCTTATCGCTTTTCACATTTTCAAATGAATCAGTTTATTTTCTGAGTAAATAAAAGACCCATGTAAAATAAAGAAGAAATCAAATATCGACTTGCAGCGTCTTCAACTTCAGAAAAGGATGGTCACTTATGCACGTATCTGGAAAAATACATTTTTGATTGATGAGCGAATTATATATGTTACAGGGAACAAGTGTAATCAGGGATTTCATGTAATTCCTGAAATTTAGGGATTACGTGTAATCCCTGTTTCGATTAGTTATTACATGTAATTCCTGAAATTGGCCAGGTATTTCATGTAATTCTTGAATTTTTCGTGAATTTTTACACTTATTTCATGACCTTAATTTCTCCTTATCTTTATTCTAAAAATCTATTATTTTTGGCTCTGTTCATGCTGAATATCCTTTCTGTGAAGTACCCAGAAATGTTTATACCAAATATAAAAAAATATTCAAACTAGAATAGGTGGTTTTTATCAAAATATTCCTCAAATTTCGAAGTCTATTTATCATATTTATCATAATCTATGCAAAATGGAATAAAACAAACATATGAGTGCAAAGAAAAAGAACTTATCGAACAAAACTTATGGTCAAAGTACAAAATGCACTACAAATGTACTAAATAAAACATATATCAAAAGTTTCAATCGAAAACATTTGTATTTAAAACCCTCATTAACATATCTTAATAATAGGCAAAATGTAACATGAAATGATAAAAATGTTCAGATTCTCAACTATTTATTATGTGATATCTAAATAGGTTTAAGACAAAGGAGGGGATCTCCAACAACACCCGGTTGTAGCACCCACAGCAAAACCCTAAAACACCCAATGCAAAAACACAAAGGAGACAAGCACGGAAAGAGACGCATAAGGGACAAGGAACCTCAACGCACAACACAGAAACATCAAACACAAAGGACTACACATAAACCAACGAGGCCAATGGGTAACCGGTGTCGACTTAGGACGGCCATCTGCCACGGAAATAGCAGAAGGTGTGGTTATCCTGGATTACGTGCGCACAACCCTCCCACTTTTCCGAATACCCAGAGGTCTCGAAGAACTTACAATTGTGGTGTAAAACAACCTCCTCACTGTCAGATGACCACACACAAACAAGACCGCAAAACGCAGGGGCCCAAACAACACAGTTGAATATGTAAATGGATATAAAAAGAGGGCGTACGTAATACAATCCGTGCTCTGCCGCCGCGAGCTCATGTTTGTTATCACCCGAGGAGTCCGATATTCAAAACGACTTTTTGACTTGGATGTCTCCGCCCGACAGCAAACATAAAACAGCAGTATGAAGGGCCATAAAACAAATCTATGTAAAATTCCCATTTCCCGGTAAAAAGAATTGAACATCCCGCTTCCTTCGTGTATATCGAAATACTCAGATTTTTGATTGCAACAAGTTTCATTAAATTGAATATACATGTAGATGCGAAGAGAAGATTTTTGTATGAACTGATCGCCATGTCACATTGGTACAATAGCTGTATTGAGTTACATAGTCCAATCAAGATTCCATGCATACAATGTTATCGAGTACATATATTACAGAAAGGAGGGGATCTCCAACAACACCAAGTTGCAGCATCAACAGCAACCTCCCAAAACACCCACTGTAAAACACAAAAATGACACGCACAGAAAGAGACGCAGTAGTACAATGAACGTCAAATCACAGAAAAACATAAAACACAAATGACTACACATAAACCAACGAGACCAATGGGCAAACGGTGCCGACTTAGGACGGCCATCTGCCACGTCAGTAGCAGACGGTGTGGTTATCCTGGATTACGTGCGCACAACCCTCCCACTATTCCGATTACCCAGAGGTCTCGAAGAACGTACAATTGTGGTGTAAAACAACCTCCTCACTGTCAGATGACCACACACAAACAAGACCGCAAGACGCAGGGGCCCAAGCAACACAGATGAATATATAAATTGATATAAAAAGAGGGCATGCGTGATACGACCTGTGCTCTGCCGGCTGTAGCGAGCTAATGTATGTTATCACCCGAGGAGTCCGACTGACATTCAGAGAGGACAGGTGGTCGGGGCCCTGTCTTCTCTAAAGAGGTTTGGACAGGGCCCGTCATGGAGTCCCGTCGTCACAGTCAGTCAGCGTGCAAGTATTAAGGATGCGCTGGTACAAGACTGTAGACAGAGATGTCAGTAGGTCAAAGATCTATCTGTGCGACCAAATTATCTGCTCAGCTTTTTTTTATTTTGAACCTATGGAAGTCTTGGACGTGTTTCTATCGATCAGTCCGTCCAGACTTGTTGGCAGCGGGTGTTGCATGCAAACAGGAGACGCTGACTCTACCTAGGCACCCGGTCTCGCCCCTCGCGGGGTCTGCTTTGGTTCATGAATTGAGAATATTACCGACCTGACTACTAGTTATAGCCTTTCGAGCTTCAGTATAGTACAGGTTCTGACTAGCATGAGAGTGTGTGTATGTTTTTTTATGTACTTGTGTCCGAACGGAGTGAGGGACGTCCCTTATTCCGTCTGGATACAAGTACATATTCGTTTATCCAGAGGGCTCAAGGGATGTACTATCCCTTCCGCTGGGTTTAAACACGTTTAGTGTCGTGGTCGCTTGTACCTTTTTTGTCTATATATAGACAGCACAAAAGAGGTGAAAACAACCACGTTCACTATTCAGACAATGTCGGATCAGCCCAACAAAGGTCGAATGCACGTCGCTTGGGAAAAAAAGATATAAAAGCACAAAAAAAAGGTAAAAGCGACCACGACACTAAACGTGTTTTAACCCAGCGGAAGGGACAGTACATCCCTTGAGCCCTCTGGATACACGAATATGTACTTGTATCCAGACGGAACAAGGGACAGTACGTCCCTCACTCCGTTCGGACACAAGTATATATACATATATATAGACAGCACAAAAGAGGTGAAAACAACCACGTTAAAAAAATGTCGGATCAGCCCAACAAAGAGCAAATGCCCGTCGCTATGAAAAAAAAGATATAAGGCACGGTCCATTTGATATTCTGGGGGGGGCTTGGGTTTTTTTCGAAAAAAATAATTTTGCTCTCAATTTTGATGAAAAAAATTAATTTGCTTATGGTGTGACAGAAAAAAATAATCTTGCTCTTACAAATAATCTGAATTTGAAGAATTACCATAAAATTTCGCTAAAATTCTTGAAAAATTTCCGGCTCGCTTCGCTCGCCACAGTTTTCAAATTGTATCAAACATTTTTGGCTCGCTTCGCTTGCCATAGTTTTCTATCAAAACATTATTCACTAATAGCATTGTAAGTTCAGATAATTGAAGATATCAAAAGTTATAGATGTGTGTGAATGAAAAAGGGCTTCCTTAAAAGCTTAAATATATTATCAATATTTATGTATATTGCTGTTAATACATGTTGCATGTATCCCATAGAGTCATGTTCTTGTAAGCTTGGTAGGAGAACTTCAGTTATTCACCAATTTACAATTATATATATGTACCTTATATAAAATATTGAGAATTGTATTGTAAAAATCTTTTATCTCTCTGTTTAAAAGTGAATTAAATACTTGCATAAAAATAAACTATTATTAATATTTAGAGTATTGAGTAAAAAATATCAAAAATTTCTATTGATAAAACACAAACATTCTTAATAAGCGCATCACTTGTTAAAAAAATTTCCTTGCTCCAACTTTGCCTGAAAAAAATAATTTTGCCCCGGTCCGGGGCGAAAAAAATAATCTTGCTCCGACAAAAAACCCAAGCCCCCCCCCCCCCCCCTGAATATCAAATGGACCATGCCTTAAAGCGCAAAAAAGGTACAAGCGACCACGACACTAAACGTGTTCAAACCCAGCGGCAGGGACAGTACATCCCTTAGGCTGTCTGGATACACGAATATGTACTTGTATCCAGACGGAACAAGGGGCAGTACGTCCCTCATTCCGTTCGGACACAAGTACATAAAAAACCAAACAAACAAACATACACACACTCTCATGCTAGTCAGAACCTGTACTGTACTGAAGCTCAAAAGGCTATAACTAGTACACACGTAGGGAATATTCTCAATCCATGACCCAAAGCAGACCCCGCGAGGGGCGAGACCAGGTTCCTAGGTAGAGTCATCGTCTCCTATTTGCATGCAACATCCGCTGCCAAAAGGTCTAGACGGACTGATCGATAGAAACACTGCATCATGCAGGAATAATACTGAATTCTTCCTCCTAGAAAATACTCAAGGTTCTATCGGGTAAAGCTTTGAAAACTTGATTAGTAAAGCAAAGCTTGCCATCTTTTTTTTTCAAAGACTCAAAAGACAACGTTTTAGATACTCTTACGTAATTATTTAACAGAAACGAAACAAGTTTTAAAGTGCTTTTGACGCTGACTCTCCTCGGGCACCTAGTCTCACTTCGGAATGTTGTTCATACCAGGGTACTCAACCATACCGATGGGAATTCTAACGATTTGGATCTGCCTTTTCGACTTAGAGACTGATAGGTACTTCTGATGTTTATTTGAAACAAAGGAGGGGATCTCCAACAACACCAGGTTGTAGCACCCACAGCAAAATCCCAAAACACTCAATGCAAAAACACAAAGCAGACAAGCACGAAAAGAGACGCATCAGGGACAAGGAACCTCAACGCACAACACAGAAACATCAAACACAAAGGACTACACATAAACCAATGAGACCAATGGGCAACCGGTGCCGACTTAGGACGGTCATCTGCCACGGAAATAGCAGAAGGTGTGGTTATCCTGGATTACGTGCGCATAGCCCTACCACTTTTTTGATTACCCAGAGGTCTCGAAGAACGTACAGTTGTGGTGTAAAACAACCTCCTCACTGTCAGATGACCACACACAAACAAGACCGCAAAACGTAGGGGCCCAAGTAACACAGATGAACATGTAAATGGATATAAAAAGAGTGCGTACGTAATACAATCCGTGCTCTGCCGCCGCGAGCTCATGAATGTTATCACCCGAAGAGTCCGACTGACATTCAGAGAGGACAGGTGGTCGGGGCCCTGTCTTCTCTAAAGAGGTTTGGACAGGGCCCGTCATGGAGTCCCGTCGTCACAGTCAGTCAGAGTGCAAGTTTTAAGAATGCGTTCGTACAAGACTGTAGATTGGTCAAGTACCAAGTCTAGTGTCCGTCTGATGACATTAGAATCATATCCACGGTACAAGAGGCGTTTGATGATTCTGACGCATTTTCGATAGTGATGTTGTCTATCTTTGATCCTTATCTTGTTAATAATGTCACCATAAAATGCAGGATGCGAAATACCCAAAGTAATATACTCTGTTGCCTGTATTGGTCCGAATTTCAGTTGACAATAATTTTTGTAAAATTTCCAGAAAGTCTTTTCCAGTTTGTGAAAGCGAAACCCTTCTCCTAAAGGTTTCTTGGTAATTATACTATGAAAATCCAAAACATCAGTACATGCTCTAGCATACCGGATGAACTGTGAAATATAGATACCATAGGACGGTAATCTAGGAACATCACCGTCAAGCCAGGTGAAATTCACTATGTTAAATTCAAAATCATCTCTTTTGTCATACACACTTGTATGGATCTCTCCATCAACAATTTTGATATTTAGGTCCAAAAATGGTGTTTCTGTGTTTGAAACGTTTGCCTTGTTTAGAATCAATTCTTGTGGATAAATAACATTTTTATACTTTTCAAAAACAGGATTGTCGATAAGAAATACGTTTGTGTGTTCAAAACACAAGAAACATAAATAACTCTAAAACGATAGACCAACGCTAGGCATTTACATTATGAGTTACGCAGATAATAGCTAGCGTTATTTCATCATTTAATGGAGAATTTCATGGTTATTTACCAGGAATTCAAACATGTAGAATCTTGTCTTTTGAAAGTCTATATTTCGTCGACAATCTACTTTACACTTTAGAATAGATGGGATGTAGTATCCCCAATCATTTTCTTTTTGGTAAAAAAGAATTGTTTTAGACTTGTACTGATCATATTTACATCGTACATTAAAAGTACATGTATATGCGTTGGAAAACATTGCATTCTTACGTACGAAAGCAATATGCTGAACTACAAAATCCTGAGATTGGAAGGTAATAAATTCTGTAGTCTCCACAGTTCTTAACTTTGATGTTGACATAATAAAAACAGTGGTCAACGCCATCCGACAAGCATGCCCTGGCATCATGTTCTGCTAAGTCTGTTGGAACTGCAACTGAAAAGATGAATAAATAGATAAATTTGGAAAACCAGCAATTAATTGTATAAATTTGCAGACAGTTATGTTTTTCTAATATCTTGCAAACATAATATAAGAGATTTTAAAACTAAACTATAGGGCGATTCATCAAAGTATATTTTCGATTTTTGCACCGCTACACACATGTTCATTTTTGTAATTTGCTATACGTTTAACTCTATTCTGGTTAGTCTGAAATTTGTATGAGTTTAAGATATGTAAACAAATATAATGTTTAAACTGATTCTCATTCCTTTACTGTTCACTGTGTTTCTGTTTCAACAAAAAACTATCATCTTTGGCAGGGTTACGGATCAATTTAATTATATTCATCAATTGTAGTTTTAACGAATATATACAAAAATGTAGCAGTTCGATCAACTTTAGTTGATCGTTTCTTCAACGCATTCTGAAAGGTGGTTCATGTAGCATCATATCCCACTCATCCTGCTACGTCATTCGGTATATATCTGGACATAATAACTTTCACACTCTTTGGTCATCTTACATTGTTTAGATTGAGGACCACTGACGAGGTTAAGTAACCGATACGTGCATGTCTGTTCCAGCTCTTTCACCTGAAAGAAGCTTTGTTTTTGGCCTTTTATCAATGTGACATCATATATAAATTTTTTTGCTATTTCGGAAACTAGCCATTTTACCGATAAATATCATCGAAATTAAAGGAGTTTAACATCTTAGCACCATTCCTCCAATGCAATTTTGAACATAGATTTTATTTGGATATGCTATTGAATCGACCCTACAGGAAATTTGGAACCGCGCGCTCTCTGTCATGTTAATGTAAAAATCTAACTTCGAAAAATTAAAGAGGGCGCTACTGAAATTATTTTTGGTTGTTCGCTGAAAGCATCACTCATGAGAATTTAATATTCGAAACACGTGTCTGGTGCAATTAAATTGGTTTGGAATTTTCTTCAAGAAGGTAGAGAGATGGAACCCTTCGACATTATGGTCAATGCTGCAAATTTATCTGATATATATGATGCCATTGAACCTGAAGACGTTTAAGATTATTAAGGGTAGCCACTTTTACTATTATGTTTTGCAATTCGGTGGCCAATCAGCGAAACATCGAGTAACACTTGGACAGAAATCGGGATGTGCTATGGGCTTCCTTTTTGGTCCTACGTACTTTGATAATGTACTTGCATTGGATATGTAGCATGATGCATGTGATATGATATATATATGTACGGCGCATATTGACAGCGCAACCTATAATGCATTCTGCAATACCTTCCACACTTGCCCTGGAGATAGTTCACTAGATAAGCTGTCCTTCATGTTTCTGCGCAGCTGTTATATTGTCTCTGTCTGTTTGCCCAATTTATTCTTTTCGCGTAATAAGGTTGTTTTTGTGTCATTTTTCCAAAACTCGTTAGCCTTTCGATTATGGTTGTGGAAGTTTACGGCTTTTGTTTTTGACTTTCATTTACTTTAAGAGTTCTTCTCCTTGCATGAATTATCGCTATTAAATATGACATTGACTGGTTACCTACTAATATGTTTTTCTTCTGTGTGTACAATAATTTAGTTTGTATACAGACACATACAAACACAAAACCCTCAGCGATCAGCCATGCTGCCAGACAGCAGCATATTGGACAGGAATTTCTAAACACGATACGAGAGAGTGTGTGTTCTATGTGATTTGGTGTTTCTTGTACCTGGCGTGCCATACATTGGTTGTTTAATAGTTTCGCTGTGGTTGCTGGAACCGAGTGTTGTTGAAGATCTCTGTCTCTAGAATAATGAATTCTTATTAGTGGTACTGCTTTCATAATGATTCAAAGATTACCAAATGAGTTAAAGAAGATCTTGACGATAATTTCAACAGCACTCACAATAGAGCACCAAATTGAGCATAGACGGACCCCTAGAAAGCTAGAGGTGGGACCAGGTGCCTGGGAGGAGTTAGCATCCGCTGTTGGCTAGCCGCACCCGCCGTCGATGCTCACACACGAAAAATGAAAACAATATCTAAAATATACACACAGACAAAAGTTAATCAACACCCCAATATTTCGGAGTCCTTTTACTTTAACCGATAGCACTTAGAAGTGTTAGTAAAATAAATCAAATACCAATTCTTTTATAGATGACTTTACATCTTTTGTTAACATATAACGATAAAATGATATCTAAATTGAAACAATTACCTTGGGTAGAGCCTCAAATGAAAAGAATGTACTTTTGAGGGAAAATATGTAGAATTAAGTTTGAAGAGAAGTATTGAAAAAATACGGTAACAGGTACTTAAAAAAGAGATAAACGGCATTAGGCTCAAGATACACAAATCTAATACGGTTTTCTTTCAAAACTTAAGTGTTATATTCTCTCAGTGGACGTCCGGTCGAGGTTTATTCCATCTACCTTCTTTCAATCGCTCTTGTTAATAAATTGCCGATAATTCCAATTAAAGACATTTGCTGCTCATAATTGCTATATATTCCATGTTCACCGATATTAATGATGACTTTCAGCCAAATGATGCCGAAATTTGGTCGAACGGGACGCATATCCGGTTTTTAATTTTGTCATTAAAAGAGAAAATGTACGATTAGACGGATTAATCTCTTAAAAGGAAGTGACATTTTGGCAGGTGGTTGTCCTACATGAAGATTGATATCGGTCGAACTATGGTTGATAAAAAAATTCAAGAAAATAGTGATCATGAAGGTATTATTTTAAAGAAAATACAGAAAAAGCATCCAAAAAGATATCGTTGTCAAACTTTATAACTTTGATAAAAACGATAGTTATAAAAATACAACATCAAAATATCTTATTCATGGTCTAAATGTTTGTCTGATAATAAATTTATTTCTACCGGTACATAGGCGCTAAACTTCACTTCCGGTTTCATAAACACGATATATTTTTAAAAATTACTCCCGATTCTGAAGAGGTAATTCACATTATCTCAGTATTTTTTTTATACCTATTCAGTTTTAAATTTCATCAGATTAACAATTTGATTTTCATTACAACCATACTGAACAGCGAATTTTACGAGATAAATTAACTCCATGAACTTAATGTCTAACTTGAACTGATTAAAATCATACCCGTCCCCATTTCGATCCCAATTTGAAATAAGTTGCATAATAAAATTATGTTAAGTAAAGTAATATTGTCTTCATCAAATGTCAGATCTTTATCATGATACATAATTTTCAAATATTTTTTATCAAACCATCATTTTGCATTATAACAGCAATTCTCTGTAAGAACCAAAGAATTTCAAGACATGTTGGCACGACATGTCATGGATTTTTTAGATTTTTGGCATGGAAGTTCAACATAAAGTACTAGTATGTAAATCAACCCTAGTTTTTTCAAAAAGGTTGTCGTTGCCATGGTAACCGTGTCTGAAGTTGCAAAAATCGGGAAAATCTATAGGACAAGGCATATTTGTAGGCTATGTACCATGGAAACAGGTACTTTATTAATATGAAATTGCTTTGATTATTTTCTTTTAATCCTTATTATTATGCATATTTGTAAAGTTTTTTACATTCATCTCGGATGATTTGTGTATACAAGATGAAAGATTGGGCAAAAACAGGGTATCAAATGGCTCTGTTTTGGGCACTCAAAGGCCCTTTTTTGCATGTTTTTATTGTTTTGCAAGGTTGAAAATTTCATAAAAGCACCAATTTTTGAAGTCCAAATTCTAGTTATCCAATTAGTATCATCTTTGAACTGTACATGAATACAAAAAATTAATTGGGCTAATTTGACCTTTTATATACAAAGCAGCATCAAATTTAGTTGCTATGGCAACAATCGGCTGAAAGGTTTTCATACGATGAATTTAAACACAACCTCTATCAAACTATCTACGCATGATATTGGAACAGAAGTTCATGTATACATCTATCAGAGGCGTTTTGATATAAAAAAGACCTTGTAAATATTTCAAGGTCACCCACTGAATTTTCAAGGTCATTAAACTTTAAGTGACCAGATTTGACGAAAAATCCTGATTTTTCATAAAATGAAGGTGTCAATATTTTATAAACCTTGAAATATTGAACTTAACAGTCATATGCCATAAAATGATAAATGTATAACTTATTTCTTAGAACTATTGATTACGTTTCTTCACATCTTCGAATAACTAAATTCTTGGTGAGTATTTTGATAAAAAGGGGACGAAATCTGTATTTTTCTTGTTTTTTGACGGAAAAATATTTTCCTATTGAATTGCTACAATTCAATAAATTCTAAGATTTGTCTTTCTTATATTCATGTGCTTTCATAATATATATGACCTATGAAACTATTTAAATAAAAAAATCACTAAAATCGGTAACAAAAAAAAAAAAAAAAAAAAAAAAAAAAATAAAAAAAAATAAAAAATCAATATTTTATTCAAAATTTGAGTCTCGAAGTATAAATGACCTTGAACATCAAGCCAATGACCTTGAACATTTTAATTGTTCTTATATAAAAGATATGAGTCATATCTATACATGCATACATTTTGACAATCTTATGTAACTCTAAAGAGGAATAAAATCAATTTCAAAGATAATATGAAACAAGCAAAAAGGTCTAATGTTGCCATAGCAACGTTCTTTGACGACAGAATTTAGGTAAAACTCTTAAATACCCACTCAAATTTTTCGTTCATTTTATTTGTCAATAAACATACATTTCCATTGATGAAAATCACTAGTCTCCTCTTGGTGCCTTTTGTGATATTTAAGACTGAAAATGGTCAAAAACACACTAAATTGGCCCTAATTTTCACCTTTATTTTTCGCTTCATTTTGACTTATTTTGGCTTAATACAATAAGCTTCCTGTAATAAATATCACATATCTAAGTGTACTAAGTAAGAATGGAAGTAAGGAAGAATAAATTATATAAAGATGAACAAGCTGTTACAGTGGTATCCATGGCAACGAAGTCTCCGGAGCTGGCTTAATTCATGGTCCCAAAAGTGCTATAAATAGAATGACCTCGTTACAATGGCAACCAGAGGTCACATTGGCCAAAAAGTGTTATTTTCATGGTCAGTACTTAATATATACCCATTATACCGAAAATCATCAAAATCCATGACATGCCGTGCCGAACGATTTTGGTCCTTACAGAGAATGGCTAATAAACAATTTCACTGTTGCTAAACTTTTGTCTGGGTGTATACATGCACTGTCTGAGGTTATGTCTATATAGAAAGTGCTATTGCGACAATGTCAGGGAAAAATATTCAAAACACTTACAAGATGAAAGTGTTCCAACTCATTACCTTCTTGAACAAAAACTATTGTACCAGACTCGTGTTTCGGTTAGATGATTCTCATAAGCGGCAAGTCAAGCCAAATTCATGCAAAGACACAATTATTTTACTTAAGTAGCGTCCTCCTCAGTTAATTGATCAAATTTTGTGTATCTACTTTGTGAAGAGAGTGCGGCTCTTATTTCCTTTATAGTTGATTCAGTAGAATAGTTAGATAAAATGACATTAGTGTCAACAATACCATTTAAGGGATGGGGCTAGAATGTTGACCTCCTTTAATCTCGATGATATTTCAGGATGAAATACCAAGTTTCCAAATTAAAAAACACCTTTTGATGCCAAATCAATAAAAGGCGATAGAGCTGGAAAGTTACTTATCGATACACTTAATACATTCAATCGCGCGGAGCCTCTATCAAATCGACCAGTATATCAACATAATCAAAGACGCTGTTTATTTGTATTTCTATGGACAAAAAATGTACTTAATTTTGAACTTAATTGTCAAATTAAATGTATTCCCTTACTAATTACGCTTATCGCAACGTATTTGGTACAGTGTTTCACGTCTTCAAATTCACAGCATCAATTATGCTGGATGGACCAGACATTCATGCATGTTTCGGGTACTAAATCCTCGTCAGTTATCTTCAGTCGCAGTATATTATTATCGATATTCTAACTAATCAAAGGAAAGTTAGTAAGAAGTTTCATAGGTCCGGTAATCTGATATGACTATCGATAGATAGAGCGGTCTTTATTTTTCTGTGGGATGATCTGAAATTAAACCGTCTATCGCCATGCCGTGGATATTAGAGCGTGACGTCATGATTTAAGAAATTTGCCGACATGGCATTATTGTATATGTTGTCAAACGTTGCCAATTTGTTGAATCAGTGAATGAAAATTGAAGGCATCCCATTAAAACATTTATATAAGATGTAACTACATTCGAAATCGCGTCGTCATGTCGGTTATCATTCTGACCTGAAAAAGTGTATAGAATGATGAAACATTTAATAGGAAATTCATTACGTATGCAATTATGCCTTTTCTTACATCGGGAACGTCATTATACAATGTAAATATTTTCAATGTATATTTAACATCATAGAAGTTCCCCTCTTTTTCCAGTCTCAAAGTCGAGAAGGTAAGGCAAAACCATCAGAATTTCCACTTGAAAGGCCGCGAACCTCGAAATTAATACAAATGTAAAATTCCGAAGTGAGACCAGGCGCCCAGGGAGATTCAGCGTCCCCTGATTGCAAGCAACACCCGTGATAGGCGAAACTACAATTACTTAGACATTTAACATAATGATGATACCATTACGATGTCAAGAATGACAAAGGGTAGTGACTTATAGTTTTGCGGGAGGACATTACAAAGTGGTATGGACGTAGTTCTTTTCACATTTCCTTAATTTCTCCCTTATTTACAACTATTTGGATTATTCAATAAAAACATCCCAGGGGACTAGACCATGAAATTATGATAAGGTACTTTTACAAAGATAAAAACGAAACAAAATAATTGACCAAAAATACAAACTGTCCATGTAAAATCCTTCAACAGTTCCACATCTATTCTGCGGTACAGGTGATGTTGCCATATCATATACACTGGCTCTGTACCATCCTTCTGGCAAGGAGTCATCACAGATGGCGGGATTTGTCGGTGAATATTGAATTGTAGGATCCCTGTCATGCAGGTTTGGCAAAGAGTTGTAGTTGTTACAGTCCTGGGCACTGATTCCTGTTCAAGTTAAAAATATCAGAATCATCAATAAGCAAAGAAAATTAAAAAAATTGGCTTATTTGAATTTGTTTTGGAGATTCAACAAAATAGAAAAAGATTGGTACCCTTTAAAGTCTTAGTATTAATGAAGGGAGTTTAGACTTCATTTCTACCAAGCTTTATCAACATTTACTATGAAGTACAAAACAAAACAAAAAATATATCAATTTCAAATTTATTTTTGAAGTCAGAAAACAAGATGCATTTTTCCTAAAATGCTCTTTTGTCTTAATTTCAGTAAGGCTTAACATATTTTATGCTCTTGATATATCGAAAGGTGCTTCGATTTCTTTAAAACTAATTGATTGATTTGGGAAATTAATATGAACATCAAATGGTTTTGGAAAAAAAGACCAAACGGACGTACTAACGACGCAAAAGACTAGCACACCTCTCAAAGGTAGGAATTTTACCAACTATTTTTCATTTATTTAATTAAGAATGAAAGACCAATTTAGAAAGACATATACATTAAAAGCATCTTTAATATATACGTGGAAATAACAGATTTAATGGATATCCTTATCGAGATTTATAGAATTTATCCCCAGATGTGATCATGGACAAGAAAATGCAACCCACAAGTATTTTCTTGTACCACGACGAGGCTTGTCGAGTCTTGGGCAAAATGAAATCCTGGACACGAGGTTTGGATTTCCGTGTCCTTGATAACATCTGGAGATTGATTAATTTTTCTCTCACTGTCTGAAAGAGCTAAAAAATAAGTTTTTATGTATTCTTATTAACATTTTGGTCGGCTTACGTACATGTAGCAATCATGTATGACGTCGCAATGACATAACAGTTTAAAGCACTTCCGGAATGAGCTTATCTCACCCTGCAGGGAGAGACTATAACTTTCTCCCATTTGACCCCATGTGGGATAGGGTTTGCCCATAGCGACGCGTTATGTAGGGTCACTGTATCCCACATGTACCTCGCGTGACTTTTGACGTCTGCCGTATAGGCCGTATTCATATTGTGACGTCGTTGTTATCCATTGTGACGTCACAATTTTTGCACCTAAAGCGGCGACTTCTCAACAGAAACGTCGTTTCAAAACTCTTTTTTATTAACATTCTAATTCTTACTAAACGGATTAAGGCTTAGGACTATGGTTTATTCTTATAGAATAAACCATTTTGAGGGCGCTGAAAACGAATATTCCTTTATTTTTCGAATTCGATAAAGTTGACGATTTCATGAGTTCATGGCATTTCAAGAAAGGCCCCTAAAATGGGAGAAAAACGATCAACCATTATTATGTTTGTTATATGGGTTGAGAAAAGACCACCCTCGTGGTCTGGTTTCTTGTCAGGGAACTCGGCAAGCCTCGTTCTCTGACCAGAAACCAGACCCCTCGGGTGGGTTTTTCTCATCCCACATGACAGCATATGGTTGATAGCTATAATCAACAACATGCTGTCATGTGGGATGAGAAAAGCCAAACCGACGGGTCTGGTTTCTAGTCAGGGAACGAGGCTTGCCGAGGACCCTGACCAGAAACCAGACCCCGAGGGTGGTCTTTTCTCATCCTACATGACAAAAACATATGGTTAATTGTTTTTCTCCCATTTCTAGGGGCCTTTCTTAAGATTCCATGACACCATGAAATCGTCAACTTTATCGAATTCGAAAAATAAAGGAATATTCGTTTTCAGCGCCCTAAAAATGTTTTATTCCAAAAGAAAAACCCGTAGTCCTTAGCCTTAATCGGTTTAATAAGAATAAGAATGTAAATAAAAAAGAGTTTTAAAACGACGTTTTTGTTGAGAGTTCGCCGCTTTAGGTGCAAAAATCATGACGTCACAATATGGATACGGCCTATACAGCCGACTTCAAAAGTCACGCGAGGTACATGTGGGATACAGTGACCCCACATGACGCGTCGCTATGGGCAAACTCAATCCCACATGGGGGTAAAAAGGAGAAAACCTTTTTCCTGACACCTAATTCCGCGGTCTCAAGGACAACAATTTTTCAAAAGCTGGAAGACCTGAAAATCAAATGATACCTGTTAGACAGATGATTATGACCCAGGGAAGTGATGCTGTAATATCTTTAATACAGAAAGCCATGTCCACGGATCCTCTGAAATAAAAAATAGATACGTTGAGGTATTTTAATCAAATAAAACATGTATAAACGTAGTCGAAATAGATAGAGCCCAAGAAGGATTCGATATCCTGTTGAGCCAGCAGGTTATTCATTCCATTTTCTTAAGACGGGTCTACTCATGACATGGCAATTTAAGTCTGTCCGTCCGTCTGTTTGTTTTAAAGAAGAAAGGAGATAAGAACTTAAAATTTGCCGTGTAGATTTGGTTGAGCAATCAAAATACAAGCTCAGGTTAAATTTGTATTTTTTCTCATTTATAACAAATTATGCGAACGATTGAAATGGAGGGGGTTTACATACCACAAAGGATTTGTAGAAACTAGATAATTTTAAATATGTCCACAGAAGCCTGAAAATCACAGTAGCTTGGCGCCAACAATCCTGAATTATAAACACCCTTCTCTACAGTGTTTTCCCATTCCTTGAATGTAAAGAGAAGGAGGATGCGATTGTAGACCCATAACATCGAGCTTCTATGTGAAAATATGATCCCTCCCTTTCTTTCTCGGAATCATGACTGTCTGAAAATAGCGGTGACGTCAAAGAAAAAATGGAGGGGAGAAAAATGATCATATATTTTTACAATCTTTTACGCGCTTGCGCGGGTTCTTTTCTAGTTCTATTTTTGGAAGATTTATTAAAAAAATCTTTGTGTTTATTTAAACGTTTTGAAATAGTGTTTTCTCATAGAGATAGGCATAATCACTCATATATGTATTAATTTGACGTTAAAGATGAACGTGCCCTGCCATATCGGGAGTTCGTTTCTTTTCATATGGTGGAGTTTTTTTTGTTTGTTTGCTTTGGTTCCCGTTTTATCCTTATTTCTTCGGTTTATAATTTTCTGAATTCTTGATTTTGTGTTGTATTTAGGGATATGGTCATTATCCATATTTGTCATTTCATGTTTAATCCTCAAACTTGAGAAATTACGGATAAAGGGAAAAGGGTGTTGCATACTAAACTATACCCACAACTATAAATGCTATAGGTCTTGTGAACAAGACAGATGTCTAACCTAAGGTGGCACCTACTAGTTGGCCATGGACATTTGGTTTACCAAACAAAAGATTTCTTTGGAATTGAATGGTCAGGAGTGAATGGTCAAAGTTAACTTCAGCCTAAAAATAATGATTATAGTAATTTGGTGAAAATATTTTTTTTTAAATCCTTTAAATTTTATGTAAATCAGAATGTTTTGAAACTTTAAAACTACTAATAAGAGCAAGCAAGATTTTTCAAAATTTTACATTTCTTTATATCTTTTTGCTTATATTAGAGAAGCTCGTATCTGACACTGGTGCATTAGAATAGGTTTGAAACTAGCGAATGGGAGCACCTCAATTTTCTAATGAATACACATATTTTCTTTTGTAGTTTGGAAGGTTTTATATTAAAAGTCTTTTCAGTTCTGGCGCCTGAAAGAAGCATTGATTCGACCCTTTACCATCAAGCCCTTTTCACTTAACTGGATGACTAGCATTTGTGGACGACAAGTACCGACTCTCGTTACATCACAATTACGAAGTCGTTGTCTTTGATATCATATTGCGGGAAAAGTACTAATTTGCCGTCTAAAACAACTGGACCGAAGTTACGTGAAAAAGGCTAATTGGACATCATATTTTACTTAACTATTTCGGAAATATGTCACTTCATCCTAAAATATCATTAAATAAAAAGAGGTTAAGCCTTCAACGTTTTTTGGTGATAGATTTTATCTAATTATGCTACTTAATCGAAACTATGAGCCTGGAACATTAAACATAATAATTATAAAAAAAATATCACAAAATCAGATAAGAGGGCGCTTCTAATATGAATTGATTATGTCCCACTGATTAGAATTTACTATCCGTAATAGAATTGTTCTTCAAGAGGGTCATGATTTTTCACAGTTTTCTTGCATGTAATTTCAAGAAAATCGTAATATATATATACATTGTAATTCTTTTCAAATGTTCACTTTTTATGGTTTATGAAAAAGACTTGAAGGTATACAAGTCCGCACAATAACTGTCGTATTTGACGATGATTGAAAGTAAAATTTTCATTTTCACTGTTCCATATCACGTGATACGCAGATGATATGTTCCACGGGAATCCTCTTTGATTAATTCAGGTAAATACTGTCTAAATGTACTTTACATGAATTATTTAAGGCATACCATATAAGTATCATTATCAACATGATTGCAGTCTCTTCTGATGAAGAATATACGTTTTTTCAGAGAACACTTACATGGATGTAAGCAGAATTTTTTTCAATGCTCACCACATATTATGATATGGTGAACGGACATATACAACATTTTCTTTTCATGTGATCTCTGAATCTGTGTCTATTCATAGCCTCAGATTACCACCATACAATTGATAATGATGGTGATATTATAGGCCTTAAATAAATTCATCTAATTCCCAAATGTCTTTGTTAATCTGAATCTACGTATTTTGATTGGTCGATTTGCTGTCACTATAAGAACTACTTCCACACCAACGCCAAAAAATCCTAAAACAGTCTAACGCATGAAAGAAGCAAATGGTCTCAAAGTATCGATTGAAACTTGAAACAGTCTCATGTGTTGACTGTTACACATTGCAGACCAGTACTGTGAATATTACCAGTGATTGCATCGGTTGCTATGCGCATGATTTGAAAACAGCAACAAGTGATCGGCATGTCAATGGTAGTTTAGTTTTACGTGTTTCTGTAGATATTATGATTGGTCTACAGAAATGCAATCCCTAGATTTGTTTACACCAAAATAAATTCAATACACATGAATATCGGATGTCTATATATTTGAATTTACAAGCAAAACTTTCGTTTTCAGCGCGATCAGTGACTTACCGAACTGTTCATTCCGATTTCATCCTGATTCTCAAGAAATGATTTACAGCTGATATTCCAATACCTGTAGATCTTAATAATGTGATTTTTCTTCACACATATACATGTACATGTACATGTACAAGAAATACTGTCCGAAAGTTCGTATAAAATCCAACACAAATTGTTACATCTTGTACTTTTCAACTGACTGTCATATCTGCTGCTTCGATAAACAACGCGTCAAAAATGACTGGGGCTTAGATTGAGACAATGCCTTCTTAAGAGTAAATTCTGGATTGTTTTTTATGCTTTAACATTTTTGTTGTTATGGAACTAGTTCCTTAAAGTCTAATATTTTCATACGTCACGTTTTACCTATTTGCACACTAAGGAATTACCAATACCAGACACATAACGAGTATAATATATATGTTTTCAAAGTTTGCTTGGGCATGGATAGGATAGAAAAAAGTTTGTAGCTTCCAAATGAAATGAATATCCTGACGACAACAGCAATCACAAAAGTGCAACAAATTGAGCATCGACAGACCCCTAGCAAGCTGGGATGGGACCAGGTACCCGGGAGGAGTAAGAATGTCAAAGGAATGTTTAAGTTAGTTATACTTTTCATCTTAACGGGACTACTGAATAATTTTAAGTGAGACACAGTTGTATAGAATTATGTTCATTTTTATAAAGCATTGTCATTTTCCTGCTTTTCCAATTCTAGTTTGGGTAAAATTTTCATGTCCCCGTATCAGAGATCAAAGGATATATTGAATATTTTTTTCCGGAATATATGTGGTTTACAGAATTTTTGTTTTGACTAGAGAACGTTTATTAAACGGATTTCTCTTTGTAATAACAATCCATGAAAGGGAGCAGTGACTATCACTACCGTAAAAATATCACTACATTTTGTAACAGAACACGTTTAGGGCAGACTGAATAATTTTTCCTAAGTTTTCGAAATATTTAGATGCCACATCCTCCTGTTTAGTATTGAAGTACGCTTTCAGTGAGATACCCCTTAGTTTAGAACAAGTATTGGCTTTCCAAAAAAGCTTGGTCGATATCAACATCTCTTTAATCCCACAATATTTTTTTTTTCGTCGACATAAAATTAAATTTTTTTACTCTCAAAATAAAGATTAAAGAGTAGTACTTATAGAAACGTATGTCTTTATAATTCTGACAAGTTAGAAAATAGATACATTTACACTGGACAACTCAAGATGCAACACTCTTCATATCCATTCAGATCGAAATTGTTTGATTCTTAGGACAATTCCATTATATAACACATATTGACCAATCAAAAGCCTTTCTGGGTGTATTCGCGGGAAAAGTGGAGAGCTCCGATTACATGTGTAAGAATTTCAGTGGCGGATTTAGGTGGGGGGGGGGGGGGTGCGGAGGGGGCGTCCGCCCCCCCCCCCCCCGGCACTGACCCAAAATTATCCAAAAACAGGCATATTTTCGTCCATTTTTAGTAAAAATCGGCTAAATTCGCCCCTTGACCCCCCGGCATAGGGGGCGCTGGATCCGCCACTGAATTTTGAGGGAAATAAGGGGAAACTTCTAAAAAGTTCAATCAAATTTTGTGACTCGTACAATCTTGTCGACTTTTTTTTATCGCTCATTAATTTCTTTGTTTCGTTTATCAATTTGTCTTTGGTAAGAAAATAAACAAACAAACAAAGTGGTATATCCTTAACGAGAAAAAGCTTAGTTGGATGAACGGTAAGAACCTTTTTAGCCCATTGGCACCCCTGGCATACGTTGTGATCGCGTATTTCTTTGTTGCAATGGATCCAAGGATCCAGAAATGTCGTCCATAGGAATTTTGAAGGCATAGGGTTCACTGTATCACTCACTAATTGGTCATGACGACATGTCCTATTTTTGTGAAGTGGATAAATAAGTAGGAGGTCATGGGAATGCCTGTCTCTGGTCACGTGTTTTTCACTGGTCATGAAAACGTTTCTTTCATAAGGATAATTCAATGATGCATTATTGAATCTGACGGACTCAATTAAGAACTTTCTCCTACTGACAGCATCCGGTCTACAAATCTAGTAAGGTCGATTTCTTGAAATCGACCAATAACTTATCCCTTAATTAATATGAAACAAGGTGACGAGGGACAGTAAGAAAAATCAGATGTTGTCAGAGACTGTAGCTTGCTTGGCTCGTACAATGTTAGAATTCGGTACATTAGACATGTGTACTTCGGAGAAACTATGCCCTGCGGACAGGCAATACAGTAGTACAGGAACGGTCAAAACCTGTGGATGTATCAAATTCTGGCGTTGGTATCAAGCAGGAGTTGTTTTCTCTCTCCGGATATCTCCTCTCGTTTCCTCATTTTAAAAATGTTAATAAAATTAAAAAAAATGTTCACACTTGCACTAATTTCATGATTGCTTTAACCTCTGTGCACATTCCAAAAACTTCGGATTTGGAATTTTAAATGTTTTGTTTCAGATTGAATTCACATCTTTGCCAAATTACAACATGCTAAAAATAAAAAAATATGTTTCTACAGAAGCATATTTAAAAGCTTTCAAATATATATAAAATCCGCCAAAAGCCCTTTTTTTCAAGAAATGTACCTTATTCGCATGTGTTATGCATATCAGAGAATATAGCATAATTTGGGATTTCATATCATCCATAAGTGATTTTATGTCAATAATACCATCACAGCTAAAGAAAGCGATGTCTCCTTTTTTAAGGTTTGTACATTTTCTGAATTGTAAATGACACATGTCAGAGCGGAAAATAAGGCCATGCAAAGGAGTATAAAAGTTGCCTCTTTCAATTATTTATTAATAGTTTAATAGTTTATTGGAACCTGGAAACATATAGTTCATTTGTATTAATATCCATTTAAGAAAAGATAAACTTCAATTATATTGACCTATTAATAAAAAAGGCTATAATTATGCTTGAAATGTTTTGATTGTTTTATCAATAAGGAATATCACGAAAGGAAATGGATAGGATATACTGGTCATCTATTGGTTTTTTTTCTATTGAAAACATGGAATCTCTTAATACTCTT
Source organism: Pinctada imbricata (assembly GCA_033119305.1). Taxonomy (NCBI): domain Eukaryota; kingdom Metazoa; phylum Mollusca; class Bivalvia; order Pterioida; family Pteriidae; genus Pinctada; species Pinctada imbricata. Next base: position 53,191,306 of record VSWD01000004.1, on the reverse strand, counting down.
ATTCTTTTTGTTGTAATGCTACAGTATTAAGTACATTTATCTTTAAGAGTAAACAGATGTATATACATACCTTTTACATTTCAGCAGAACTACCTTGGACCTTTTGAATAAACGTTTAAAAAACCTTTGAAGGAACGCTTTGAGTATATGATAAATATATTAATTGCTCATATTTTATTTTATTCCGTTGTGCCTGATTTGATTTGGAACTGATTCATATGTCTTTGTTTTATATTTGTAAAGATATATCACGAGGATAAATTTAGAAGTGGGTTTTTTGATTGGGGTGGTTTTAGGCATTGATTTCGTTCATATTTGGTACATGGGTTACACATTGATATCTGACCACGAAGAAAGATCATAAACACATTTGCTCAACAAACTATTCTTTTTACGTTCGACGAACAACTTACAGGAGCTCGATGCCAACGATCCACAAGAATATCCGTCCCTATTTTCCTTATATATTTTTGACTAGAGAGAGATGGAAAGGGGCGGGTATCATCGAGGGTTGTTGGCATCGAGCTCCTGCGGAACAACTGTGTCGATATCAATTACCCGATATCCCTTTTTCTTGTATAATAATTTTGTACATGTGTAGGTGAAACATAATCTTATGAAATGCTTCTGAAAATGAAGTAAATTTTATAATTATAGTGGTTTCGAGGTTAAGGTATTGTGCAAGTACCCTGTAGGTCAGTGCTTCAAGTACCTCTAAAGCCACACTTCTGTCGAATAAATGTCCACTTGTGTACACCGTTTATAAAGTGGATATTGAATTTGAAGACGTTTAACATGATCATACAGACAGAACCAAATTTCAAAAACATGTACCGAAAGACGTATATGCACATACCAATTTTACTCATTTTCACCTCCCATTTTTAAGTGTTTGAGTTCTACATAATACATATTTTTTGAATATCTAAACAGAGTAGATATGAATAAGTCTGATGTAATGGATGCAGCGTGTTTACACATGCATGTATGAAATGCCGATTCGGATACTAATTCTCGTTCCCAATTTTTTATTTATTATACATAGGCTTGCTTTTGCTGGATGTCCATTATCCGTTTTATCAAAATATTCGAGTAATGATTTTCATAATTATAACATCGTAAATGATCAAATGTCTACTTTTTGTTATTATAAACATAATGCTTTCTTCGTGACCATGTATAAGATGAATTATCGATATTTTAAAACACAAGGATGTTAACCACTTTGATATGTTACAGTCTCTAAAGTATAAAACAAGGACAATTTTAGTGAAAATTTAGTGCATGAGCATTGCATACATTTAAAACAGCTATGTTTATGTCAGAATATAAAAGGCTTTCAAATCACAAGATTTCGCCATGACTCTAATTATGATCAAGAAAAGTGAATGAGATCTTGCCGATACGAGTCTCAAAATATTATAATATTAGTGTAAAGAAGATGTTCAGAGAAGGCCTTGATTTAGCCCTGAAATCACTCGAGTATTTCTCGATAAATACACTTTCTGTGTGTTACATACCCGTAACAAAACACAAATTAAGACACTTATTCTCTATATAATCGGCAAACTCTGCAATCCGGAAACTGAAAACGGTTTTATTTCGTAATTCTCAACCACTTATGTAGCTTTCTGGTACGAAATACACATGTTGTAGAAATAGACAACTTTCTTGTTTATTTCCTTCCGAACGGTTAGATATTTGATCGGAACACACTCTAAATATATCATCCCATGATATACATGTAAAAAGATAAAAGGCAATTATAGCCTACTCTATCGTTCTAGAGACAAATTTAAAAAATAGTCATTCATCCCCCCTTTTTCGTTTTTCGCCTGTGGGACATTGTGCTCCCCCCCTCGCTTCAAAACTCCACATGGCCAGAAAGTATTTGTTTTATTGATATACAACTTTGGTGAAATGTGCATTGTAGAGCGAGGGGGCGACGTTGTATAAAAACTTTTCTGTTTTCAATTGACTTCTGTGTAAAAAGCGCTTATTTTCACCCTATTATCGGCCTTATTGGATTAAATTATCCCATCGTACAGAAAATTCATTTGTGGAGCTTGTCATTTCTACCGAAAAAATTTTTCAAATTTTGCATTTTGAAATTTCGACTTTAAGGGCAGATTTTACGCCTTATATTAACAGCTCTTTCGCCTATGTAGAATTTGTCACTACAGCGTGAAAAGAAACAAGAATTTTTGGACTTTCCTTAAGAATACAGGCACTCAGGTATTTACTTCTTTTTCCGGGGTTTTCCCAATGTCCCAATTACGTTTTAGATACATATCAAGATCACTTGATAATCTTATTATGCTCCCCTCACACAGATAGAATGCTTATTCATATTTTTCATTGGTATTTAAATGTTATACGTCGTATGAATACCGGGTTTTAGTCGCGTGGACTGATTTTTCTAATCTAAGTTATATCTTTACAATATATAAAAGAACTATATCAAGAACGTACGAAATTGCAGTCTAACATTATTTTTTGGGTTCCACAAAGTCTTTGATTTATATCAATTCCGAGAAGTCAAATTGTCCCGAATATGTGTCTCATTAGTATTTTCTTACAAAAATGGACAAATTCAATGCCCCTCCACATACATGTATTAACTATTAGACGTAGAAGTACATGTTATTAAGATGTCTTCATTAATCACTACCACGTCATCTTAAGCCCCCGTTCCACTGCAATCCCGCTGTACCTACGTTCATTCCCGACCTCGAAAATTGCCAGGTCGGGAGAGAACGGCTCTTAGTCGTATCTTGATCTGGTACAGCGTATGTTGGTCCAAAATCGATCGGTATTAGAGCGGGCACGCTTAAGAGGTCGGGAAAAGTTTCCCGTATTCTTTCAACTGGTTGAAAAAATACGGGAAACTTTCCCGCTCTCTTTTTGGTCGTGAAATAGTCGGCGCTTGGTCGGGAAAGTCGGGGGTACAGCCTAGGTTAATCGTGTCCTGGTCGGGAAAGAGCGTGGCTTGAGCGTGGTCTGATCGGCATAAAACTTAACCCCGCTCTCTTCACGTACAAGATACGTTTTAATTACGCTCTGTTCCCGATCTTTATCCGTCTATTCTACGCTCTTACCACGATCTATCCACTACAGGGTCAATGTTTGCTGATCGTACTAAGACCTTTTCATGACCATCTTGCGACCTATTCACGCTCTATATGACCAAGTTACGACAAAACGACGCTTCAAATAGGATCTGTGCATATTTCATTCATTTTCTCGCACTGATATTGATTTGTTCGAAATACTTATTATCTAAATGTTGCGGTGACGATTCTTGGCTATCCAATGCCATTTTTAAGTAAGGAATTTTTTTTTAAATTTTGATCGCGACACTTTTGGGTAAGGCTTGGTCAAAACGAGAAATATAGGCTTCTTCTTGGCCGATAGGATCATTGGATGACAAATGAGATCAGTTTAAGTTAGAATTTATGTTTTGAGCGGGAATGCGTCGGAGACAGTCGGTAATGAATCGGGATTGCATCGGGAATAGATCGGGTTTTGGTCAGGAATAGATCGGAGTTTGATCGGATAGAACGGGACTTGGTCGGCAAAATGATCGTGAGTAGAGCGGGTAAAGAGTGAGTAAGTCCGCGATGAAACGTGAATCGGTCATATATTGATCGGGAATCGGTCGGGAATAGAGCGTAATCACAAGAAAAAAATGAAAAGGTCGGGAAAGTTTTACCCGCTCTTGTCAAAATTGCGGTCGGGAATGGTCGTAGGTACAGCGGGATTGCAGTGGAACGGTGGCTTTATATCTTAAGGAGCTGTTAAGATAAGACGTAAATTCTGCCCTGAAAAGACAAAGTTTCCAAAATGCTAAATCTGAGAATATATTTCGATAAAAATGAAAAGTAACCTGGTCCACATATAAATCTTCTATCAGGTTGGATAAATGTTTCGATGCGATGGAAGATCAATATTTGGGTCAAAATAAGCATTCTTCACTTAGAAATGAATAAAAAAAAAAAACGGAAAAGTTTTCCTACAACATTGTTTCCCTCGGTTCAGAATGCCACTTTCATCACAGGTTTATATTAATACAACACATTTTCTGGCCAAGTTGGGACCTCAACCGAAGGTTGGGGGACAATGTCTCACATCCGAAATAAAGGGGAAGGGTGACTATTTCAGAATTAGTTCCTACAGAGGTAAAGTAGGTTTGAATTGTATTTTTGTCTATTTTGATATCATTGGACTTTTAAAGTAGAGTACCCCTCAGGTCAGAATTGCTGGTAATTTTTTGACTGGATACCCTATTTTTTTGTCATCAGAGTATTGTTCAGATTATCAAACTAATATGAATTTGGGAAAAGAAACTTTTACAGTTACATTTTATCACTTTTAAAAAGGGATTTTCTTACTTTTCCCATAGGATGCAGTGTTAAAGTTCAAACGGCTAAGTTCGCGGTTTAATCATGAAACCACGAATTATATTTTGTTTGTATATCGGGTTTAACATAAACTTTGAATATATGGAAATGAAAATATTATAAAGTTGTTATTTAGGAAATATGAGCATCTGAGACCTGAGGGATGCTCTACCTTAAGCGTTAGGAAGGAAATAAACGAGAAAGGTTGACTATTTCTATACCGTGTGTATTTAGCACCTGAAAACTACATATGTGGCTGACAGGTACGAAATAAAACTGTTTTATTCAGTGCCCGGATTTCGATAAGATAACCACGAAGTTAATTTCTCATACAATATTGACATAATATGATATTTAACGATTTCTGTCAGCAGTACACATGTATCCTCTATCCGAGATTTTAATATTTTTCACGATATCTTTTAGGTGTAAAATACCCACCAGGAATCTTTAAATACACTATCCTTTGAACCCGACCAATTTTTCCTAAAGTAGAAGGATAGTGTACGATAACTTATAGAGTGATTTCATGGCTTGATCCAGCCCTTATCTTAACAGCTCCTTTACCAAATACTCTGAGAAAAACTTCTTTAGATGGCATTATCACTGTGTAGCATCACGTGACATAAGTTGGTGAAACCATGAACACAAAATGGAGGCATATCGTAGTTTGGAGGAAAGAAAACAGGAACTGTGATGATTGTTTTAATTCAATTTTATCTTTTTATAGCCGATGTCCGTGTAAAAATTGATATTTTGATGATTCTTTATAGTAGTTTTTACAAACATTCTGACAAAAGGAACGTCGTGGTCGAAATATGTTAATAAATATTGTGGTGGTTTCCACGGATATATCTACAACTTTTGTCACAATGTTTGTAAAATAATCTGCGTTTGGTAGTGTGATTTTGGAACGCGGCTCATCATTCAACATTCGAATGTTGAACCGCGGTCCAGAACGCGGTTCAACATTCAAAATGAGCGATGTCTAATTTGTATTCTAATATGACTTGAAATTTTCTCCCTATATGTACCATATAACTCGCCTTGTGTAAAATCTCCAACAAACTTCTAGTGCGTTAAGCCCCGCCCATTCACGTGCTATATTAGAATAGATATAACAACTAGCTAACTGTGATTCATTGTCCAGTAATTCCACTCGTCACATGAACCAATCAAATTGCGACTCGTGGAATAACTGGAAAATAAACCACGGCTAGCTAGTTGTTATTTCTTAATCAACCAATCATTTATATTGAATAATTCAATAAATTTATAAGAGAAAATATTATTTTTTATTGAACAGTAAAATAAGAGTCCTCTATCCGCCTTTTAGTACGAATCTGAGATGTCCAGGGTGGAAATTAAGAAATATACAAAAATTAACAGTATTGATAGATGAATTCAATAGTCTATTACTATTACGCCTAGCTCAATAGAGCTAGGCGTCTTTCAGATAAGCTTCTCAGTCAGGGATATGTTTGTGACCGACTAACATCGTCACTGAGGAAGTTCTACGGTCGATATGGTGAACTCGTCATACACTATGATGTCCCGCTCTCCAGAATGGTGGATGATATTCTGTCATAGACCATTTGAACCATCCAACCCAAGATTGTACTCTTTGTCTTCCGAAATGGAAGTAACCGGATGTGACATTTCTACCGAATTGAAGCGGCGGGTGTTGCATGCAAGCAGGAGATGCTTACTCTTCCTAGGCACCTGGTCTCACTCCCATATCGGGAGTTCGCTTCTTTTCATGTAGTGGAGGTTTTTGTTTATTTGCTTTGGTTCCTGTTTTATCCTGATTTTGTATGCCTTCGATTTCTGATTTTCTTAATTATCGATTTTGTGCTGTATACAGTGATATGGTCATTATCCATATTTGTCACTTACATATCATCTTCACGTAAAAAATCATGTCGAAAAAAAAACAACAACATTTTCTGTAAAAACAGGTGATAATATTTGATCACGTGACTGACATATATCCAAATATAGAAAAAATACATGGAGGAGCGACATTTTTGGGTCTAGAGTTAACGCGACACCTTCTAATCCTTAAGTTCATGAAATGCAGTGCACCTCTACATATTTATGTCTATAGGAAACATCCAAGTCCCCTGAATAGAGAGCTGAAATTTTCAAGATATCTAGATAATTGTCTGACAAATTGATGGTTAAAATATGGTTATGGTAAAATTCTTCGTTTACGAGATATAGCTCCCATATCTCACCCGGTATATATATGAAATGCAGTGCACCTATACATATTCATGTCTATAGGAAACATCCATGTTGAATGTTGAATGTTGAACCGCGTTCCAAAATCACACTACCTCTGCGTTTTACTTATTTACGAGTCCATGATTGTAAAAGTATCAGTTCAGACAAGAATATAGGCTATGAAAAGATAAAATTTAATCAAAGCAATAATTGCAGTTCCTATTTTCTTTCCTCCAACTGAGCTTTTTATTTATTCGGGGTTTCACCAACTTAAGTCACGTGATGCTACCCAGTGATTATGAAGAAAAGGATTGGATGTCCAACAACACTCTGCTGAAATAACCACAGCAAAACACAGAAAAAAAAATAGATAAATAAATAAGTAAATAAATAAATCAAATTCATTCCATTATTTATCCAACGTTTCGGCCATTGGCCTTTATCAGTGGAATAAATAAATAAATAAATAAATAAATACGGGGGGTGCTGGTGGGGGTTGTCGATCACATTTCAGATAATAGACATGAAGACAAAATGAACCCCTTATAAAGTCAAGACAAACATTGATTATAAAATAACACACAATCATTCTCACTTACGCTAACACGTAATGAGATTTTTTTCTTAATTAAATAAAATTAAATGCACAGAAGATTCGACTGAAAGAAATATTTATATTGGGACGTCACCCAATGACTTTAGATATGTGTATTTTACGGGCAATTTTACATAAAGATTGTTGGATGTGTATTAAAAAATAAAGCCTATGCTCACGCAGCAAGATACGCCCGTTGGAATTTTTGTTTACAACATCAAAATATGTAAGTCCCATAACTCCATAAAGACAAATCGGATGAACCTTAAATTCGAAAGGCGGCATTCTCTCTACAATCTAATCACGATGTAGAAATATCACGAAAATCTGTTGACACGTATTCAAGTTACTGCGTTCCACGTGCCTATAAATTGCCCTTAGCTTAACATGTATGTCCATATAACAACCCCCATTCCCATTACACATAATTTTTGGATTATGCGACAAAAATTTAAAAACCCGTTATACATATGAAAAAACATCCTCTCTACTTGAAGTATAAAAAATTTCAAAAAATTTCAACCAGAAACATATTTTTAAATAATTTTTAACTATCTTAGTCCTATATCTCCGTAACAACAAATAAAATGAACCTTAAAATCGAAAGGCGGCTTCTTCTTTAAAGTCTGATCACAATGTACAAATATCATGTAAATCCGTTGACATGTAATCAAGTTATTGCAATCCATGCGCCTATATTTTATCCTTAGCTTAACATTTATGTGAATATGGCACCCCCTCCCATTACACATGATATCACGCTTATCCAAAAAAAAAAAACAAAAAAAAAACCCCTTACATATGTCAAAGAACATCGGATGAACCTGAAAATCGAACGGCGGCTTCTTCTTCAAAGTCTGATCATAATGTAGAAATATCATGTTAATCCATTGACGCATATTCAAGTTATTGCGTTCCATGCTTCTATAAATTGGCTTAGCTTAACATGTATGTGCATATACCCCCCTTCCCATTACACATAATATCTCGGTTATGCGACAAAAAAATTAAAAAACCGTTACATATGATAAAGAACATCATCTCTACTTCAAGGATACAAAATTCCAAAACATATCGACCAGGAATAGATTTTTAAATAATTTTTAACAATTTTAGTATGTTTTCGTTGTATTAAAAATATCTAAGTCCTACAATTCTGTAACGACAAATCGGATGAACCTGAAAATCGAAAGGCAACTTCTTCTTCAAAGTCTGATCACAATGCACAAATATCATGTAAATCCGTGGACGAATATTCAAAATATAGCGTTTCATGCGCCTATATTTTGCCCTTAGCTTAACATGTATGTGCATATAACCCCCCTCCCATTACACATAATATCCCCAAAATCAGATCAACCTAGACAATATATAAAATTGCGACCAATCACTTTGTTAAATGTCTTCTATAAAATTATATCAGGATATTTAAGCAAACGAATGAAAAGTACTCTAAAAGACTTAATTTCCACATCTCAAACAGGCTTCATATCTGGTCGATACATTGGTGAAAACACTTGATTTATCTATGGACAACACGAAATTCCAGGTCTACTTATTCTAATCAATTTCGAGAAAGCGTTTGATTCAATTTCATGGTCCTTTGTTTAAAAAGTTAAATTTTTTTTGGGTTTTGGTGATAATATTATTCGATGTATAACCATTCTTAACACTAATTTTAAAGCTTCTGTACTGCAAAGTGGCTATCTTTTTGAACAAATTCCTATTCAGCGCGGCTGTAGACAAGGCAATCCAGTTGATCCCTACATTTTCTTACTGTGATTAGAAATACTCTCTCTAATGATAAAACAAAACATTGATACAAAAGGGATAGTAATAGCTGATAAAGAACATAAAATATCTCAGTATGCTGATGACACTTCCTTGACTCTTGGCGATTCTTAAAAATCCCTATTTGCAGCTCTTGATACCTTGGAATCTTTCTCTCTTTAATCTGGTCTTAAGATTAACATGTCAAAGACAAAAATAGTTTGGATAGGGTCCAAGAAATTCTCAAATCAAGTCTACCATCACTCCAACATCATTGTTGCATTCGCACAAAATAAACTATATCCTTTGGTTAAAAACACCTCCCCTAAAAGACGATTCATAAAAATTCCATTTATTAACAAAGGATTTGATTTGATCTTCTGCACATCTCTAATATTTTTCGGGATCATCGCGTACAAAGTGCCATTCCTCAATTTTTTGAAAATTTAGAACCTCCTTTTATTTGTTACAAATATAAGAGACCTATTCGAAATTTCGTTTTTAACTACAACAAAGTTACACAAGATCCTAAAATTCTTGAATCATGTCCTGCTTCTTGAGAATGTGCAACGTCTGAATATATATATAAACCAGCTGGTCATATTATTAAGGTGACTTTTCAATTATCAAAGACAGACAGCTCCGTGGTCTTCTAAAAAAGGACCTAAATATAGAATCCCAAGATAGAGTTTATTAAATGTCGCGAAGTGCTTAAGGAAGCTTTAGATAACTATACCAAAGGAGTCGAATCGCATGCTCTGAATGACTGGAAAAACCTCATTTTGGATATAAGCGATATTCGAATAGATAACTACCACAAAAATCCTCATTTTTTTGAAAACCCAATTTCTAAATCTGAAAGATATTTCAAATCCAAGTTACGTAATTTACATGAAAAATATATATTCGCGCCTGCAGACAAAGCAGCCAACAACACCATAATCATTTGAAAACGCTACTACATATCAACTTTAGTTTCGGAACTTTCCTCTACTAATACTTATATCGAAAGCAACGAAAGTGTTCCCAATATTTTGAACAAATATAATAGTGAAATTTCTTCTTTTAACATCCCTATTTCTAAATTGGATCTCCCTACAATATACTGTATACCAAAACTTCACAAGTCTCCTTATAAGTTTCGATACATTGCTAATTCTAGCAACTGCTCAACAACAATTTTGTCTAGAAATCTGACGTCAGCACTCACGGCTATAAAAGAACACGTGGCAAAATACTGTGAAACTGTCATGAACAGGAATGGCGTAATTTTCTTTTGGTCTATTAAAAATTCAGGGGATGTGATTGACAAAATGAAATCAAGAAATTTTGAAGATAATACGATATCTTCATACGACTTTGCTAATATGTACACCACGCTTCTTCACGACAAAATAAATGCTCGACTGTCCAAACTCATTAAATGGTGTTTTGATCCAGAGGGGAAAACTTATATTTGTACTTCTGAATCGAAGGGTTTCTTTTCCGCCACAGATTACAAATCATACAAATCATGGACATGTGGTGACCTTTGTATTGTCTTGTCCTTCCTTTTGGACAATATTTATATAAGATTTGGTGAGAAACTCTACAAGCAGGTTGTAGGGATTCCTATGGGAAGTAATTGTGCGCCTCTTGTTGCAGATTTATTTTATACACGTATGAAAAGGAATTTATCCAAAATCATCAAAAGCAAAGAAAAAATGATGACGTGAAATGCTTCATTGGTACTTCTAGGTACCTGGATGATATTCTTACAATCGACAATCCTGTTTTTGAAAAGTATAAAATTGTTATTTATCCACAAGAATTGATTCTAAAGAAGGCAAACGTTTCAAACACAGAAATACCATTTTTGGACCTTAATATCAAAATTGTTAATGGAGAGATCCATACAAGTGTGTATGATAAAAGAGATGATTTTGGATTAACATAGTTAATTTCCCCTGGCTTTACGGTGATGTTCCTAGATTACCGTCCTATGGTATCTATATGTCACAGCTCATCCGGTATGCTAGAACATGTACTGATGTTTTGGATTTTCATAGTAGAAATTTACAAATTACCAAGAAACTTTTAGGACAAGGTTTTCGCTTTCACAAACTAGTAAAGACTTTCTGGAAATTTTATAAAAATTATTGTCAAATTCTTCTGAAATTCGGACCAATACAGGCAACCGAGTATATTACTTTGGGTATTTCACAACCTGCATTTTATGGTGACATTATTAACAAGATAAGAAGGATCAAGGATAGACAACATCACTATCGAAAATGCGTCAGAATCATCAAACGCCTTTTATACCGTGGATATGATCCTAATGTCACCAGACGGACACTAGGCTTGGTACTTGACCAATCTACAGTCTTTTACAAGCGCATTCTTAAAACTTGCACTCTGACTGACTGTGACGACGGGACTCCATGACGGGCCCTGTCTAAACCTCTTTAGAGAAGACAGGGCCCCGACCACCTGTCCTCTCTGAATGTCAGTCGGACTCCTCGGTGATAACATACCTGAGCTCGCGGCGGCAGAGCACGGATTGTATTACGTACGCCCTCTTTTTATATCCATTTACATATTCATCTGTGTTGCTTGGGCCCCTGCGTTTTGCGGTTTTGTTTGTGTGGTCATCTTACAGTGAGGAGGTTGTTTTACACCACAATTGTACGTTCTTCGAGACCTTTGGGTAATCGGAAAAGTGGGAGGTTGTGCGCACGTAATCCGGGATAACCACACCTTCTTCTATTTCCGTGGCAGATGGCCGTCCTAAGTCGGCACCGGTTGTCCATTGGTGTCGTTGGTTTATGTGTAGTCCTTTGTGTTTGATGTTTCTGTGTTGTGCGTTGACGTTCCTTGTCCCTTATGCGTCCCTTTCCGTGCTTGTCTGCTTTGTATTTTTGCATTGAGTGTTTTGGGGTTTTGCTGTGGGTGCTAAAACCTGGTGTTGTTGGAGATCCCCTCCTTTGTTCCAAATGGAAGCTGGAGTGGGGGTCCACATCATTTACACTCTTAGGCAAAAAATTTTCTGTAGACCTAGAGGACATGGTTTAGCTTAATTGTGATATTCAAATTCCAAAATTAAATAAGAATTAATACTTCAAATTAATTTATTTTAGTGCGTGTGAAATCCTACCAAATTTTAGAGTTATTCCGCTTTTGCTACAAAACGATCTAATTTCCCTGAAAACATGTATGACTCGTTTTCGCTAGCTTATTTGGAATCAACCAATCAAATGTTTTTAAGGTTAAGTGACGTCGTTGGGTTCTTTGTCCCTTCACTTTTTCGACGCTAACCAACGCGCGAACAGCTAAAACATTTTTATTCCCACCCACCCACCCACCCATTTAGATCCTGATTCTGCCGAGAGTTTTGAATATATTTTCAGCTGTCCTGGTATCGTGCTCCATATTGAACAACGTTCTACGCGGCCAAAGGACCAAGTACATCCTGTATATTGCAAGGGAAATGTGGACTGAACATTGTAGTATCTCACCGGACACTGTCTTATTTGGTGTTAGACGCAACAGGAAATTAACAAAGACTACCGGAAGTGAATAAACGTGTGCGCAGTGATTCAGTTATGTTGTATATTAATACTATGTTATGTTGGATTTGCTTCTAAAATTTCATGTACAATCAAGAAAACTAGTACTCTTTATAATTTGTGTAATTGAACAATGATTATGTAATTTAAGTCTACTTAAAAATTGTCTTTGAACTTTTAATGTTAAGGAATGTGGAGAAAATTTTTAGTATAAGTACCCAAGTAATGAAAATAATATGTCACTGCAGATGGCGCGATTCTGGGAGACCACAGATCCATATATCTTGTCCAGCCACCATGTTAGGGTAGAGCTACCTGCTGTACAGTAGTAGGTCCAAGTAAATAAAAGCCTGGTATGGGCAACGTATGAAAATCAATGCCATGTCATCTCTTAAGTACAAGGAGGGACGACTCTTCAGTCTGTGCAGACTGGGAGGGCTACTTCCGTCGGGTACAGGCGGTGTTCGATTATGTAATATTGCAGCAGGCCCCAGTCTGCAGGAGGCACCTTGGACTGGCTATGTGTATCTTACCTTTTCATAGTACATGATTGGTTAATTCTGGATAGGTCTCATTCTTATGCAGAATGGACCGCCCGATCTCCTGGAATCGTTTCATCGTACTTTGGCCTTACCTTCCAACAAAATAATACGTTGTACATTATAGGAGGTAAATTTCTAAATGTCATGATTTTGATGTAATAAATTTTGAAATTCTATTTCACCTTTTCATTATTATTTATGATTTGGTCTCGCATTAAAAGCTACAATAAAACAATAGAACCGAAGAATTTTAACTCCTATAGGTAAAGTTACAGTTTTGAAAAATCTAATAATTCCTAAATTAAATTATCTATTTCTAGCCCTCCCGAATCCAAAATGTGATCTTGTGTAAGCCGATGCGGACTTACAAGCTATACTTCGTACTTCGCGTTGTGTGATTAATAAATGCTCTGTACTTTGTCGTGGAAGGAAAACATCGTTGGAATTTAAACAAAGTTTATTTCACGAAACATTCTTTAACAGAATCCATAGCATGCGAGAGTGTAATCTATGACAAAGAGAGAATAAATCTTGCAATTGAAAAATGACACATTGTATTTAAACAAGGGAGGGGAATTGCACAATATGATGCACATATTTCTAGATAATTCCATGTTCATCCCTAAAAGATAAGGTTGTCTACAACTCTTTAAAGGCATCTGAAATTATGAGGGATTGTATGTAAATAAACTCAATATGCTGGTAATTCACGTGTAGAATTCTCCAATTCGTAGATAAAACCAATTTGTAATAAAGTTCTTATCAATCACTGGACTTTCAAGTATTGGAAAATCAATATTTACAATTAAACATGTTAAGTCGAGAAAATATTTTCCTTAAAATCTTAAGATAAACTTATTAACTGAGAGATATTTAATCTGTTTCTAATCTTGTTTCAAATGTCTTTACGTGAATTAGTATAAACATCATCCCTCTTTCACGTAAGGGAATTAATTAATTTTCGTGTTCTGATAAATGCATCGATTCAGTTTAGAATTATTCCTCTTTCTACAGTGTGCAAATTCCCCAACATAAAATAAATATTTTGGGGAGAGGTCATATGGTTATAATACTCCCCCACTTGAGAAAATAACCAAGATTTTCACAATCAAAATCAAACATATTCAACTTTATAACTGACGTTTTAGTAACTTTCATCATTCTTTTTCTTTATTTGAACCTATGCTTGGTTATTTCCTAAATGCATGGCCTTGACACCACAATATAGATAATTGCATCATCTTATGGGACACTCAATCAATCATGATCAGGTAAATAAGTATAAATGACAGGTTAATAAGTATAAATGAATTCAGTTTAGAATTATTCCTCTTTCTACGGTGTGCAAATTCCCCAACATAAAATAAATATTGTGGGGGAGAGGCCATATGGTTACAATACTCCCCCACTTAAGAAAATAACCAAGATTTTCACAATCAAAATCAAACATATTCAACTGTATAACTGACGTTTTAGTAACTTTCATAATTCTTTTTCTTTATTTGAACCTATGCTTGGTTATTTTCTAAATGCATGGCCTTGACACCACAATATAGATAATTGCATCATCTTATGGGACACTCAATCAATCATGATCAGGTAAATAAGTATAAATGACATGCAGATTAAAATCATTATCTTACATTTGTTCATTATCATAATAAACTCAGCATTGTTCATTCAAAATGTCCTTGACATAATTATCAAATCATAACAAATTCATTCAAGGCCAATACGTCAAATAATAGTATGATATATCAATGTTCAATGTACATCATGCAAAAATCAAAATTCATGAACTAAATATATGCAAGTATCATTATACATAAGCATAATACATTTAAAAATTCCCAGTTACTTTGCTTTTTTCACTGAAATAACACCAACATGATTTGTACACTTCTTTGTCTTCTTATGGTTCCTTTCCGTCGTTTGGTTCTCCTTTGTGTTCAATGTAATCTCCGTCGAGTTAAACGAATACATGGACCTCGATTTCATCACGGAAGGAATTCTTCACCAATTGGATTTATCATCGTATCAACGGATGTTTGTCTATTCTTCGAGAACTAAATCGTCTTCTCGCCTTCGCATCATCTCCCACGAAATTGCATCTCATGGTTTCTTCTTCTTTATTGATCTACCTCTGACGCATCTTGGTATAAGTGACGTTACCAAGATCTTCCCGTAATCCGGATAACGCCATGCACCCAAAAAAGCGACGGGATACATTGTATAAAACTTTCTTGTTATAAAGCATCAAATAAGGTAGTTCATTAATTGCAAATTGTCCTGTGCATTGGATTCTGCACGGATCGCACATCCCTATGGCAGATTTCACTCTACCATAATCTTCGAATGTCTCTCCATTTGCTATCGTGACGGGCTGGTTTAACATCCGGCCACACGGGTAACATCGTGCACAGAGACTGCTTCGAGCTTCGTAGTTTGGCTTCCGTCTTCTGTCCATTTGATTGACCTGTTCACTCTTTTAATTAAAATTGTCTCTCGATGAACAACAGGCGACTCCGTTGTAATAGCTGCTGCTCAAAGTTCAAGGATATTCTACATATTTACACTGTATATCAAGCATTTTCCATCGTCATTTCTCAAAGTGATACCAGCATCTATTGTTCATTGCTATAACATATCTGAACGTCAAACTTAATTGTTCTTGGCAGTTATGACACAGGATTTTCTCTGTACCTCTTGTTTGACCAAAATTTTGAATTTACAAAAATAATTTAGAAGCCTGTACCAAAAGTCAAATAATTTCCAACATGATATTTTTTTTGCATTAATTCATTCATTTAACTTGTATTCATATATATATAAATACTCAGCAGGCAATGTCATCAATTTTGATTCAATCAAAAAATTAACTTATATGCACTTTTCATTGTTGTTAGACGTCGTCTGTGTTTATATCGTTTGTCAGTAAAGTATCAACAAATCATTTGTCAGCTGATGATAGAACCTGCATCATGAGACGACCGTCAATGAAATTCCAACACTGCAAAAAGGGCAACAAGGGTCAATATCATTAATGCGTTGACATAAAATAGTGTGAAGCGAGAACTGAAATATGATCACCAGAATGATAGCTCTAGATAATGATTAAAACCTGATGTAAACCAGTGAAATCCAGTTAGAAATTACAAACAAAGAGCACCGTAAAAGTACACATTTATCTTGTTTAGTTTTTAGATGATTTATTCTTATCCAACGATACAAAGAATATATAATAATTGATATATTTCAATGATCTCATTTTCAATTGTTTTTCATTATAGTTTACTGTTTCTTGTAAAAAAAATTATCAGTTCTCAAGAATTTTACTTGTTTGAAATTAATTAATTTTTAACCTTACTTTCTTAATCCCATTTCCTCCCTTTCTTAAAAACAAAAATTCAATTTTTATTCGTCTCATTCATCCATTTTAGAATTTTCACTTCGATTATTGCTTCTTAGTTGAATCATTGATTTATTCTTATTTTGAAGATTTTCATAGCTTGGGTACGAATAATGTTTTTAATGATTTGTAATTTTTTAAAAAATACGTTCAGTACATAAGATTTATCTTCCTTATCGTCTCTCTTCTCTCTCTCTCTCTCTCTCTCTCTCTCTCTCTTTAACCTAATTGTTACACGGTTCAAGTCAATCATTTATGATGCAGATATTTTAGCATTTTGAGCAGTCATGAATTTTGTCATTTCGTATATACTCTTCATAAGAAGCTTGGGATCAAAGGATAGAGTATTTTCAACAGATTTCCATTGGGAAGTCTTTCCATTTTGTAAGAAACTCGTTTCGGGTTTCTTGGAAATAGAGTCTATTTCCATATTTTCCTCCTCGCGATGTTCATGAGCAATGTGTAAGCTCACTACTGGAGGATCAAAATTGATGTTCGTTTCATCGTACTTGTCCGTACATGTATCGGGCATATCACGAGCTCTTAGTCGTCTCCGAAGTTCCATAAGTGGAATATCATCTTAGTCAGACGTAATGCTGGACGGTGCACCGAAAATTTCGGTGCTTCGAAATTAGCATTGTCGGTTCGATGCATCAACGTGGAATGGCATATATCGATTCGGTTCAGACGTAATTTATCAAAGTAAACTATAGCCAAATAATGACCACAAAATGTTTGAAATAGCTTAGAAATTATATTTAAGAACGTCAGAAAGTAAGAAAAGAGCGTACATTCACTTATCGCTCCGATTTACGCACACTTTCCCCCTTGCAGACCTCCCATGAAAAGGAAAGTGAAAGTTGATCTACTTTCGCTTTCCGTAAATTGGTCAGAGGAAGCTTTGTACAAGCAGCAAAAAGTATAAACAGGGACTGTAATCACCAAAATTTCATGTAAGGAAAGCTATATGTCCACTGAAATATTTACCGTGAAACCTGTCAATACTTGGTCGTTGAAAAATGAGGTGTTGAATTTTGTATTTGCTGTTGTGTTGGAGCACATGCATCCACAATAATCATGAATGTAAAACTGATGAAATCATTTAGAAATATATATACCCACACATTTTTCAGATGATCATGCTAATTATTATGCTGTAATAAACATGATAAGGTTAGACTGAAGTGATGTGTTGGTCAGATCAATTTTTACTTTTTTTAAGTTTTGTGCACTTACGTCGTTCTACGTAATAAATTCCCTTCAGAGTCCCTCGGAATAGTCCATTCATCAATCTTAGCAGGTCTAAGATGTCGAGCATGTGTTTTTGTTCTATTTCATCAAGCTGATTTTTTACTATGACAGAAAGTGGTCCTATTTGATCAATAATTCGAAAGTACGGTTGCCACTTAACATCAAGCTTGTTATCTCTTCTGTGTTTCCTTAAGTATACGGGGTCTCCAATCTAGAAGTTTTCCTCCTTACTGTTTTTGTGTGCGTACTGTTTCTGTTTTTTTAAGCTTCTTTCACGTTTCTATGAACCAATGTAAAAGATTTGTGTTGCTGTTGAAGAGCGATTTGATGTTGATCTTCACCCACATATCTACGTCTTGGCTTTAAAATGGTGTCCAGTGGAAGTAAAACGTCTCTGTTATATAGGAGAAAGTATAGAGAAAACTTCGATGATTCATTGACATGAAACCTAATGGCGGCTAGTGTCAGATTCAAGTACAAATCCCACGTTTGGACGTCTTCTTGAATTTTCTCAGACATGAAGTCATGAAGAGTTCGGTGAAATCTTTCGACTTTACCATTCGCTTGGGGACTGTAGTTCGATGTCTTGATGTGATGAATGTTCATCGTGTCCAAAGTTTCATGTACTTTCCTATTGACGTTTTCTGTTCCGTTGTCCAAGATAATCTCCAGGGGGCAACCAAATCTCGGGAAAAATTTCTTCTAAAATAAGATGTACAATTCGATCTGCAGACACAGCGAAAGCCTCTGGCCATCCCGAATATATGTCTATGAATGAGACAATGTATTTGTTCCCAGATAGTGTAGTCGGATATGGTCAAGATAAATCCAAGCCAATCTTTGAGAAAGGGTAAGGAGGTATTTCGGTTTCCTTGATAGAAGGTTTTGATTTCTTTGAACTTCTTGTCTGACATGGGACACATTTCTCTACATCGGGTGAATTTTCTTGTACATATTCGGAAAGAAATACTTCAGACGAATGGAATCGTATGTCTTATCCGCAGCCATATGACCAAGTTGATCATGGTACTGCCTGATGACGACTGTCTCCATTTCTTGAGGTATACAGTCTTAGCTTTGGATCCTCAGAGTCCGACTGAGAGAGGTAATAAAATAATCCTTCCTTGTCCTCAAAGTAGTGTGTCTGTTCAGCTTTCGTGGCTGTTCCTTTCCTAAGTCTGTACTTTATTCTTACGACTTCATGGTCTTTTTCCTGTTCATCTTTCAAGTTGAACTCCTCGGGTAGCTTTTGTGATCTCTTGTTGATCTTCAATGTGACAGTTTGCAAAGTCCCTCGGGTTGAATTCGTTTGAATTTATTACTCCTATCTCAAATATTCTGTTGTCAATATCAGGCTCTTCTTCGGATTCCTTGTACTTTTCGTTCGTCTTAGAATGCGGTATACGGGACAGGAGATCTGCACAGTGGTTATTTACACCTTTGGCGTATGCGATCCTGCAGTTGTAGCATGTAATACTTAATGCCCATAGCTGTATTTTCTTGTTTTGCATTGGTGAATCTAAGAGGTACTTCAAGGGTTTGTGATAAGTCTTAATGGTGAATTGAGCTCAATGTAAGTAATGTTCTAACTTCTGAAGTGCGAAAGGGATAGCGAAAGCTTCTTTCTAAATTGTGGACCATTTCGCATGTGTGTGACCTGTCCTCTCTGAATGTCGGTCGGACTCCTCGGGTGATTACATACATGAGCTCGCTACAGCCGGCAGAGCACGGACTGTATTACGCATGCCCTCTTTTTATATCCATTTACATATTCATCTGTGACTCTGGGGCCTCTGCGTTTCGCGGTCTTGTTTGTGTGATGTCATCTTACAGTGAGGAGGTTGTTTTACATCACAATTGTACGTTCTTCGAGACCTCTGGGTAATTGGAGAAGTGAGAGGGTTGCGCACGTAATCCAGGATAACCACACCATTTGCTACTTGCGTGACAAATGACCGTCCAAAGTCGGCACCGGTTGCCCATTAGTCTCGTCGGTTTATGTGTAGTCTTTTGTGTTTGATGTTTACATGTCGTGTGTCTCTTTTCCGTCACGTGCTGTACTCGTCTTTTGTGTTTTTGCATCGGGTGTTTTGGTGTTTTGCTGTTGATGCTGCAATGGGGTCTTGTTGGAGATCGCCTCCCTTCGTTTAGTTTGTGTGATAAGAAATAGATAGGTTTTTCTTCTCTTTCGTCCGTTTCTTTAGTAAGGCACGCTCCTACACAGTTATTGGTTGCATCCGTATATAACACGTATGGTTTGTTGGTACCCGGGCATGCAAGGAGTGGTACTACAGTGAGACTTTCCTTCAAATAATCAAACGCGATTTGGCATTCCTGAGTCCATTTAAATCTTGCATATTTCTTGGTTAAATTGATAAAAGGTTCTGCTATCTTCGAGAAATTTGGAACAAATGTTCTGTAGAAACTGCTCATTCCGATGAATCCTCTATTTTCCCTAACGTTCTTTGGGGATGGTAAGTTTTTGACCGCTTCAACTTTCTTTGGATCTGGAGCAATACCATCTTTGTTGATCACGAACTCTAAGTAATCTGTCTCTTCTTTAAAGAAAGCGCATTTCTTTAGTTTCAGCTTGAGATTATGTTGTCTCGGTCGGTTGAATACCTCTTGAATATGTCTTACATGCTGAATGGGGTCGTCTTGAGAGAAAATCAAAATGTCGTCTAGATACGCCATGGCAAATTCCTCACATCCTTGTAGAACAATATTCATAAGTTCCTGGAATACCGCAGACCAAAAGGCATCCTGTTTAATTCAAATAGACCTCGATGACATGCGAACGCTGTCTTCTCCTTGCTACATGTACTTTCGTCTAAGGTTACTTGCCAGTATGCATGCCTTAAGTCCAACGAAGTGAAATACTTTGCATTTCCTATCAGTGACAAGATGTCATCGATTAAAGGAAGCGGGTAAGATATCGGTCGAGCAATTTTGTTCAGTGTTCTGAAATCGACACACATTCTCTCACTGCCGTCCTTCTTCTTCGCCACAACTAAAGGAAACAACCAGGGAAATTGTGATCATTGGATTATTTTGGCATCCAGCATCTCATCGATCGCCTTGTCAACAATTTGGCGTTTGTTCAGAGGGGTCCTATAAGGTCTGTTCTTAATTGGAGGGTGCTTTCCTGTGTTTATCTTCATTTGTACCGTTTTTGTTCCACCAAGATCCGAATTTGACTCAGCTATTAGATACTTGTTTTTCTTTAGAAGTTTGACCACTTCTTGGCGCTTTATCTCGGGTTCTTATAGATCCTCAAAGTCCGTCATTACTGACTTTGGTTCATCAACTTCCATTGGTTCTTCGTTCAAAGCGTAAATTTCTGTAGGGGTCAGAGGTCGAGCCCTTCCTACTACGCTTCCTCTTCTGAGACGGTAACATTTGTTTGTCTTGTTAACAATCAAAATAGGTATTTTGTTCGGAGACCTGACTGTATTCACGGATTCCCTAATTGTGAGTCCAGGTTTCTTCTATTGAGTTAAAGAAGATCCTGACGATATTCTCAACAGCACTCACAATAGAGCACAAACTTAAACATCGACGAACCCCTAGCAAGCTAGATACATCTGGGGTCAAGATTCGTGACCTCTAGAAGCCTTGAATCTGATATTTGGAAGCCTTTCTGTAATTTAACGTGACATATAATCGCAGTCTGTGGTTCGATCTTCATCGTTTTATTGAGCCTCAAAATCGATCAAATGTTAATATCCTCGTCCAGTTTCACATACGTTTGTCCTATTCTTAAATCCCTTAGTCAAAGTAAAGACGTACGCCGTATTCCTTCAGCCAATCTCTTCCTAAGATGAAGTTTTTATTTAGCGTGTCTACCACGTAAATGTTTTGAGACATTTTCAGTCCGTTTATCGAAAAGTTAAGTGTTGTCCGTCCTAACACTTCAATAGGCGCACTATTTACCGCGCGTAAACTTCTATTAACGCACAATAATTTTGGTTTGGGTGATAATCGATCAAAAATCATTTTATTCATGATGGTACCTCATCTTAGCTATCTTTATAATACAGGTGCTAGGGTATCCAGCTAAATTTAATTGGAAAACGGGTTTCTTACTTTCATTATTTCTTATAATTTTAGTATATTGTCTGCTCTCTTCAACAGCTTCCTTTTGAAGAGAGCCTTGAAGTTTCCCTGATTTTGTTTGTGGGACGAATACTTATCACGTTAGTAATAACGAACTCTGTTTCTATCCGGAAATCTGTGATTAGGACGATTCCGTCTAAAATGACCTTTCGCGTGACATAGCCAGCAGTTTTTTTTGATTTAGCTATATTCGGATGATCTGACTTTGTCTGACCTTGTACTTGATTAGAGGTTTGTTTGAAGTCTTCAATGAGTCTTTACTAGTTTGTGAAAGTGAAAACCTCGCCCCAAAAGTTTCTTGGAAATTTGTAAATTTCTACTATGAAAATCCCGTCGCAACAGCTCCATGGAAACCTGTCAAATTCGGTGATTGATGTACATATTAGGTTAGTATGCCTTGTGTGGTGATGATGACAGCCATTCAATCACAAAGCAGAATGTCACTGATCATTCTGGAAAGGGAGATCTGATATGTTTTTATTATATCACCGTAGCGACAGAAGAACTTCCTCAATGATGATTTCAGCCGGTACGTAAGCTACGTATATCCAAGAACGGTTTTCCTTTAAATGTCCGGAAACCACAAATTTTTGATTTTTTTTTTCAAGTTTCAAGAGACATAACTCTGCACTGAGTTAAGCGACATATCCCATGTTCGAACTTGATCTGTATTTCTTGAGGTAAAAGCTATATAACAGAAATGAATCAATAATCTGTGACAGATTCTCTTTTAATGTCCGGAAAGCACAAAATATGTTTTTTTTTCAAGGGGCGTAACTCTGAACAAAATCGAGCAAAATGACCCATATTTGAAATCGACCTGTACTTCTTGGGGTACAAGATATATAATATTATGCCTCGTTTACACGGAGAGTTTATTGCGCAATAAACGTAGATTTGTTGCGCAATAAATTTATTTTGCGTTCAAACGACAAAATTTATTGCGCAATAAATTTTCGATTTGTTTCGCAATAACTTTATTGCGCAACAAATTCTGCCGTGTAAACGCTAAGCGAAACTGTTGCGCAATAAATCTGACGCATGCGCATTAACATGACAAGAGAAAGAGATTGTTATATTTACGAATATAACTATTCGACGTTTTTATTTTTACGATTCTTTTGAGAAATTCCGATTTTTCGTACATATGTAAGAACGCTTTTCTTTAAGTCTGGGCCCCTTGTAGAGAATGACGTCACAATTGAATGACGTCATGCCCTAGACTGAAATGACAAATAAATGAATGAACTACCTCCCAAAATAGTCTTAAATTTGACTTTACGAAAATTATTCGAACACTTTTTTTCTTAAGGTATTCGTTGTACACTTTTATTCATGATTCTTATGCATGTTCATCGGAATTTTATTGCGCAATAGTTTCGGTCTCGTGTGAACGCAAAAAAGCTTATTGCGAAACAAATTTGTTGCGCAATAAAGTTATTGCGAAATAAATTTATTGCGCAACCGTGTGAACGAGGCATTAAAGAAATTAATTGGTTATCTGCAAAATTTATCCTTTAAATGTCCGGAAACCACAAAATATGTTTTATTACTCTTGACAAAAATGAGCAAAACGGCCTAAATTCGAACTTGACCTGTACTCCTTGATGTAGAAATGAGATGATTATTTGTAACGGTTTCCTTTAAATGACTAATATCATCATCGTAATTAAAGGAGTTTAACATCTTGGCACCATCCCTCCAATACTATTTTGAACATAGATTTTATTTGGATATGCTACTGAATCGACCCTACAGGAAATTTGGAGCCGCACGCTCTCTGTAATGTTAAAATTAAAGAGGGCGCTACTGAAATTATTTTATGTGGCGCCGCTGAAAGCATCACTGATGAGAATTTAATATTCGAAACACGTGTCTGGTGCATGTAAATTGGTTTGAAATTTTCTTGAAGAAGGTAGAGAGTTGGAACCCTTCGACATTATTAATATGGATTATGACCATATCCCTGTATACATCACAAAATCGATAATTAAGAAAATCAGAAATCGAAGGCATACAAAATCAGGATAAAACAGGAACCAAAGCAAATAAAAAAAAAACCTCCACTACATGAAAAGAAGCGAACTTTTCTAAGTTTCAAGGGGCAAAATCAAATTCAAGGAATTGTGGTCAACCGCTTTTGGGTATTTGTCTTTAAAGAAATGCTTACAGACACCCCTTATTCTTTAGTTTTCATAATATATCTCATGTATTATAAGAATTCTATCAAAAGATCCAACTCTGAGAAAAGGTCAAAAGGTCCAAACTCTTGGTACATGTAGCAAGGGAAGGTCTTGTAAAAAGGAATGCACTTGAATAGAACACCAAATTGAGCATCGACGGACCCCTAGCAAGCTAGAGGTGGGCACAGGTGCCCGGGAAGAGTAAGCATCCCCTGTTGGCTAGCCGCACCCTGCCGTCGATGTTCATGCACGAAAATGAAAACAATATATAAAGAATACATGCACTGTCTGTGGTTTCATCTTTATAGAAAGTACTATGGACAAGGTTAGAATGTTGTTACAAACGGAAAGGTCTTTACACAAGGAATACATAAGTGAAATTACTTACCATTCAGAAGTAATGATCATGATTAAAGTTTTGAAATATGTGAGCCCTATCACTTACCATTCAAAAGTTATTGTCAATGATAAAGTTTCTGAAAAGAAGGTTAAACACCAAGGTCAAGGTCACAAGGTAAAACACTTGGTATCCATGGAGAGATCTTGTCACAAGAAATTCACTTATGAAATATGAAAGCCCTTTCTCTTGCCATTTAAAAGTTTTGGTCAAGGACAAAGTTTCTGAAAAGTAGTTCAAACTCCAAGGGCAAGGTCAAAAATATTGGTGTCCATGGAAAGGTCTTGTCACAAGGAATGCACATGTGAAACATGAAATGTATCACTTAACATTAAAACGTTATGGACAAAATTTAAGTTTTGTGACTGACGGACAGTCGTGAAGGTTTTAGTGTCCCCGAGCTTTCGCGAAAGCGGGGGACAATAACTCTGCACGTTATTGAGGAACATGACCCATATTTGAACTAGACCAGTATTTCTTGGTGTTGAAGCTATATCTAAAAAATGAATTGATCATCTGTAAAGTTTTTCCTTTAAAAGCCCGGAAGCCATCATTTCATCGCAATTATTAAATCGTGCCATCGTTAATCGAGTTATTGGTATCGCATCCTATGATTGTGTCATCGATACCTTATCGTCGCAATTACAAAATCATCTTTCTGTCGTCATCGTCATCGAAATATGGCAATCGTAACATCGTCATTATTACATCGTACCATCTTAAATCGAAGTATTGCTATTGAGTTATCGCATCGTATAATCTTCTCATCGATAACTTATCCGCGCAATCACAAAATCGCACTGCTATTTTCATAGCTATTTTATAGTCGCATTTTCTCCATCGTCATGTTGTTCTATCGTCTCGGGTTATAGCTGTCGCAAGTGTTCACTCGTATCATCGTCATTGTTCTATCTCTCTCGCATCTTTGTCATAGTATTTAGGTTTAAACAATATTTTATTCAAAAGATTTTAAAAGGATTAGACAACAGGCAAAGCCTATTTAAGTCCTCTGCTGAAATATTAAGATTGCGATGAAACGATGACATAGTATGGTCATCATCATGGCATCGCCATCCTAAAATCATAATATCGCCATCGTTACATCATACTATCGTCAATTAAATTAACGAAATCTTACCATCGTACCACTGTAATCGTAACATCGCAAAGGGCTTTCAGACACATGCTTTAACTACTGCGATATGACGACGATACCATGATGTTACTAGTTTACGATAACAATAACACAGTGTCAAGATGACGATATTCATGACCATGACACGATGTTACGCTGTCTTTAACGAGATAATACAATTGATAATGATACGATGTTCATAATACGATTGCGATGAAACGATGACAACAATACGATTTTGATATGGCGATCACTTCATGTTATTTTTGAGATGATAAGATGGCAATTGGTATGATTGTCCAAACAGAATGCTATAGGAAACGCGTACAATTTCGTACTTTCAAATTCCTTCAATAATTTTGTCACAAACATCAAGAAATAAAACAAAGCGTCTGTTTGGCTGGCTAACTTGATCCCACGATAAAATAATCTGAGGGAACGAACAAGTTTGTCGTTCCAGCGATAAAATAATACCTGGCAACGAGGTGATGACTCGAGAGGATGAGTTAAAATAAGTGAACTGCACGTCACCTCTTTGCCAACGAGATTATATTGTATTTGGATCTAAGGATCTAATGTCAAGTGCGATAATAAGTATTTTCTTTGTTTTCTTTGGTTCCTGTTTTATCCTAATTTTGTATGCTTTCGGTTTCTGATTTTCTGAACTATCGATTTTGTGCTGTATGCAGGGGTATGGCCTTATCCATATTTGTCATTAATGTGTATTTTTGAACTTATACGCAGAATTCATCTGAACTGAACACAGTATTACTGACCTATACTTATGCAGCCTTTTTAATATATTCCATGCGTTAAAATTAAGACTCTTTAGCTTTTCTAAGAGGTAAGATTTATTCAATATCTTCAAATAAATGTTAATTCCGTCAATCTTAGTATATGATGTAAACGTCTTCAAATTGAATAGCATCATTTAAGAACAGATACATTGACAACGTGGACCAGACATGCACGTTTCAGGTACATAACCCTCATCAGTAATCCTAAATCTATGCGTTAAAATTAAGACTCTTTAGCTTTTCTAAGAGGTAAGATTTATTCAATATCTTCAAATAAATGTTAATTCCTTCAATCTTAGTATATGATGTAAACGTATTCAAATTGAATAGCATCATTTAAGAACAGATACATTGACAACGTGGACCAGACATGCACGTTTCGGGTACATAACCCTCATCAGTAATCCTAAATCTAAACAATGTAATATGCCAAAAAAGTATGAAAGTTACTTTGTCGAAAAAGTTTACCGAAAGACGTAGCAGGATGGGTGGAATATGATGCTACAGGACCCACATTTTTTAAATTTCATGAAATTTTGATAACAGAAATATAGAATGCGTTGAAGAAACGATCAACCGAAATTGATCAAACTTGGCTACATGTGCCCTCGGGGACTCCTGGTCCACCAGCAGTGACACTCACCAAGTGGTATAAATCTTTATATACTAACTGATCCCTGTTTTATCTGCCTTTACGTACTCTTAAGTTCGTTTGCGTTTGGCTTCGTAACGTTCGATCTTAAACGAAACATCTCTAATAGCAATTTTAGTTAGACATAGTTATTTCATGGACAATAAAACTTTAAAAGAACTTTTTGTGAATCACGTTACGGCACTTTGAGGTTTGAAAACTCTGAAAATTGGAAAATAAACATGATAATTTTGGGGTTTCCTGTGAAAGTTTTAATTATACCGATTGAAACCATCATTGAAAAAGAACTGGAACTGTGTGTGACAAAATATGTCCGCGTAAAACGAATTTGAAAAGCTAAATACGCGTGAATAGTATACTCTTAATCATAAAAATTTGATGATGATCTTTGAATCAATTTGGCTGTAAGAGAAGAGAGAAGATCTCCAACAAGACCCCGTTGCAGCATCAACAGCTAAACACCCGTTGCACAAACACAAAAGACGAGTACAGCACGAGATGGAAAAGAGACACACGACATGTAAACATCAAACACAAAAGACTACACATAAACCGACGAGACCAATGGGCAACCGGTGCCGACTTTGGAGGGCCATTTCTCACGCAAGTAGCAAATGGTGTGGTTATCCTGGATTACGTGCGCACAACCCTCTCACTTCTCCAATTACCCAGAGGTCTCGAAAACGTACAATTGTGGTGTAAAACAACCTCCTCACTGTAAGATGACCTCACACAAACAAGACCGCGAAACGCAGAGGCCCCAGAACAGAAACACAGATATGTAAATGGATATAAAAAGAGGGCATGCGTAATACAGTCCGTGCTCTGCCGGCTGTAGCGAGCTCATGTATGTAATCACCCGAGGAGTCCGACTGACATTCAGAGATGACAGGTGGTCGGGGCCCTGTCTTCTCTAAAGAGGTATGGACAGGGCCCGTCATGGAGTCCCGTCGTCACAGTCAGTCAGAGTGCAAGTCTCAAGGATGCGCTTGTACAAGACTGTAGATTGGTCCAGTTCCAGGCCTAGTGTCCGTCTGGTGACATTAGGATCATATCCAAGGTATAAAAGGCGTTTGATGATTTTGACGCATTTTCGATGGTTATGCTGCCTACCTTTGATCCTTAAAATTTTGTTTATCATATCACCATAAAAGACAGGTTGTGTAATACCCAAAGTAATGTACTCTGCTGCGTGTATAGATCCGAATTTTAAAAGTAGTTGACTGTTTGAAAATTTGAAAATTTCTACTGTGAAAATCCAAAAAATCAGTACATGCTCTAGCGTACCGGATGCGCTGTGATATGTAAATGCCGTATGACGGTAATCTTGGAACATCACCGTCAAGTCAGGGGAAATTTACTATGTTGAATCCAAAATCATCCCTTTTGTCATATACACTTGTATGAATCTTTCCGTTTACAATTTTGATATTTAGGTCCAAAAACGGTGATTCTGTATTTGTAACGTTTGCCTTGTTAAGTGTTAATTCTTGTGGATAAATTTCATTCTTATATAATTCAAAAGCAGGATTGTCAATGGTAAGAATATCATCCAGATACCTAGAAGTATTATTAAAACATTTCAGATCATCAAATTTTCTTTGCTTTTGTAGATTTTGGATGAATTCTTTTTCATAAGTGTATAAAAATAAATCTGCAACAAGAGGCCCACAGTTAGTACCCATAGGAATTCCTACAACCTGATTGTATAGATCCTCACCAAATCTAGCATAAATATTGTCCAAGAGGAAGGACAAGGCATTACACAGGTCACTACACGTCCATGATTTGTATGATTTGTAGACGTGTCGAGGAAAAGAAACCTTTCGATTCAGATGTACAAATGTAAGTTTTCCGCTTTCGATCAAAACACCATTTAATGAGATTAGATAATCGATCATTAATTTTATCATGAGGAAGTGTGGTGTAATTTGCAATACTAGTATTTTTATTTTTTCAAGCACTATTATTTACTGTTCTATGTTCATGTCATCTTGATATAAAATGCTATCAGAGAAAAAACGAGTGATATCTTGCTTATATGGTGACGGAATCTTTCCATTCGTGAATTACGCTACGAGATACTTTCAATGTGTTTCTTTATCGTATAGCCATTTCCGCCGAGATATTGTAGATCTTGCAGTTTTCATTATCAAGGAAAAGCAAAATCTTGGGACTCTGTTTTGATATGTTCTCCCTTAAAATCAGACTATCACAATTGTAAAACAACAATAACGTGTTTTTGCACGAGTAAGTTTGACCTATTATAAATTAGCTGCTCTCGTTCACGAATTTATGAAAATGATTACTAAAACATTCGTTGACCACCATAATGATTACAGTTACGAATATAGAAATTATAGAACAATTGCAAGGTCCTTCATTGACAGAAAATTTGATAATTAACATATGCCCTCATATGTAACGTAATTCACATACAATTATACAGCAGTCTACATCCAATTCAATTTCTGGCTAATATGCTGATGAATTTTTTTTCTATTGCCTATGCTAAAACACATATAAACTAATAACAAATATGGATAATGACCATATCCCTGTTTACAGCATAAAATCGATAATTCAGAAAATCAGAAACCGAAGGCATACAAAATCAGGATAAAACAGGAACCAAAGCAAACAAACAAAAACCTCCACAATATGAAAAGAAGCGGACTCCCGATATGGGAGTGAGACCAGGTCCCCAGGAAGAGTAAGCATCTCCTGCTTGTATGCAACACCCACCGCTTCAATTCGGTAGAACTGTAACATCCGGTTACTTTCATTTCGGAAGACATAGAGTTCAATCTTTGGTTGGATGGTTCAAATGGTCTATGACAGAATATCATCCACCATTCTGGAGAGTGGGACATCAAAGCTTCAAAATCGACATGGTTTTGAAATATTCCTGATTAAAAAGATTGCGGCTGTTTTGATGTTGCAATTGGCGCAATTTTTTTTATTCACGCCGGGAACGAGTCCGGTGTTTTTATTTTTATTTGTTTTGCTTTTCCGCCCATGGTCTTGGAAGTCAAATCCAAAATGGACAATTCAAGACTCATAGCATTCGATCGTGAAAATTGTTTTCATTAGGCGATTAACTCGGTTTAGACAGCTTATGATGTCTTATTGCTTTAAATAACATTTTAGAAATAAGGTCTTGATATTTCAACTGGTTATATGCAGTTTCAAACAAAAGACCGGAGTTACTTGTAAGATACGCAAGCATAAATTAGTCACACGGTTTCTTAGTCGAAGAGAAGAAGATCGAATTATTTTAATCGGTGACATCATTTAAAGGGGCGCGAGGGTATCGGACCAATCGGATTGATGTGATTTTGTTTACCATAGATACACAATTAAAACGAAGGAAAGTACAATTTGAACACAATGTTCAATGTTTTGAAACATGTATGTATGGAAAAATAAGTATCTACAAATTAAATTTAGAGTGTATTTGACCACCTATATGTACGCTATTCGGTCCGTTCTGAAAATCATGATGTAAACATACGCCTTTTAAAGATCGGAGATGAAATATTTGGTCTACAAAAGGTACATGCATGTGTCTTCCACCCTGCAACTTTTAGTTGTTAACATAGTTAAAATCAATACAGGATGCAAAGCTTGCACTGACTGTATTATTTAAAAAAATGATGCTAAATATATACCCTGTTAACATTGTAGACCTATGATCTTCATGGCATCTTTGTTCTCCCGGCGAATTGATGCTATGCATCAATAGATTTGTGGTTTTGAATATTATGTAACAAATTAAAGCGTTGTAGAAAATAAGCAGCTGCTCTTCAGTGTTTTAATTCAGAATATCAACCAAACGAACAAAACACATTTCTTTAAATATTTCATTGTATATATTCAAATCCACGAAAATTGGAAAACAGTAAGATGGCCGAACAATCTTTTTTATGGCCACACTGTTTCATAATAGTAGAGCGACCAATTCAAAAAAGAAGCTTAGTTTTCGAGTTTAATCAACACACCTAACACAAGCCTGAATTTGGTCTGAACTTTGTGCTGAATACCCCTGCTTTCAAATACAGCTGTCGTAAAGAATGTGCCAAGGTAGGATTTTGTTTAAATTGGATAAAAAGCGATAAAATCGTGAAAAATTAAAACAAAATATTTATCGTTTATATCCTCAGTATTCCTATATTTTGTTCTTTTTTGTATAGAAAGTCGTTGCAATCAATGCATTAGATATGTACACATGTTACATAATTGATTTGGAGAAGAATATTTTCTCCTCTCTCATAAAATTGCAGTTTTATGCAAATTTCTGTGAAATATGAAGAATCCGTGTTAATATTTTCTCTAAAGCACAAAGACTAAATTTTTGTCTCGAAACATATCGACAAATATATGTTTATTATTGCCAATTCCTCTTTATCGATCATTTTTCTAAAGGGCTATAAATAAATGTAAAAATTACTTTATTTGCCTGATACTCTTAAGTTTTTCCATCGATCTCTATCAAACTTTCCTAAAAACACATTCACATATCAAAATATCGTTTCTGTATCTTAATTTCTGTCTTCGAATGAACATTCTCAATTTTGAAGGGAAAGAATTGAAAATTTCAATTTTACTAATTTATCTTAGAATTTGTGCTCATTCATCCATGAAATTAGAAAAATCAATTTGATCAAAAAATTTTCTTTTGACTTCAATTAGCATATAATTTCCAAATAAATTTGTTTACACCAATCTATGCATTTTGATTGATTAATATGATCGTCAGATAAATGGCGAAATACACTTCAAACCCCAATGAACACGATAAAATACCGGAAGAGCCGGAACTACTTCCATCAAAATCATTTAGTATGTTGCTAAAATCGGCTTTCGAATGATAATTATGCAAAGAAAAAATAGTGCTATAAATAGTAGCCCTTAGATATAAATACGATATCAGAATTAATGAAAATTTTATGACAGTTTCGATGATGTACCGGTATACGTGGTTTTTACAGCGTTGTTCGGTTGCTATGCTCCTGTTTTGAAGTTTCTTAGACCATTTCCTGTCCTTAAAATTTCATGAAACACAGACAAATCAGTAAATGACTAGAAAAACAGAAACTTCAAAATTGCATTCCCGTCGTAACAGTAGCAAGTATCTGCGTTTGGAATTTTCCGATGACTGACGACTGTCAACGACAACGTACAAAAGTTTTTATTGAGAACTTCAAAAGGATCGAAGATCACTGTTTCAAATGATTTCTATGAGGTACAATCGTTCTGAACCTATGAGGTATTGAAACTAGAAACTTTTCTAATGATATATTTTCGGTGAGATGAAGAATTTAGGAGAAAATATTGACAGCGAATAGAAAATTAAGAGATCAAAAGACGGCGACCTAACTCGGCCTCGATCAGAATACAGTATCGTCATGAATTTTCACAATTAACTTGTCACTTATGAAATAACTAAATCCTAGGAAGGTATTCTGATACCAATAGATCATAATTATGCCGTTTTCTGCAAGTATTAGATCTATAAGTACAGGGAATCTGTCTGTATAAACTCCCAGCTCCTGCGTGTACAATCCAAACACATAACTGCCATGTCGGCGACCTTGAACTTGAACTGCAGAACGCGTCATCAAAATGTTACGTCATATCATCGGATGATGTAATGGATTGGTAAAATGGGGCTCAAGATGGGGAACGAATATTTTTGACACATTTGCTGCCTTTAACTAGCAACGTATACATTATATCTATTTCGTCTGGGAACTAGTTCGCCTACGGGCCCTACAGAGTTGATATTTTCATACGCAATGTATTAAATTACTAATTTCTTGGGTATATTTGTGAAATTTGGGATAAATTTGGGTTTGGAAATTATACGAATTGACTGTTCAATTTTGACAGTTTATTGGAGTATGAAGTTTGGTTTGTCGCATCACATATTTTGCGTAAAACCGCTTCTCTACGCTACGCGGTTTTACACAATTTGTGATGCGACAAACCAAACTTCATACTTCAATAAACTGTCAAAATTGAACAGTCAATTCTTATATTAACATTGATTTCGGTCATTTTGACTATTCATTTATTAAAGGATGATAATTTTTGTTAAATATCTATGATTTTGAATTTTACTTATTTTCCGCTTTTCTCTGAATTTACAGTAATTCTGACCATACGATTTCTTTACGACAGGTCCAATCTGATGTCCCATGTGATATTCTTTCGGTTGATATAAAATTTAGCCCTGTGTTAGGTGGGTTGATTAAAATTTCAATTTTAGCGACTTGGTTGCTCTACTATAAAGATAAACACAAATTAATACTTCCCATAAAATACTTTACTTAAGATTTATAATAGATAACCACAAGTCATCTCTTGCTTCCTTTGGCTTCGACACTAACAATTTAGATTTAGATTTACCATACTTATGCTGCATACCTAAAATGCATAAAAATCCGTACAAACAACGTTTCATCGCTGATTCCTCAAAATGTTCTACCAAAACTGTATCTATCTTACTCACCAAAGTTTTATCTGAAATCAAATCTGGGCTTCAAAATTATTGTTTGACAGTATATTTTCGCAGTGGTATCAATCAGATGTGGATTTTAAAGAATTCGAAGGAACTTTTAGAGCATCTGAAATCCATTCATTTTAGTAGAGTCCATTCGATCAAAGCCTTTGATTTTTCGACACTTTACACTACAATTTCTCATTAAATTGAAAGAAAGACTCTGAACATTTATAAGTAATGCGTTTACAAGTAAGAATGGTAATCGCAAATACAAATTTATCGTTTACTATGACAAAACCTACTTCGTAAAAGAAAAGTCCGATTCTGAAAATAAATACACTGAAACAGATATAATTCAGATGTTAAACTTTCTGATCGACAACATTGTTGTGGTGTTTGGAGGAAAGGTCTTCCAGCAAATTGTCGGAATTCCAATGGGGAACAATTGTGCCCCACTCCTTGCCGACACTCGTACGAAGCCGAATTCATTCAATCTTCGGTCTCTGAAGGAAAAGATATTTAGCTTCTGACTTCAACTTCACCTAAAGATACATAGACAATGTGGTGTCCATCAATAATCCAAAATTCGCGGATTACCTCAGCAGTATCTATCCTTCGGAGCTTGAAGTCAAAGAAACTACAGAGACAAATAATTCAGCATCCTATTTGGACATAATGTTGTCCTACGACACTGATGCTTACATGAACACCTCACTCTATGACAAACGTGACGACTTCAATTTCAGCATTACAAACTTTCCTTTTCTGAGTAGCAACATCCCTTCATCGCCAGCTTATGACGTGTTCATATCTCGGTTGATACGCTATGCCAGAGCAAGTACAAAATATACGGATTTTGTTCTGAGAGCTAGTCGTCTTTCAGATAAGCTTCTCAGTCAGGGATATGTTTGTGACCGACTAACATCGTCACTGAGGAAGTTCTACAGTCGATATGGGGAACTCGTCATAAACTATGATGTTCCATTCTCCAGAATGGTGGATGATATTCTGTCATAGACTATTTGAACCATCCAACCAAAGATTGTACTCTATGTATTCCGAAATGGAAGTAACCGGATATGACAGTTCTACCAAAATTGAAGCGGCGGGTGTTGCATGCAAGTAGGAGATGGTCACTCTTCCTGGGCACCTGGTCTCACTCCCATATCGGAAGTTCGCTTATTTTCATATGGTGGATTTTTTGGTGTTTGCTTTGGTTCCTGTTTTATCCTGATTTTGTATGCCTCCGGTTTCTGATTTTCTAAATTATCGATTTTGGGCTGTATACAGGCATGTTGTCATTATCCATATTTGTCATTCATAGTAAAAGATACACAATGTACTGTTCAAGGAAGGATTTGTATTATATACATGTATATATCTTTGCCTGAAAGTAAAAGCAAACAAATAAAGTACAAAATTAGCAAGAAGCAAATGTACTCTTCATGAAAATAGATTGATATGAAATGCTTGTGAAAGACCATCATACCATAGTTACATGTATTTCAATATTGACAACTTCACTGGTTTCAAGCAGATGCACGTTCCATCTGGTACCCACATCCCGTCATGGCGACATGCGATGCCGATTCGTATGTTTACATCCTTCTCATCTTGTAATATAAAGGTCTTCTGAGCAATTAAATGGGTACTAGTATATGAAGAGTCTCAATATCATTGTAAGTGGCAATGAGACACAGTATTATCTACTGTTTACCCTTGGCAGCATAAAATAATGTTAATGGATATCACAATAAAATCGCATACATAAAGCAGTACGGAAAGTCCAACTGTCTCAAGGACAAGCAACAGGACCAAGTCTTCTCAGACTAGATTTTGACAGCGCCAGACAAAGACCACTAGCATCAGGAATGGTCAAGTGTGCATTACTTGAAGAGACGCTGTACATTGATTAACTAGCATTTGAAATAGTCATTGAATACTTTTCACAGAAGCATTTTCATTTCTATATAATCCTACATGCCTATGCAATGATTACGTGCATTGAAAAGTCAAGTCCGAAGATACAAATGTAACAAATATCTGAACATAATTCATCTAAAAGAACGCACTACAAACATGATCATCTCTTCATAATGAGACATCATCTTCTTACTTGAATATGATACTTCACTTACAGATACATAGACGATGTGTTGTCCATCAATAATCCAAAATTCGCGGATTACCTGAGCAGTATCTATCCTTCGGAGCTTGAAGTCAAAGAAACTACAGAGACAAATAATTCAGCATCCTATTTGGACATAATGTTGTCCTACGACACTGATGGTCACATGAACACCTCACTCTATGACAAACGTGACGACTTCAATTTCAGCATTACGAACTTTCCTTTTCTGAGTAGCAACATCCCTTCATCGCCTGCTTATGGCGTGTACATATCTCAGTTGATACGCTATGCCAGAGCAAGTACCAAATATACGGATTTTGTTCTGAGAGCTAGGCGTCTTTCAGATAAGCTTCTCAGTCAGGGATATGTTTGTGACCGACTAACATCGTCACTGAGGAAGTTCTACGGTCGATATGGGGAACTCGTCATACACTATGATGTCCCACTATCCAGAATGGTGGATGATATTCTGTCATAGACCATTTGAACCATCCAACCAAATATTGTACTCTATGTCTTCCAAAATGGAAGTAACCGGATGTGACGGATCTACCGAATTGAAGCGACGGGTGTTGCATGCAAGCAGGAGATGCTTACTCTTCCTGGGCACCTGGTCTCACTCTCATATCGGGAGTTCGCTTCTTTTCATATGGTGGAGGTTTTTGTTTTTGTTTGCTTTGGTTCCTGTTTTATCCTGATTTTGTATGCCTTCGGTTTCTGATTTTCTGAATTATCGATTTTGTACTGTAGACAGGGATATGGTCATTATCCATATTTGTCATGCAATATGATTGACTTTTCGTTGTTTCTTTTGCGTTTCTGCTGTGCTTTTCTGCTTTATGATTTTGTATAAAACACTTACTGTCAAACCCCTCGCGGGGAAATTTTTACGAGCTCCACACGACAAAGGGCATAAGTTTGACACAAGTGAGATAAAGAAGATGCTGACGACAATCTCAATAGCACTCAAAATAGAACACCAATTGATCATCGACGGACACTTAGCATGCAAGAGTTTTGGTCAGGTGTCCGGGAGGAGTAAGCATCCCTTGTTTAGCTAACCGCACTTGCCCTCGATGTTCACGCACGAAAATGAAAAAAAATATCTACAAAATATACATGTAGAAAATGTGATGGCGATGATGTCAGGGAGAATATCTACAACACTTACTGTCAAAGTAAAATAAACTAACGACAAAAAAAAAAAAAAGCGAGTAGAAAGGAAATATTTAACGAAGTTGAGTCAGACAGCCGTTGTAGCCCGTACTTATTGCCGCAAATATCTAAAATAAGAATAATTCAATTGCGGAAGAAGTTCCACTGATTGAATGACTGGCATTTAAAAGCCTTTTCTTATGGTTTAGCTTTAAAGTTGTAAACATTTAAGGTACACAAAGAAGTTTTTGTTAGCTTTGAAAAGAAAGAGCCATGTTTATTCATAATGTGACTTGCGAAGGAAGGGATGAAACGAGATGTTAGGTAAGTAACTGCTTATGAATATTTCCATGAATGATATTCCAAGTAACATTGATAATTATTTAGTTTAACAAATAATGCGAATAAACACAAAGTTATCTACTAGTATGTTAAACGTCTTCAAATTCAGTAGCATCATTTAAGAGCAGATTAATTTTCACCATGGACCAGACATGCACGTTTCCGGTATTTAACCCTCGTCAGTGATCCTCAATCTAAACAATGTGATATTGCCAAAGAGTATATTTATGTGTGACTCACATAGGTTGACTTGCTTCAGATGCATGAGATGGTTCATTCAATTAAGGTTTAAGGTATTATATTGAGAGTTAAAAAGGAACGAGGGAAAATTTGGCTCTGCTTGGAGTTTGTGTTTTGAAAGTTTTATACCAAAAAAAGTTAAACACTTCATGAGAATTTATTTTCGTTTCGATGCAAAATAATGTAATAAAGACTAAAAGAAAGCAGGGGATGTATTTAATAGGACATGTTTATAGATTATGGAGTCATGGCAGATATTTATATATATAAAGCCAATATTACATACTTCATGTGTACATTAGTTTCAAGATGCTTTACAAAACGGTCTATTACTAACATGAAAGATGATAATACATGGGAAAACCAACCAATTGGTTTAAATCTTCCTTTTATTTTAATGTATTTGAAAAAGGAAGTGCCCGCTGCAATCATTTCACACTGCATGGATATAATTAGAAACCATAAGCTCATAGTGCATTAAAATCGGTTCGGCTTACAGG
This sequence comes from Pinctada imbricata, assembly GCA_033119305.1. Classification (NCBI taxonomy): domain Eukaryota; kingdom Metazoa; phylum Mollusca; class Bivalvia; order Pterioida; family Pteriidae; genus Pinctada; species Pinctada imbricata. The sequence continues at coordinate 53,153,412 of VSWD01000004.1, read as the reverse complement.
ATTTATTATCTGACACGTCCGTGCCTTGGGCACTGTGTTTAGATCCTCTAGAAAGCTTGGTCACTGTGTATAGCCGTGCACCGGGTATTGGTACCATTTGTCGGCATCTTGGTACTGTCATGTTTTAATATGCGCAATTTTGATCAATTACCATATTCATTAGAACTACTTTTGATTTTATGGCCAAATCAGGAGGATCCATTGGATAATTGACTTCTAATCCAGCCCTTTGTGTTTTAGGGTCATAATAATACCTCAGATTTGTAGCATTGATGAGTGAGTCTTGTAACTTGTTATATGAATATCTTTTAAGTTTGTATGTAAAGTTTTGGCCAAGTTCTACAATTCTGTAGGGTCCCTGTACTTTATCATACAACTTGCTAGACATAACTTTGGGTACCTTGGTGACCTTGAGTAAAACCAAGTCCATGACCTTGAAATCGGGCTCAGTAGCTTTCTTGTCATGCCGGACCTTTTTTTCATCATGGTGTCGCTTTTGGTTTTCCTCAGCAAAACTATCTGACAATTGAAAGCTTTTCATCATTTCCTAAACCCATGACTTAGCGTTTTGACCTAAAGTTTCCTTTGGTTCTAATGAAACATCAAAATGCAATCTCATCTTTTCCCCAAACATAAGGTTAAAAGGGGAGCACTTTGTAGAGTGCATGGAAGGAAACTCTCTAAGTGCCACCATAATACTGGGTAGCAATTCTGGCCATACATATGTGTGCCCGGCACCCGGGCACTATTGCTTTGTGCTTTACAGAGTTACGTCCCTCGGCAAGTATTATGACGTAATAGTAAATAGCAATAGACGGGGTTGATCAATGAAATTTTAGATATCTCAAGTAAATTGCAATTATTTGTTTTTCTCCTTTTCTTACAATGCGAATATTCATGGACCTGATATAAATCAATGATTTATGGATTATTGCCTAAATCCTCTCCCCGGCAGTGAATTATTATTACCGGTATATACGTTTAATATAGGGATGGAAAGTACATACATACTTTAAAATTACCTAATGATATTTGATCCTGAACAAGTCACACTGACCTTGAGGATGACCTTGACCCACGCTGGATGCCATAATGCTGAATATCCCAGCATGTTTGATGAAAAAAAAGACGTAGGCCGACTTACCTACTCTATATGATCTCCATAAATCCGTAAATGCAAGGAATGCTGTTTTTATCGTCTTACATTGTACACTAAAATCATTTTGCAGTCAGGAAACGACTATAATGAAATATGTGCAAGTAGACCAGTAAAAAAAAAAGGGGGGGGGGGGGAGTTATGGAACGTTTATAATATTTCAAAATCGAAGATAGAACTCAGTTGCATCATTGTTTTACTTATATAAGTCAGTTAATTGCATTTTACATTGTCTATATGTTATTTGTTTTTTGTTAAAGATATAAAAAATCCTTTTAAATGTTTTCTGTTTTGAAACCCAGATTCTTATATATGACAAATAGGTTTCAAAACGCCGAGCAATTATAAGGCGACGTCCTGGTTCAAAACGCCGTTGTTCGTGCTATTCAGTTTACCCTTTCTTAGAAGAAAATAGATGTCATGCGGGAATAAATATGATTTTTCATAAATATAGGAATTTAAAAAAATCAATCCAAAAAGATTTTCTGTCACAAGGCCGATTTCAGCCCTTCCCGGCTTTTCTCCTCATCCAAAACCAATGGATAGCAACATACATGTACTAAGCATGTATGTTATATATAACGTGTGATACTTACATTCAAGTATTAGTAATTTTCTTTGCGTATTCATTTGTCTGAATACATTCTATTCATTTATAAATCTATTCATAAGATAAACATCTTGTTTTCATCGCCCCGTTTCATTCGAGACCGTTTTTATTTCTTTATCAACTTGATTTGACGTTTAAATGGCCAAATGCATCACGTGACGTCATTTGCTTAAAACTGTTGCAGGCGTTAATATTACTAATATAATGGGTAAATATTATAAAATGGGTTGCAGAATTCAATTTTTGATCAGTTCTATTTCAAATTGATATATGGATAAAAAATGGAGTAATTTGGATGAACGGTTCAGGAGATGTAAATCCAAATAGAGCACAGCCAGCATTTTGCAACAAAATCTGGAGGGGGTAAGGTCATAATTTTGTATCAAACTTAAAATTTTGTGCGATGATTGCTACATTTATTATTATTTTTGAAAGATGTATTAACTTAGATTAAGACAGCAATTTTTCAAATCATTGGCATGTTAACAAAGTACTTAAACCCGTCATTTACTGGTTGGTCTCTAAAAATAATGACGTCAAGAATAGAGCCTAAAATGGTATAATATTTACTATTTCATAGAATTTGACATACCAGCATTGATGTATTTTCTATTTTCTATTTGTTTTAGTCCTTCTTTCGTTATTAAAAGAATGACCATATACATTCATGGATCAGGCTTAAAATAACAGGGGTCTATTGATGATATGATGCAAATCTGGGGAAAATTCAAGAAAAAATGGACAAGTACTTCTTTGGAAGGTCATAAATCCATTGGAAGCTCGTTGACATATCCTTTTTTTCATTAAAATACTATACATTACATTGTTCTCTACCAATAGAAATAATAAAACTTAACCTGTGATCATTAATACTGTTTTTGGGGTGTTTTGGAAAGGGTGTAACTATGAACCTTAATACTCTTTAGTTCCTCAGCTACCTTACTACCTCGTGTAACATACCAATGGTACAGTATACCATCAACTACACTGTAGTGTTTGCTTTCTGCTACTATACGGCTGACTTCCTTTGGGTCTACAGGCAAAGTTTGGATGATGAGATACCTATATATACCTGAAAAATATTCACAATTTTTCTGGAGAACTGATAAATCAGGTCTATCAGCCATGTCTGATGCCTCATCTACTTCTGAGTCATCTGTTCTGGCATCTGCTGCATAACAGAATGTTACCATAAACATTTCCTTGGTAGTATTGTCAGATTCATTGGTCCGAACCATAGGGCTGGTCTGGGTCTTGGCTGAAATGTCTTGAAAGTTACCTGTACATGTACTTATCATGTTGTCTGGGTATTCGCGCCTAGATAGGGCATCAGCTACTGTGTTGCTCTTTCAAGGTCTGTGGACTATTTTACAAAGACTGAAGCCATACCAAGACTTTATGATCTTACAGCTGTGAACCTAGAATGATCTGAATAAGGCCTGTAAGCATTTATGCCATACAACACAGCTAAACACTCCTTTTCAGTTGTATTGAACTTTCTGTCGTCAGCAGACAGAGACTTACCACCATAAGCGATGACATGCTCTTTTTTTATTGTCATCAACCTGTTCTAAAACATAGCCTACAGCTGTATCAGAAGCATCACATGTAAGAATAAAATGTTTCAGTGGATCTGGGCATCACATGTAAGAATAAAATGTTTCAGTGGATCTGGGTATGCAAGTACTGGAGCACTCAATAGCTTAGCCTTGAGATTTGAAATGCTTGTTCACACTCCTGACTCCACAGAAACCTTTTATTGTATGTACTTTTCAAAAGTGAATTGAGTGGTGTTGCAATTTTTGAAAATCATTTATGAACACCCTATAGTAATTTACCATATCAAGTAAGCTTCTCACATGTTTTTGCGTCTTTGGTGTGGGAAAATCACTCATAGCCTTTGTTTTCTTTGGGTCTACCTCAACACCATTGTGTGATATAATATGACCTAGGAAGTTGAGCTGTTTCATGGCAAAATGACACTTTGAAGGGTGCAGTTATGAATTTTCCTCCCTTATCTATCAAAGACTTGTTCTAAGTGAGCTAAGTGCTCTTCGAAGGAATAACTGAAAATCAAAATGTGATCAACACACACTTGCACTGACTTCCAGTTCAGGTCACACAGAACTGACGACATCAAAGTCTGAAAGGAAATTGATGCATTACTTAAACCAAATGGCATTCTGGGCAATTCATACACATCCCTTGTGTTATGAAAGCTGCTTTCTGCCTGCTTTCTTCGTCTAAAATCTAATTTTGAAAAATAATTTGCTTTGGCTGCTCCTTTTGTATCAAAATACTTTCCATATGAGGTAAATGAACATACATGGGCACCATTATCTTATTCAGAGGTCTATAATCACATGCGAATCGGAAAGTGCCATTCTTTTTCTTCACCAGAACAACTCAGGTCAGTTGCAAAATTACTCCTCTGTCTAGCCAAAAAATAATTTTTTTCATGCTCTGTGAATTCAGAATCAGAGAGATCAAACTTGATGTCAGTTTCTAGTACTGTATCAGTGTTAACAGAACCTACAAATATAGAAGCACTATGTGAGTCCTCAATAGGGTACACTTGAGCATTGTAGATAGCTGTGGCTGAAGCTAGTACATGGCTTTTCTTTAATTCACTGTCACTATTGGTAGAATTAAGCAATCGCATGAAAGCCTTACCCTTCTGCACTTTAACCAAACATTTGGCTATAAAGTGCAATTTTGCCAAATTTTGTCGTGGTTCCAAAAGCATTTCGTCGCCTGTTTTGCAACATGATACCAAAATTGGTATATTAATTTCTGATTTTTTTTAATTGTAACTGCATTTGCAGTTTTAGCTAAGCCAGTACTAACGGAATACATAAATTCAAATTTCAAAATACAATAAAGGTATAATTAATACACAAGAAAATAGTAAATATGTCAACACTAAGTAACACATTGATACATCAAACCTTTTTAGCAAAGCAGTATGAGGAACCAGTAGTATTGTCATACTGGTTTAGAGAATTTAATATAACTAAAAATACTTTTGCTCATGCATTTCAATTTGTTTTTGAAATGAATTTCGAAAATAAAAATAAAATGTTCAGATGGAAACTCTTCTACGAAACATTCTACCAAATAAAATTCTTCTACATAAATGAAAAATAAGTGATGACAATCTATGTCACACTTGCAAAGCTTTAGAGGATTATAATCACTACTTTATAGAATGTACATATTTTGAAAATTTCAAACTACTAATTCAAGATGTTTTTAAGTATATTGGGAGTGAAAAAAATAAAAATAATTTAGAAACATTATAATAGGATATAAAATCCAGGATGATAATTACACAGCAGTGAACTACATTATAACATGTATGGCAAACACTATGTATAAAACATATCACATAAGTGAAATAATGTTTCATCGTATTCTATCAAGATTAACAACTAACAAAGCTATCCGTCTGCACACAAAAATAAATTGTTATATATTGTTAAGATAAAGAGTCAAAGACTGAGCACAAAAAAGTCAGTACAAACTTTAACCACACAAACCTGATATTCTTACTATCGACAATCCAGTTATTGAAAAGTATAAAAATGTTATTTACCCACAAGAATTGATTCTAGACAAGGCAAACGTTTCAAACACAGAAACACCATTTTTGGACCAAAATATCAAAATAGTAAATGGAGAGATCCATACAAGTGTGTATGACAAAAAAGATGATTTTGGATTTAACATAGTAAATTTCCCCTTGCTTGACGGTCCGATGGTATCTATATTTCACAGCTCATCCGGTATGCTAGAGCATGTACTGATGTTTTGGATTTTCATAGTAGAAATTTACAAATTACCAAGAAACTTTTAGGACAAGGTTTTCGCTTTCACAATCTATTAAAGACTGGAAATTTTACAAAAATTATTGTCAACTTCTTCTGAAATTCGGACCAATACAGGCAACATAGTATATTACTTTAGATATTTCACAACCTGCATTTTATGGTGACATTATTAACAAGATAAGAAGGATCAAAGATAGACAACATCACTATCGAAAATGCGTCAGAATAATCAAACGCCTTTTATACCGTGGATATGATCCTAATGTCACCAGACGGACACTATACTTGGTACTTGACCAATCTACAGTCTTGTACAAGCGCATTCTTAAAACTTGCACTCTGACCGACTGTGACGACGGAACTCCATGACAGGCCCTATCCAAACCTCTTAAGAGAAGACAGGGCCCGACCACCTGTCCTCTCTGAATGTCAGTCGGACTCCTCGGGTGATTACATACATGAGCTCGCGGCGGCAGAGCACGGATTGTATTACGTACGCCCTCTTTTTATATCCATTTACACATTCATCTGTGTTGCTTGGTCCCCTGCGTTTTGCGGTCTTGTTTGTGTGTGGCCATCTGACAGCGAGGAGGTTGTTTTACAACACAATTGTACGTTCTTCGAGACCTTAGGGTAATCGGAAAAGTGGAAGGGTTGTGCGCACGTAATTCAGGATAACCACACCTTCTGCTATTTCCGTGGCAGATGCTACGCCTTATCTATTTTAAAAAACACTACTAACTGATGAACACCGACACCAGTTACTGTATCAAAATCTGGGTCATGCAACTGTTTGTCAGCAAAATTGGTTTTATCAAAGTATGCTTAATTCATGAAAGTGACGCCTGCACCTGAGTCGACTAAAGTAAGGGTTATTCTACTGTCTCCGAGGGCGTAGCAGTTGAATAACCCACTTGTTGCACGGCAATTTGTTAGGCCATCAAACAATTATCACCGTTGATTGAGTAATTATAAGTCGTTATTCCAAGTAGAAGAAAACCACTCATGGTCAGTAAACAGTTAAGAATTTCACGTATTTCAAAAGTAGATTTCAAAGAAAACAACAGTAAGAATTCGGTGCAGTATTTGTTGAGGGGAAATAAAGTTAAGAAAACAAAAGGGAAACAGATATTTTCAAACTGCAGTGTAATTCAATTTTGTAAATAGGAAGCGGATTCTAGGATTCCCCTGTACATTTTTTTCCAACAAATATTCAAAACTGTAGGAATATTTCGCTATTGTGATATTATGATATCTTTGTTTCTGCTCAAAAGTATTCAAGGGTACCAGTCAGTACACCATTCAATCGAAATCTTACCGAGTTTTGTCTGGTTTCGATGGTAGCTGATCCTGTGCATACTGAAACATTTTAAAAACCGCGGATCTAGAGCGGGTTTGGCGTCGGGACACTCCCTTCCCCGGTGTTTGCCTCCCCCTTGGACTTTGGAAAAAATCACACATACGATTTCCTGTTTCTTTGCGTATTTTCTTTCACAATCATATGCTAGACCCCATACCCTAACGGGCTAGACCAACCTCCTGAGGAGAACCAAAAAATCTCGATCCGCCTGTAAGATGCGAGATTTTTTTAAAGTAATTTCTTTTAAGTAATTTCACGTAAACATGGTCTAGTTAAATTTTCAAAACGGGAGGCAATGGACGTCAGGTCAGTGAAGGGCAGTTACCTGTTCAGTTGATCATTCAATGTGTAGTCAATTATTACTTCAATCATGGCTTCACAATGAAAAATATTGCACCGTCTGGAAAGGTGTTAATTACCGTCTACAAGGTATACCATGCAACAAGCACTTGTAATTCTACCACCAACATTGACTTTAACTGTGTTTTTGTGCGAAGGTGCCATCATATTGACTTCAATGACCTTTTGACCTTTGTCATTTTTGTTCCTGTGCTCCCTTGTGGGCAATTTACCACTTTTACCATTTTTCATGTCTCTTTGTCTTATCTTACATTGACGACAGAAATGATGCATGTTTTGACAATATTTACCTTTTTTATCAAGGGCAAAATAATTTTGAGGATGACAAGACCTACCACAATTTCCGCACGGATCCCTATTCTTCTCTACAACTGTCACGTCCATGCTGTTCATATTGTCCAGTAGAGTGTCAAGTTTTGATTGTTCCGAACGTTCACTTGTTGTAATGTAATATCCACTTCCACCTGCAAGTTTCTCTGCCATTTCTGCCTATTTGCCTCATTTCGAAGTTGTTTCAATGTTTGCGGTTTTGCTTGAACGACAGGTTTCTTGACTACCTGCTTCCATCCGGTTACAAGGCAGTGAATTAACCAATCTTATAAACTACTGCAGGGTGCCTTAATTCTCTACCCTTTTAACAACTTAAAAATAACAATGGAACTCCCCACGACAGGAAAATTGACACGCAAATCACCACCTCCCTTTTTCTAGGAATAGACAAGATTTTCATTTAATAAAAAATGTTCAATTATTGGTGGCCTAGATATGAACACACTCTCCGCTTTGGATACCCGCATCCCAGAGGGGGAGGGGGATTAACGACATCTTATTAAGAAAGAACAAATGATAAACCAACTTTTTAGTCACCAGATTCTAATCTGGCGGGCTTCACACTATGGCTACATGTAACTCATTCAATTCGGAATTTGTAGTACGTCTTTTACATGTAAGGGTAAATCTGTAAATACACTGTGTACATATTGCATCACGTGACTTGAGTTGATGAAACCACGAATCAGTAAAAAGCCCAGTTGGAGGAAAGAAAATTGGAACTGCAACAATTGCATTGATTAGATTTTATCTTTTTATAGCCTATATCCTTTTCTAAACTGATACTTTTACAATCATGGACTCGTTATTAAGTAAACGCCGTTGTTTTTACAAACATTGCGACAAAAGTTGTATATGTGTGCGTGGAAACCACCACAACATTGTATTTAACATATTTCGACCATGACGTTTCTTTTGTCAGAATGTTTGTAAAAACAACAATGATTTCTTGATCGACAAACAATTACTCATCAAAATATCATTTTGTACAACGACATTATCTATGAAAAGATAAAATTGAATCAAAGCAATCATCACTGTACCTGTTTTCTTTCCTCTAAATGTGCGGTATGCCTTTATTTTGAGTTCGTGGTTTCACCAACTTAAGTCACGTTATGCTACACAGTGAAATATGGGTGTAAATTTTAGCAAGTATCACAGTACAGAGTATAATGAGGAATTAATTTTATCATATTCAGGGGAAAATTATACTATTTAGTTGGAGAATGCAGCTGAATATCGGCCCCATTTTTTATAGATCGAGTGCCATGAGTTATAATTGGTCTGAATCACCTTCTGAGAGAGACGGAAACTATTAGATTCCTCTCCGTCCATGGACATGTACCGGGCCGTCTGTCTGTCACACTTTACTTTTCTAGATTTTTTTCGCCCTTTATAGAGATATCAGGCTGTATATGCGAGTACAACCTTTCGTCCTTGGCACAATAACGGGATTTGTATTTGTATATCATTTATGTGTTACTTTCTTGTGGGTTTGTTTCGCTGTGTGAGTGCAGGGTGGTCATGCTGGAGATCATTCCCTTTCCTCTTGTACATATGTTATGAAAAACGAAAAGAACACGGAATGAAACAACTAGAATAAGGAATGAAACGTACATACGAGGTCTTATTGGAATGTTGTGAGCCTCGTATTGAAGGATTTGACTTTTATCAGACATTTTTGCATTATTTTTCTACATAATCCCCTTGAGTTTCCATATACTTTAATCACTGGTGTTTAAGGGCCTCAATAACTCCTTATCTTGACTTGTCAGAAAGCCATCCCCTACAATCATGACGTCATCATCCGTCTGAAAGTTTTTTGCAGAAATAGAGGCTTTCACTTTAAGGAATAGATGAAAGTCTGTTGGAGCAAGATCATGTGAATAAGGCGGAGGTTCAATCAAATTAAAGCCACAATCATGATTTACAGCCTCGGCAGTTTGTCATTGATTGTTTGTCGTTTTTGGCGATAATCTATGAGCAGAATACCTTCTGCATCCCAGAAAACTGAGGCTTACAACATGTCAAGTAACAATCGTATATTGAAAAAAAAACTTCATCGAAGTTTCGAAGATGAAATAGATGTTGATTTTGACATATATGTTATAATTTTTAGGTTCAAGTTCACTTTTATACCACTAAACATAGATATTTAAAGTGTTATTACATGTTCCCTTAACGGCAGTCACGGAAACCCACGACGGCGAAATGCGGTGCTTTGTGTAAGCAGATGCATGCTTACAAATCATTACCTTGCGTTGTGATTTTATTAATGTACAGCAAAGTTTATTTCACGAAACACAATTTGACAGAATCCATAGCATGCGATCTGTAACAACGCGAAAGTACATCTGTCAAAGCGAAAAAGTAATCTAACAATCAAACACGTTTGGATAAAGTGCGAAACGAAACAAAATCGAAACGAAACGAAACGAAACGAAACGAAACAGATCGAAACGAAACGAAACAAAACGAAACGAAACAGATCGAAACGAAACGAAAAAAATCATAAAACCTAAAGAACTTGAGAAAAAAGGATAAAAATAAATCATTGCTGAGAACAAAAATTTAAAGACATATCTGCATGTCCACAAGTTTTAGTGGCTAGAGGGTATTTCAGTTGAAATAGTCGAAGTTGACTTTTAGAAACATAAATGTTAAATGCCATAGATGTATGTGGACTAAGGGGGAGGGAATAAATGACCTCGTTATGAGACCGTAAAAAGAAAATATATTAGGGGCACATTTCAGGGATTAAATCTTATCCCTTTTCATGCAAAATATGCCACCCCCTATCACCCCTCATTTTTCTTGATAAAGTTTTTTTAAATACAGAATTGAACAGTCCCATCTCCTCTGTACTGGAATCCTCCCTGCTAAATAATTATTTTTCATCCGATTATGACGAGGTTATCTATCTCCCTAATTCAATTCTCTGAAATGCAATAATATTATGGCATTTATCATCAAATTGTTGTTTTAAACGTCAAAATCCTCAAGTCACTATCTATAGTTGAAATATCAAAAAGCAATAACATGCAGATCTTGACTTTACGTAATCGGTCTCAGCGGCATTTCCTTCTCTATATGGCTTTTGCTCTAGTTCTTTAAGATATGTTTTGTTTTGTTTCGTTACGATCTGTTTCGTCTCGTTTCGACCTGTTTCGTTTCGTTTTTGTATCGTTTCGCACTTTTTAGGGACCCAACACGTTCCTCTGACAATCAAAAAATGAAGTATTAACAAGGAAGGGGAAATGCTCAATAAGATAGACATATTTCAAGGTTATTTCATGTTGATGCCATAAAGATGAAGGTGTCTTTTACTCTTCAAAATCATCTGAAATTATGAGGGTTTAAAAAATTTGTACGTAGATAAACTCGATATGCTGGTATTATACGTGTTTTAAACATGATAGTCAATATGTAAATAAGTTCTTATCATCGAGTATCCTGTAGAATCAAATCCCACCCATCCTGCTATGTCTTTCTTAATTTTTGTACATAATAATTTTCACACTCTTTGGCAATATCACATTGTTTAGATTGAGAATCACTGACGAGGGTTAAAGACCCGAAACGTGCATGTCTGGTCCATCCTGATAAAATTTATCTGCTCTTAAATGATGCTATTTAATTTGAAGACGTTTAACATTTGAACCACTTGGTGAGTGTCACTGCTGGTGGACCAAGAGTCCCCGAGGGCGCATGTAGCCAAGTTCGATCAGCTTCGCTTGATCGTCTGTCTCTTCAACGCATTCAAAAAATTTCTGTTATCAAAAGCTCTTGAAATTTCTCACACATGGGTCCCGTAGAATCAAATTCCATCCATCCTGCTACTTCTTTCGGTATGTTTTGTACATAGAAAACATGATGATGTGAAATGCTTCATTGGTACTTCTAGGTACCTGGATGATATTCTTACTTTCGATAATCCTGTTTTTGAAAAGTATAAAGATGTTATTTATCCACAAGAATTGACTCTAAACAAGGCAAACTTTACAGTCATAGAAACACCATTTTTGGACCTAAATATCAAAATTGTCAATGGAGAAATTCATACAAGTGTTTATGACAAACGAGATGATTTTGGACTCAACATAGTAAATTTCCCCTGGCTTGACGGTGATGTCCCTAGATTACCGTCATACGGTATCTACATTTCACAGCTCATCCGGTATGCTAGAGCATGTACTGATGTTTTGGATTTTCATAATAGAAATCTACAAATTACAAAGAAACTTTTAGGTCAAGGTTTTCGCTTTCACAAACTAGTAAAGACTTTCTGGAAATTTTACAAAAATTATGATCAACTTCTTTTGAAATTCGGACCCATACAAGCAACGGAGTATATTACTTTAGGTATTTCACAACCTGCATTTTATGGTGACATAATTAACAAAATAAGAAGGATCAAAGGTAGACAGCATATGTATCGAAAATGCGTCAGAGTCATCAAACGCCTTTTATACCGTGGATATGATCCTAATGTCACCAGACGGACACTAAGCTTGGTACTTGACCAATATACAGTCTTGTACGAGCGCATTCTTAAGACTTGCACTCTGACTGACTTTGACGACGGGACTCCATGACGGGCCCTGTCCAAACCATCTTAGAGAAGACAGGGCTCCGACCACCTTTCCTCTCTGAATGTCCGTCGGACTCCTCGGGTGATAACATATATGAGCTCGCTACAGCCGGCAGAGCACGGACTGTATTACGCACGTCCTCTTTTTATATCCATTTACATATTAATCTGTGTTGCTTGGACCCCTGTGTTTTACGGTCTTGTTTGTGTGTGGTCATCTTACAGTGAGGAGGTTGTTTTACACCATAATTGTGCGAGATCACTGGGAAATCGGAATAGTGGGAGGGTTGTGCGCACGTAATCCAGGATAACCACATCGTCTGCTATTTACTTGGCAGATGGCCGTCCTAAGTCGGCACCGGTTGCCCATTGGTCTCGTTGGTTTATGTGTAGTCTTTTATGTTTCATGTCTCTATGTTGTGAGTTGGTGTTCCTTGTCCCTTTTGCGTCTCTTTCTGTGGGTATCTGTTCTGTGTTTTTGCATGGGTGTTTTGGGATTTTGCTGTGGGTGCTGCAACCTAGTGTTGTTGGAGATCCCCTTCTTTCTTCTATAGTAATTTTCACACTCTTTGGCAATATCACATTGTTTAGATTGAGGATCACTGACGAAGGTTAAAGACCAGAAACGTACATGTCTAGTCCATGCTGATAAAATTTATCTGCTTTTAAATGATGCTATTGAATTTGAAGACGTTTAACATATGACATAAATTAGGAAAATATTTTCTTTAAACTCTTAATTTTTTGTAATCAAATTAGAATTTCTAAATCATATTTCTTATATCTAGTTTAAAATAACTTTATATAAACAAGTATTTAATGCCAATCATTCTTCTTAATCTAAGGAAACTAGATTACTTTCGTAATTTGAGAAACGTATTAAATTAAGATTACAGTTATCCCACTTTCTAAAGTGTGCAAATTCTCCTACATAAAATAACAATATACCATAAATATTGTAGGGGAGGTCATATTGTTACAGTTGAAGAAAATATTGTTGCGTATTCAACAATTGGAATTTTGTTTCAAATAACGAATCAGCACAATTTGTCAAAGTAATTATTTTTGGTCAAAAAACAAAATTTAATTTTGAAAAATTGCCATTTTACCCATAATTCAAGTTATTGAACACACAGCAAGATTATTTTTAACGTTAAATCTCAATAAGGTTTATTTGACTACATAACAAGATTTTTGAAATTTATATAAAGATTTATTGAACACAAGAATTTTTTTTTAAATATCAAAATACACATCAAGACATTTATAATACCTTTGATAAATTTATTGAACGCATAAGATTTTATAAAATAACCATCAATTGTTTTATCTTTTAATTACTTTCATCAACTTATTTCATTAAATCTTTATCACAAGAAAGGAGGGGATCTCCTACAAGACCCTGTTGCAATAACAACAGCTACACACCAAATCACACAAAGTGAAAACACAGAGAAATCCCCCACAGCATTAACATAAAAGGGATAAGGAACGACAAACACGACATCAAACACTAAAGACAACACATAAACCAAAGAGACCAATGGGACATCGGTGCCTACTTAAGATGGTCATCTGCTATTTGCTATGTACATGTGTAGTAGCAGATGGTGTGGTTATCCGAATTACGTGCGCAAACCCTCCCATTCTTCGGTTAAATGGTCTCGAAGAACGCATAATTGTAGTGTAATATAACCTCCTCACTGTAAGATGACCATACAAACAAGACAGCCAAACGCAGGGTCCCAAGTAATACAGATGAATATATTGTATGTAAATGTATCTAAAAAGCAGTTTCATTTTGTCATACACTAATGTCGCTTCACCTCATATGCTGATAATCAAACTAAGTTGTAATTTTATAGGACAAATCATCATAATTATCTCCTCAAGATGACTCGAGTCTCCATTTATGTGTACCTGACCTTCACGATACTCGACGTAATTGGTAAGTAAAATTTCATGTAATTTGCACATATTTTCATGTAACTTCAAAGATGTTTCAAAGAATTTGAAGACGTTTGACATTTGTACCACTTGGTGAGTGTTTCTGCTAGTTGACCAGGAGTCCAAAAGGGCACATGTAGACCCAAGTTCGATCAAATTCAGTTGTTCGTTTCATGAACGCATTCAAAATTTCTGTTCTCAAAATGTCTTTAAATTTCTAAAACGTGGGTCCTGTAGCATCATATCCCACACATACTGCTTCTTCTTTTGCTACATTTTTGACATAGCTTTCACTTTTTTGGCTATACAAGATTGTTAAGATAGAGGATCACTGACGAGGGTTAAGAATCCGAAACGTGCATGTCTGGCCCATGCTGCAAATTTGTCTTATCGTAAATGATGCTATATAATTTGAAGACGTTTGATATGTGTACCACTTAGAAGGTGTAACTGCTTGTGGACCAGGTGTCCCTGAGTGCACATGCCCGATCAAATTTCGATTGATCATTTCTTCAACGCATTCGAAAATTTTTGTTTTCAAAATTTCTTTTAATTTCTTAAACGTGGGTACATTGTATGTTATCACCATATATCACCCATCCTGCTACGTTTTTTGGTACATTTTTGGACATAGCTTTTACATTTTTGGACAATCAAGATTGTTAATATTGAGGATCACTGACGAGGGTTAAGTTGATGCATCAAGATTCATGTTTTGATTAAAGAATTATTCAGAAGGCCTTGACGATCCCTTAAATGTTTAATTCGATATCATTATGATACCATACGACTTAATTCATGTGATCGAATATCTGTATCCTTTTTACATTTTGAAGGGGGCACCGTAAGGCAACAGACGACAGAATAACTTATTTCTGTACTCCTAAGTCTACAAACAAAGGAAAGATTTTTAAGAGTGTATTATAGCGCTCAATCAAAGTCTTACATTCCAGGTACCTGACTTCATGTTTCATAGTGACAAATATGAATAATGACCATACCCCTGTTTACAGCACAAAATCCATAACCAAGAAAATCAGAAACCGAGGGCATAAGATTAGATTAAGTTTTTTTTTCCAGATTTTGTAACATGTACTTATGGTTTTTTGTACTAAGGAGTTTTCTTTGTTTACAAATTTTCATTTGGTTTTGTCCATTTTTCTTCTTTTTTGAATTCCAATCCATCACGGCCATGATCACAGCAAAGAAAAAGGAATGATCTCCAGTTTGACCACCCTGCATTCACCCAGCGAAACAAACCCATAAGAAAGTGACTCATAATTGACATCATACAAACTCCAAATTTCAAAAAGACACAACAATATTCACTAGAACATCATACAAAACAATCGTAGAAGACGTACAGAAACATTCAACATAGATGACAACACATAAAACGAAGGAGACCAAAGTGCCGACTTTGAACGGTTATCTGCTTTTAGCAAATGGTGTGGTCATCCGGATTACGTGCGCAAACTTATCCGGATACAAAGAGGTCTCCATAGACATAAAATTGTTGTAGAAACATAAAACTCCTCAATGTACGGTGACATCACAAACAAGATAGTTAACGCAGCGGCCTCTTGTAACACAGAATGTATGTATCTAAAAAAATTCTATGGAATGCGTACATGTGTATAACAGTCTGTGATCTCCTTGCTGAAGCGAGCTCAAGGTCGATCACCCGAGAAGTCCGACCAACTTTCAGATAGGACAGACTAGGTCTTCTCTGACGATATTTCAACAAGGCCCATCTTGGAGTCCCGTCGTCACGGTATACAAGTGTGCAACGTTGGGAAAGACACTGGTACAAAACTGTAGATTGGCCAAGTACCATGCCAAGTGTTCTTGTGATGACTCTAGGATCATATCCTCGGTAAAGCAAAAGACCGACTATTTTCGTACATTTTTGGTTGAAGTTTGATCTACCTTTGATCCTTCTGATTTTGTTTACAAGGTCACCATAAAATGAAGGCAATGAAATTCCCAATGATACACACTCTGATGCCGGAGTCGTCCCAAATTTTGAAAGAAGTCCAGAATAGTTATTTCAGAATTTCCAAAAAGATTTTACAAGTTTATGATATCTCAATCCTTGACTGTTACGTTTTTTTTGTTATTTGTATATTTTTGTCATGGAAGTCTAAAACATGGGAGCAAGCTCTAGCGTATCTGATGAGCTGAGAGATGTAAATGCCGAACGATGTGCAATCTTGGAACGTCGCCATCAAGCCAAGGAAAATTAACTATGTTGAAGCAAAAATCTTGTCTTTTGTCGTATATTTTTGTTTGAATTTCTTCGTTATTAATTTTGATATCAAGATCCAACAATGGTGTAGCTATATCATTTGTGTTTGCCTTGTTCAATGTTAACTCTGGAGGAGAATTTTGATTTTTATAATGGTCAAAATGTGGGTTATTAATATTCAAAATATCATCAAGATACCTACAGGTGCCGTTGAAACATTTCAAGTCGTCAAATGTCTTGCGTTTTTGCAGATTTTTCATGAATTCTTTTCGTTTGTATATAAAAACAAATCTGCAAAAAAAAACCCCCAAAAAACAAAACAACAACAACAACAAAGAAACTCGCACATTTAGTACCCATAGCAATTCCAATAACTCACTCCCATATCGGGAGTTCGCTTCTTTTCATATGGTGGAGTTTTCTGTTTGTTTGCTTTGGTTCCTGATTTCTCCTGATTTCGTATGCCTTCGGTTTCTGATTTTCTGAATTATTGATTTTGTGCTGTATACAGGGATATGGTCATTATTCATATTTGTCATTGCCTGTATAAAGCGTCACCAAATCGTACAAAGATGTTGTCTAAAAGACCAAGGCCTGGCACAACTCGGATCGAGTCCATGATTTGTACGATTTGTATTCTACTGAGGAAAAGAATACTTTTGTGTCAGGAATACATATAAATGATTTACCCTTTCGATCAATATCGACCTCGGTCGATATTACAAATTTCATCGGGTCATAATAATGAGGTAATTATCTCGACCAAGTCCATATTTATAATATTATCATTATGAAAATTTCTCATAATAGTAGTTTTGAAGAACAAATAAACTTGGATGTAAAGAGCAGAATAATTTTTTATTTTATGTATATGTGTCATCCTGCTTTTCATGTGATGATTGTTGATTTTAAGAACTGTGTTTATTTCTATTTATAAAAGAATTCTCTTTTATGACGTGAGGGAGCAAAAGGTAACAAAGAACAAACTCATTTTGAAGATTATCAATTAATCTACTAAATTTGATTTTATTTTGTAATGGCAGATTTTTAATTCCAGTTTTGTTCACTAAAGCATATTGATCCATCATTTTCATTTGCTGATGTGGAATTTGCATACTCACTTTGATCAATTTTCTTACCTATGAATATATTTGACAGAAAAATTACAAGTGGCTTAATCTTGATTAACATCAATATCAGAAAGAGGATATCAGAGAATCTTAGCAAAAGAGCATTCAAAGTCAGTTTTTAGATTAAGTAAACAATGTACCACATGTTTTTAAGCATGAGTAAAGTTAAAACAAGCATACGGAACCCAATACATATGTGTTTATCTTCTGTAAATATAACAAACCCAAAACTAAGTGCGCATTGAAAACCAAGATTGCAGCGACATAATTTGTTATCTCGCCTCCTAGAAATATTAGTCTGGAAAGCTTTTGATTCTAATGATAGATAGATACTTAGAGGTAGATTTAACCAAAATTTTGAAGTTTCTAATCGAAAACAAGTGTGTGGTGTTAGGAGGAATGGTCTATCTGAAACTAGTGGAATTTCCAATTGGAACCAATTGTGCTCCTCTTGTTGATATTTTTCAATATTTATATAAAGACGAATTCAGTCTTTGCTCTCTCATAGAAATAAACATCCTATTCAATTCTACAGTCAGATATATCGAAGATGTGCTCTAAATCAATAATCTTCATTTTGCTGATTAGCTTAGCACAATCTATCCGTGTGAACAAGAGGTGAAAGGAACTACAAAAACAGTAACTCCACTTCATATATAGATCTCATGTAATCTTGTGGTGAGAGTGGTCACATGAATACTTCAATATATGATAAACGTGGGGACATCAACTTCAAAATTACAAATTCCCTTTCCCTCCTACTAGTATTCCGTCGTCCTTTGTCTTTGGTGTTTTGATATCGCAATTGATTCGCTATTCCAGAGTAAGGTCGTTACACAATGGTACATACGTGAGCGACTGACTGCGTCACTGCACATTTTGTATTGGACAAAACATTGAAAATTTCAAACATTCTCACATCTTGTTGTGCTCCATGTTGGAAGACTATTTGTATTAAAACAACCCAAAACACCGTATTGATCAATTGACGGGATAAACGTTTTCCAGCCTAACCGACGGATTTAGCTAGCAAACGATGTTTATTTAATGCCGTCATAACGTGGCCTTATTTTTAGTTTAATTTTTCTCCTTAATATGGAAATGTATCGATGAACATAAGTTGGTTCTTCCTCTGTCATTGCAACCTTGACATGATGCAGATGTAATCTAACACATTGCTAACAATATTTAGAGTTGCCATAATATTAAATCAAATTACATGAAGATATTTTCGACTTTCATTTAAATTTAAAAAGGTATTATTGTTTCTAGGAATAGTATGTTCTGTCGTGTTAATTTATGATAAAATGTCCTGTTGCTGCAGAATCTGAGTCTAATAATATGTTTTTCAATGGGACCTTTCGGATAAATCTCTTTGTCTTCATCCATTTTTGTCAATCCGTTTTATCGTATCGTCTCATACATCAGAATAAACGTTGTTGTGATCCATGTCAACAAACATTTTCAGGTTTTGTTGTTTCCAGTTAATTTACAATATGTTATTCTTGTTCAAAAATTGATTTATAAATCAGTTATTTTGCTATAAAACAAATATTCATTCATCTTAGATATAAAGAGATATTTCTTGGTTTCAATCCTGCGTCTAGAGAGCTTCCAAATGTACCTAAATAATATGTACTCTGTATGCACTTTTCAGATAATGAATTATCATAATTGACACTTTAAAAGAGTGGGAAACTTCGCTTTTCTACAAAGGTCAAAGGTTTCATGAGAGTAGATTTGATTGATTAATGTGATTATTAAAAAACTTTTTAATTGAGAGTTAAGGAGAACTTTAAGTTGATTTTTACAGACTTTTGCAGTCATTGCATTGAAAACATTGTATAGGAAAATTTTTGAAAAATATGTTCAGAAGATAACTTAATCTATTCGTATGACCAATGCCAATGAAGTTTAAGAGAATAAAAAGGGTAATTTGATGGGTATACTGCCTATTGTTTTGATATGTTCAAGAATGAGATGCAGTTCCTTGATACTTTAGAAAGCTTAGATACTCTAGGTTATATAAAGGGCATCCCTGACGGCAGAATTTTAAATAATTTTCTATGAGGTTGGTTTATATTTGTTTACACCTCTCGGACTTTATCAATTTCTACCGTGCAAAACGTTGACATTATGAAAAATATTCATATATATATCTTGCCTAAG
Source organism: Pinctada imbricata (assembly GCA_033119305.1). Taxonomy (NCBI): domain Eukaryota; kingdom Metazoa; phylum Mollusca; class Bivalvia; order Pterioida; family Pteriidae; genus Pinctada; species Pinctada imbricata. The sequence goes on along the minus strand of VSWD01000004.1, from coordinate 53,133,681 downwards.
TAGATTAAGGTTAGATTAGTAACTTTTTGATAATTCTTTGAAAATATCTAGTTCTTTGTAAATCTCAACAAGACATTATTAGTTATACAGTGTTTTACAGGGGGGATACAGAAATATATTTGGTCAATAAAAAAATGTATTAGGTGAGGCGAAGTCTCTTTTTCATCGACCCAATATATTTATGTATCCCCCCTGTAAAACACCGTATAACGAATTTATCCCGCCGATGACTTTTGGTTTATGTATGTTACGTCAACATATTTTAAAGCATCTTGGTGACTTCAAAAGCGCTTAAGCGTCTTAGTAGATGTAGGATATTGAGATAATATCTTGTCAGTTACATAACACAACATGATATTCGGTTCTTCGCGACCAATCAGATTGTAAGAAATTTGCCAGAGGTGGGGATAACGGTGTGAAAACATCAGAAAATTGGTTAAAGTAGAACCATTTCAACAAAGCAGAGATGGATAGAGTTCGAGAGTTGTGATCCAGGAGGGATATAACTCTAACCATTTTGAAGGAAATATAGTTACTTTAGAACAGAACTAGCACTGAAGTTCTAAATAAAAATAATTTAGACTACAAAATGAAAGATTTATATTATTTTGACTTTTATTCAATTTCAGGTTGTACAAGGGTATGTGATTTTTTAGGTATGTATATTACTCATAATGCAGTCGGGATATATCTTTAGAATTGAAGAAAAAAAAAGATACATGAAGAATACTAACACAAGAATCCAACTAATTTAAAAACATTGGAATAAATAGCCACTGTTTTAAAAATTTTCAAAGCTAAGAAGATTTCACTCTGTGCCTTGTGCTCACCAAATGCTCTTATTTGTTCCTACTTAAAGTATGTCGGAGCTTTGGCTCACAATGATCACTTCTTTTTAGAATTGTCGTGCTAATCATCGTTAAACCTTTAATAAAAACCATTTCAAATAGGCACTTAATTGTAGGGATATCTTTATCGTCTATTTAAATGACCCTAACTTAAAGATTCTACCCTATGGAAAAAAAAAATACAAAAATTCACATATTTGTTTTTACATTATAGAAACATAATTTGACTGAATGATACATTTGAAATCTAGAAATGTTAATCTCTTCAAATTAAATAGCATCATTTATAAACAGATGAATTTGCAGCATGGACCAGACATGCACGTTTCGGGTACTTAACCCTCGTCAGTGATCCTCAATCTCAATCTCAATGTGATATGGCCAAAGAGTGTGGAAATTATTACGTCCAAAATGTACCGAAAGACGTAGTAGGATGGGTCGGATATACGGGGTATCCATGCACAATTTCCTCCGATTTTAGACCAGAGGTACAATCGAGCTTAAACGAACGTAAATCATTAATAAAACGAACTAAAAGACACGATATAGGATGTGAAGCGCTCTGTTACCTTTCCTTTAGTGATAATTTTATACAAAATCACATGCTTATACATGAATTAATAAAGTAAATAATTCTGATTTATATCATGTTGGCACGAGGGTAAATGGGTTGGTATCGATGTTACCACACAAGAGCTGATCTATGAACCATAAAACGATCTCGTTTTGAAGCAAATACTACTGCCCTGTTCACTAAATCCAGAGCACCCTGTTTTGGCGATTTATTCTGTCATCTGAAGAATTTTGCGATAAATTATAGTTTCCGAGGATTGACATCCTTTTGTCGTAACTGGAAATTAACTTTAACTTACCCCATCAGCTGCCTTCAAACCGCAATATGAAAAATAAAATGTCTACGGGAAATTTCCATGTTCATTTCAAGCCGCCGCCATTTTGTTCTCCGTGTCAACAAAATTAAACATTGACGTCAAAGTTTCCGACGTCACACATTTTCAGCGATTTTTCTATAGAAAATCCCCGTATACTTTTTATTTTACGTCCTATTTCTAACTTAATTGACGTACAGCCAAAACAATCATATATTCTGTCGCTACTAAAGGAGTACTATAAAATTGATATCTTTTTGGAAGATGACAGTATCGTATATTTAGAGAAAACCGGCAAAACAGGGTGATCTGGATGTAGTGAACAGGACAGTAGATATCTTACTACTGTAAACCAATGTAATGCACAATTTTTTCTACATGTATCTATAGCACGTATAAAACAGAGTGTTCGAGTAGCTAAGATAAATATATTCGAAAAGGCTTAAATCATTGTCGACTTTTTCCAACGAAACTTTACTGATTGTTAGTAATAAAAACACTCTACTAACTAATGTTTTGTTACACTAAAAGTGTAACAAATGAGTTAAAGAAGATCCTGACGACTATCTCAACAGCACTCACAATAGAGCACAACATTAAACTTCGACGGACCACTAGCAAGCTAGAAGTGGGACCAGATGCCCGGGAGGCGTAAGCATCCCCTGTTGGCTAGCATATATAGTTGATTGTCTGACTCATTTGAATGTCCCCCTCAATCACATAAAAACTCAAGTGTGCCTTATTCTATATGATTGAACAAATAAGAATTTCCACTAATTCTCGCCAATTGATTATCAAGTGTGTGCCTTATTCGACATAATAGAACAAACAAGACTTTCCACTTATGCTTGCCCCAAAAACTTTTCTTAACTTAAAAATGAAAAAAAATGTATACAATATTAAGTAGAGTAAACAATTCATATATCGCTACTGTAACATTTCTGGAAGAATTTACATTCAATAAGAATACAATTAAGTTATAAAGGAGAAAAACGAAACGTTAATGTGATAATGAACTCATCTGAGGGAATCCTTAAGGAAATTTGAGGATAAAAAATATCAATTTTAGAAGTTTGATACAAGTGAGGATAAATGCTTATTGCATCTTCAACTTTTTTCTTTTCAGAAATGAATCTGTGTCAGATAGTATTCATGCTGTAATTTCTCTGTTCTTTTAAAATGATGCTATTGAATTTGAATACGTTTAACATTCAATCTGATTTTTGTAGAGGTATTATGTTTCAGACTCACAAGATAGGATATTTTCAAATATCTTCTCAGGAATAATTTTAAATTGCCTACGTTTTTAGTTTAGCACGTTCTGGAACTTTATAGCTAAATCAGTGTTGTCGAAAGGTATTATAATGTAGTATATATACATATTGTCTTCTTTGACTTTTAGATCCATGCTCTAGTGCAAATGTTCTCGATAACGAAAGACGAGATGTAACCTGTACTTACAAACAGGATCAATTATGTGACGATCTTATTTCTACGACTTGGTACAGAATAGAGGGATCTGTCGTGACCACCTGTCCTGGAACCTCAAGTTGTGGCAGTCTTTACCCTATATGGTTAAATGGTAAATCAGATTCAGAGGCAAATCGGTATAAGATCTATATAAGCAGGGGTAAACAGGAGAAATTATTTTGTTCATGTTTTTTTTTCTAATATTAAACTAACACAATACTACGAAAAAAAGGACAAGATTTCAAAGAAGAGGAAATTGAAGTGACTACTTGGGATAAGAGACGTATTGCATCCAAAGACAAGAATATTCACTAATCTTGACTAATATACCGAAAAGCTGTCGAACACAACGATCAATCTACAAATGATCAACAAAAAAGCAGCAACACCATTGATTAATAAATTAATGCATCGTATATACAATGAATCTAAATGCATATACGTTAGTTTTATATTGTCCATACTTATTGATATACGTGCGAAATAAATTATCGAGATTGCTATATAAACAGAAATTCCTCATTTACGAATTTGTTGATTATTTGCATTGATTTCGTTTTATTTTTGACTTCCAAATATTACAGGTACTCTTCCTCAAGTCACTGGGGATACTGTGACGCGAACAATGTGTGTAAGTGGATCTCTAAGCTGCTGCGACCATACGCACGAGATTAAAATAAAGCTGTGCCCAGATTTCTATGCATATTGTTTGCCAAGCGTTTCGAGTTGTCCTTCGAGATATTGCTTCAGTAAATATACTTCTTGAATTTTTTAGTCTATTTTAGACAGTAGTTATTACAATTTTACAATTTTTCCATCATATATGCACGGAACTTAGGAAAGAAAAAGAAAAAAAAACATACATATAATTCTTTATTTTTCAATTCTAGATGGTAACTCTTGTACGAGCACTACATCTCATGCAGGTATGTAACCAAGAAACGGAGGACTATTACTTTTAATCTCCTACAAAGAAAGAAATCAAGAAATTTAAAGGATAATGTTTTTGGCTTTGTCTTTATAATCTTCACATTTGGAATAGTTTTCAGTAAATTATTGCCATTTTTTGTCTCAAAATTTAAGCAACATTTAATAAACATTAATCATTTTATGTCATTATCCGTCCAATGTTACTAATACTGCAAACAAATACATTGTCTGTTCATCAATCAACAATATATAAAATCAAAATATACATTATTTTTGCAGATGTGGCAACTTCAGCAGGAAATTATTCAACAGTTAATTTGTTTGAATCGACTACTGGAAGCTTGATGGAAACAAGCTATGGTGTTTATCAGTATTTCCTAGAATTAGAGATATCAAAAATCGTACTTCATGAAAGTGACATTTCAATATAATATACGATCGAATTCTACAAATGATAAGAAAAAATATCTCCAACATCACCCTGTTGTACTATCAAAAACCATACGTCATTTTAATTCGTGACCATCAAAATACAGAAAAGAATACCACACAAGGTCTTCAGTCGAGAAAATAATTGTTCAAATAAAAAAGAGGTGGTCATAAAAAGTGCAGCAGGTTCTCGGTTAAAATTAATCTATACACAGCATTTGTTTGGTTTTTTTTTTTTTTAAATATTTACTGCAAAGTATTGGAACAGTTGGAATTGGTATATAACCGCATGGCGGTAGTCTATGAAAAACACTGAGAATGAAAATATATGGATGATGACAATATCCCTGTATACAGCAAAAACTCGATAAATTAGAAACCGATGACATACAAAATCAGGATAAAACAGGAACCAAATCAAACAAACAAAAACTTCCACTATATGAAAAGTAGCGAACTCCCGATATGGGAGTGAAAATGATTGTGTTTAATCCAAAACTATCTTTGTCACTAATATACATTTGTTCTTATAACATATTGAATTCGAGGTACAAAAATGATGTTTCTATGTTCTATTCTTAATTTCTGTTATCAAAATTTCATGAAATTTCTAAAAAGAGGGCCCTGTACCATCGTATCCCACCCATCCTGCTACGTCTTTCGGTACATTTTTCGACATAGTAACTTTCATACTTTTTTGGCATGTTACATTGTTTAGATTTAGGATCACTGATGAGGGTTATATACCCGAAACGTGCATGCCTGGTCCACGTTGCCAATTTATCTGTTCTTAAATGATGCTATTCAATTTGAAGACGTTTACATTCATTGCGTTTGCTTTGTTAAGCATTAATAATTATTTTCATTCTTTTATGTGAAAATCTAATTTGCTCTGTTTTTTTCGTAAACTACATAGAAATGTAGCAACGACCGATTGGATGGCTTGTCAAAGATATTAATATTCGACCAATCAGATTGCAGCTGATTTGCTCGACGAATGTTTTTCTTGCGGATAGAATACTTATTGAAGAATTCCGAAAATTTTAGAATCGCGGCTTCAATAACATACGTAAATTGTCTAAAATGTATAAATATATCCATTAAAAGAACTTAAATGAACATATATCTCCAACAAAACTCGGTTGCAGCACCAACAGCAACACACCAAACAACCCAAGTGAAAACACAGAGAAGACATATACAGCAAGAGACAAGGAACAGCAAACGAGACACCAAGCATCGAACATAAAAGACAACACATAGACCAACGAGGCCCATGAAACACTCATAGTGATTTATAATATTTTCGAACGAAACAGCCTAGGAAAGATCGGATCCCTTTCAGTCTAAATTTAGTCTTCTTCGTTTTTCATTTACCCTTTCCCACACCGATTCCGATCAAACGAATTGTTTCAATGCTTACATTGATAGCAACTGTGCATGTTCCTTAAACAGATTGAAACAGCAATTTGAAGGACTTAAGAATACATAAGTTACATAATGTAATAATAGCTTCACTCTTCTTCCAGTGACAAGGGGAAATATCACAGAATCAGTCGAAGGCAGTGCAAATGTCAAAAAGAAAGGTAAGATGATATGAAAAATATTTTTAACCCCCTCACCGATGTAAAGATCATGAACAGTGAGTTTTCTTTGTTTACGTCTATAAGTTATCTTCGCAGATTTATATTGAGGAAAAGAAAGAAGATTTCAAAAAGAACCTCGCTTATACATGTACATACAAACAAGCCGAAATAATCTATCTGCATCGGGTAAACCAACCATATGTCAATAGCATAATCTAAGACAGATAAATTTGCAGCATGGACCAGATATGCACGTTTCGAGTACTTACCTTCGTCAGTATTTCTCAATCTAAACAATGTGTGTTGCCAAAGAGTGGAAGTTATTGTACCCCCAAAAAACCCGAAAGACGAAGAAGGATTGGTGGGATATGATCCTACAGAACCCACGTGTTTAGAAATTTCATGAAATTTTGATCACAGAAGATTTCGAATGCGTTGAAGAATCGATCAACCGAAGTTGATCGAACTTGGCTACATGTGCCCTCGGGGATTCCTGGTCCATCAACAGTGACAATCACCAAGTAGTACAGATGTTAAACGTCTTCAAATTCATAAGCATCATTTAAGGTCAATGGCTACTTTTGAAATTAGCGTGTTTACCCTATAATTTTGTTGTTCAAATTGAAAAATCATCTCAAGAACTTGCAATTGAAGTGTTTAAGTTATAAAAGACAATGATAATACATTTACACGTGGAAGCTTCAATTTATAAAGTTTTTTATCTTTCATTATCAATTTTGTATTTTATTATATTGCTAATGCATTGATTCTTCTGATTTTATACTTTTGAAATTGTATTAAAATATAGCTGAAAGCTACGAGCAAAACATGTTACATGAATTTCTCATATTTTGAATAAATAAGAACATTGTTATATGTATGACACAACCAAGTCTTGATACCTATAATTTTCTGTTGAGAATGTTGAATATCTTTAGCTTCGTTGGATCACAAACTCTAATATTTCCCATTATCCCTGATTGTGAATAACTATCTTTTTCTCGATTCCTCGATGAAAATAACTGTTTCTCCTTCATTTTATAATTTCTACCCTTTGTTTAAGATTCATACAGACAGCGAAAAGGCGCTAGCATCGAAGTTTAACTAGACGCATAGATACATTGATGACGCTCTCGCCATCAATAATCCATTTAATAAGATTACCTTTGCGCCATCTTCAGTGAACTGGAAATATAAAAAAACAACAACTGGGAGCAACAATTCAGCCTCCTTCCTAGACCTATTTCTATCGATAAATGACAACTGTCACTTGAGGACCTTTCTTTTTTTATGACAAACGAGGCAATTTCAAGTTCATCAGTACAAGCGTCCCCTTCATTTCTAGCGAACTTCCCTCTCCGCCAGCCCATGGCATATTCTTCGTTTGCAAGTCCACGTTCTTAGTACAGATGTTGAGAGCAAATATGCTCAAGGTTATCTGAGGGAACAGCTTTTAAAAGTTGTCACTGAGAAAGTTCTACGGTCGCTTCAAAGAACTTATTGCATATTTCGACTTTTGCCTTTCAAGAATGAATTCAGACATTCTTGAGAACGACCTCTCAATTTAACCGTCTTTTACCTATTTGGACATTGCCGGATCTAACATGTTTCTATATTTGGTATTCGCGTTAGGGTTTGCATGCAGTCAGAGGACAGTCATTCCTTCCAGGCATCTGATCTTCGTTCTGGTTTCGCGATTGTCTTGTTAATGGAAATTGTCAATATTGAAATATATGTTCTATAATACAAAATTTACTGTACTTTATGGTCACGGTGGAGACTTTTAATAGAAATGAGGTAGAAGAAAGATGGATATGTCCACATGTAGAGAACCGTCTCCTCGAATTATTCAGACCAAAAAATCAAAAGTTGCCCGTCTCGTTTTTTTTGCTATATACGTCCATTTTTGGCCTATTTTAACATTTTCGTAATTTTAGAGAATACCACATCATAACTCTACAATTTCATGCACATTTCAAAAAGTCATATATTTCCTTATTTTTCTGGATTTTTATAGTTTGTATATGAATTAAAGCTTATTTTGAAAAATTCTGATAAAATAAACAGTTCTAAGGAGTGTATTTTCTTATGAATACGTTTTTGCTGGTTGCAATGGCAACAACTCATTATTTTTATTAATAGCTAGAAGGTCGCCAGGTACACCATTCTTTTTCTATGTATAGAGCTATGGTTTTGCTTTATCCTAAAGCAGTCAAACCAATAAGTACCCGAGTTCTTTTTTTAGTGAAATGATCGTTTCTATAAATAGCACAATAATTTGTGCAAAAAAATTTTACATTTTGACCCCATAAAAACATAGATATTTACTCAAAGTTGGAATTTCGAATCCCTTTATTTTTAAAGAGTATAATAAATAATATATATACTCTGATCTTTGAATCTTTAGAAGCAGACCTCATGCGAAAATGACAAATTTTTTCCTATTTTCGGCGATTTTTCGTTGGAAAATATGCATTTTCCCCCAAAATACCCATTCAGCAATGAACATTTCAAGGAATATTGTTTCTTCTGAAATAATGCAACAAACCGAGCTTATACCATTTATCGTCCATGTCGGTTTTAAATATTACATGATATGAAAATAGGGTTGTCCCTGTAGTCGCAATCCTAACCTTAATGTCAAAGAGAAACTCACATAATTTTGTCATATTTCCCTGGATCTTTGATTACTGAACTAACATTGATATTCTTTGCTAGTACATGTTTGTATACATGTCATTTTAAAGTTTGCTATGACTATTCATTTAAGCATTCAAAGAAAAATTGTGTATTTCCACCCATGCATATGTAACTTTGTTAGTATTTTGAGACGCCTCTCTAATTTCCAGGGTAAGGCCATTTCTTTGTTATTTTCTGTTTTGCGTCCTCGTGCTGGTAGGTTTTGAGCCCAAAGTCACAAAACAAAACAAAATTAAATTAATATAATCTTTTGCAAATTAAATGTGTTTTCTACAAAAATTAAAGAGAAATTGTTTAATGTTTTTAGCTCACCTGAGCCAAAGGCTCAAGTGAGCTATTGTCATAGTGTGGCGTCCGGCGTCCGTCGTCCGTCGTCCGTCCGTCCGTCGTAAACTTTTAACATTTTCAACTTCTTCTCAAGAACGGCTGAAGGGATTTTGATGAAACTTGGTATGCATGAAGTACTAAAGGTCCTCTACCAAGTTTGTTCATTTCGGCTCGATCCCTTCAGGGGTGGATCCAGGGCGGGGTCAAATAGGCCCCGGAGGGTACCCCTCTTCAAAAATCTTCTTCTCCAGTTCCACTGAATGGATTGAAAAACTAATTGTATCTATGTGATCTAGAAGGATGTATGATTCAAGTTTGTTCATTTCGTTAAAATCCGATAACTAATTTTTGACGCGTTTTTGACGTCTTTTCGGACTTAGTCAGAAATGCACATTTTTGCACTTTTTCTTTAAATAACTCAATAAGTGTATGATTTTACACACTCATTTACTACATATTTATCATATTTAACTTACTTAATGCTTTGATATGTATTTTATGCTTAAATTTTATTTTTTTGATTTTTTATGAATTTTTTTCTTATGTAAAAAGGAAGGGGGGGGGGTGATTTTCATACATTTTCTGCTTCTTTTCTATAACCACTCTTCAGATTGTCATGACAATTTGTAGGTATGAGGTACTCATGCATGGTACCCTACAAGTGAAAGAATTTTGTCCACATATCCACTTTTGGATTTTTAAGGAATATTTTTTAAGATAGGAGAAAAATTCTCAAATCGCACCGGGTAATACACATTGATACTACTTTTGAATGAAGAAATTTTATTTGAATCACAAAAAAGAAATGCCGTAAAGATTAAAAGTACACAACTTTTTTAATATTTTTTCAAAGCCATGCACCTGGTTCCGGACCGGAATTATTCGAATTTTATGATCTGAGGACCCATTTTCAGGTGTCATCCAAGGAAATAAAAACCTTCTTTGTATGATTAATCATTCAGCTCAATTTGAGTGACTTCCAATTCTTAAATAATTATGAATTTGGTCTCGTTGGATTTGGACACCTTTGACACACATAAAAATAACAGAAAAAAGGGGGGTCATGCATACCGTTTTCTCACAATTTCCACTTTTTTACATCACCCCTCTATCCATTGCGAAAATTTTACAAATTTCATCTATTTTTAAATCGATCTATAGATTGCATAAAAGACAAAAACAGGTTCAAAACTCAATTTATCCCGACTACAGGGAATGGTACATTGATTTCATGTGCTATTTTTAAATTTTCAATAGTTTTGACCAATGGTGTGACACCTTTTATTCTGCCCTGTTCACCAGTCAAAACTGAGGGGATTCCCCGCTAAAACGATTTCCTTGGATTACACCTTCACACGTATTCTTCCACACATGTAGATGTCTCACATACTTTAAAACTATATTCAAAATTTTATTTCATCTATCTAGTAAACAATCACGGGAAGACAATTCAAGATACACATTGTGTGTATTTTCCACCAATTGTTGAAAATAATAAGAAAATAATCGGAACTATTTGACTGGACAATGACCTAGATATGCATTAATTCATCTTCGTCCCCAAGGCGCATCGTATTCCGCTAGGCGCTTCATTGCAATACAAACCTCAAAGCAGTACTGCGATATATTTCAGGAGATACAGTGCAAACGGAATAGATTTTTATACTTGGAACACTTTCATAATGGTTATCATTCATGTACTTGGAACACTTGCATATACTTGTTATCATGTATAAAGTTTGCTCGAATTTCCTCTGTCTTAGACTCTCTTAGATGAAGTCATTTACGGACTGATTTCTTGAAGAAACGTCTAATGAGTAATCTCTTCCTCTGGATTTTGAGAATGCATAGGACATTTAATATCTAAAATTCTTGAAAATAAATAATTCCGTTCAGAGTTCCTGAAATCTTCCAATGAAATGTTGGACCACAGAAGCTGTTGTTTTAATAGAGAAAATAAATTATTATTCACAACCTTAAGCCACTGTGTTCGTCATCTTGTATGTATAATATTTCTAAGAGAAACACAGAGGCCTGAGGTTGTGAATAATAAAACATTTTCTCTCATAAAACGACAGGATCCTGTGTTAAGACATTTGGGAATTTTTATCTGTTCAAATAATAGATACATAATGAGTTTTTATCGGACCAAATAACTTCTTGTCGGCAAATCCAATGCAACCGATACATTTCATGAACTCTCTCCGCTAACAACTTGTCCGTGTAACAGACCTATGATGAGGTAAAACAATTAGTTAACAGTAAATAACGATGTCGTAGGTCTGCTAGTTGGACAAGCTTAACAATTTCATGGGCCTTTTAATTTGATTCAAACTGCGAAACCTTAGAGAAACCACTTGAGTTGTTGAACAGCGTATGCTGAAATGCGACGCTCCTTCTCGCCTGTTGAAATATGCATAGGCAAGAAGCGTCGCATTTCAGCATATTTACTGAAAATTATTTGTTCAAGTGGCTTCACTGGGTCATGAGGTTTGATACAACATACACTGCTTATTTGGAAAACAAACTGGCACAATTTCTGCACAACTCACTTGAATTGATGAATATTGGATCAAAACGATTTTAACTGTACGTTTCATGTATTTGAGATGAAATCAATACTATTCAAAAGCATAATTCATAGATTTCAGTGAATAAAGGCAAAACCGAAAAATCTTTGTTTTTTATGCCCCTGGAATAAAAGATTCGGGAGCATAAAGTTTTTGGCCTGTCCGTCTGTCTGTTTGTCTGTCTGTTTTCCGAAAAACTTTAACATTGGGCATAACTTTTGAATGGAAGCTGGTGATAGAGGTTTCATATTTCACATGTGTATTTACCAAAATTTTTGACCTCATGACCATAACCTTGACCTTTCACGTACTTCTCAAAAACTTTAACATTGGGCATAACTATTGAATGGTTATAGTGATAGGGCTTTCATATTGTACATGTGTATTCTTTGTGACAAGATCTTTCCATTGATACCAATATTACGCTGACCCTGACCTCTCACATACTTAACAGAAAATGGTGTTTATACTAACAAAGATGCCGCCGGGGGCATTCTCGTTTCACAAACACAGGCTTTATAATTTCTGGCATGCTAGCTATCAATAATGAAAGGTTTTGTGTTCAATTTTAAATAAACTTAATTTGTGAAATCATTTCATTGTTTTATTCTTTTTCTGCTGCACATTTATGTGGAATTTTACAATATGATTTTATTTTTGATGTTGCATAATTGAACTATACTAGCTGGGCATATGGCGTTGGACCACTTTATCCGTTTTTTTTTCAAATCAGTAAAAAAGTTATTGTTTTGAAATGTGACTATTTTTTTCTTTTTTGTACTTTTAAAGGTTGTCTGAAAAAAACACTTCTCTGCATCCGGCAAAAATCTTTTTAGAAAGGTTGTAGGCTAAAATCCTGGTACTGGCACTATCAGTATTCAATGTCAGTATGTCAGTTAGAGCGTGCATGGGTATCAGGTGAGCGTTGTGCCCCCTGGGGCTCTTGTTAATTTCATGTTAAAATGTAAAAGTACTGCAATGATTAAAGACATTAAAGACATTACATTATCCATCATTCTTTTGTTGACTAAACTCTGTTAATAATCAAACGAAATAAGTTTCTGCCATATTTCATAAAGTTCGCATCTTTGTTTTGTATTCTTGTTTGTTTTTCTCCCTGTCTGGCTGGTAGCTTTCTCGATTTCAAAAGGACGCAAAACAGAATAAAAACAAGAAATGGCCTAAGGGGAATATTTGCCCCTTAGAATGTATGAAGGACAGAATATGAATTCTTATTCAAATTCATCTATTAAAGTTTAATATTTGTCATCTTGAAGAGAAAGGTAAAAGCAAGGGAATTTTTAATGATGCTTAATTTACTTTACAGAAGAAGAAGGAACATCCGAAAATGACACATGGAAATTCGTTGCTTTTGGATGTATAGGAGTCTTAGTTCTTGCAGTATTGATGTTAAGCATCGTCTTTGTCATAATCAGGAGGTCAGAGAATGCCGAAATTATGTTTCATTTAATTCCTTAATGTCATTTTTATTGATATATTGTAAGTTTTTTTCCACTAAAGTAAAACACTTTAAATAATGATTCTTATTGCTTTCAAGGAGAAGAGAAAAACAGACCAAACCAACAAAGAATGACAGCATACGAGAGGTCATACATTTTGAAAATGAGGAACATTACGATGAAATCGGAAACGTACCTAATTCTGCTTTGGAGGGGTAAGTCCTGAAATTGTCAATATTGAAATATATGTTCTATAGTACCAATTTTGTTGTACTAGACACGTGTTTCGGATATCTTAATCCTCGTCAGTAGTACTTTATACCAAACAGTTTAAATAAAGCCAAAGTGAATTTACCTGGCGCCATCTACGATACAGAGCTTTAATTTCCTCTTGCCAAAATGAGCGGCTCCAAATTTTGTGTAGGGTTTATTCAGAAGCGTATTTAATTGAAAAATATGGCCAAAAATCGTTGGAATATTGGCACAATTAAGGAGCTTAATTCTAAACATGACCGAAAAAAGTTCCATTTTTCCAAAGATATGTAATTCAAAATGTTTGTAGTGGGTGCAATAAACCGTAGTTTATTCTTTGGATATTTTTCTTTCTTTTTGAAGGCTTCCGTAAGGTAGAATGTCCGAGTTACCCTCTATTGCTTAGAAATATTGTTTTTAAGGAATTAAGAGTAATGAGGATATTCGCCCGCTTGAAATTCACCGATCGACTACAGGCATTACTTTAAAGATTGATATTGATATATTTATCCCTATATGTGATAATGTTCTTGGTATAATACAAATTCTATAGAGTATGTTGGTCAATATTGCACATTTATCTGTTCTTTAATGATGCTATGAATATGAAAACGTGTAATATATATATGCTAATAATGTTTATTCCAATTTGAATCTTTGAAGTAAAAGATATGTTAATCTCATATTTAACATTTGTACACATTTATTCTTTTTTAATTTCAAAAAGAAAAAAAAAAGGAAAAGTTTGTTCTTTTAAGTGATTTTAGAATTTCTTAGAACATTACATCATGTCATATTTTACAATTCTTTTTAAATTAAATATCAATGGATATTCATCGTCCGTATGTTTGTATATTGAATATTCACGAATGGTTAGATTTTTGATGATACAATCATTGGTTTTTAAACATGCAGGCACACCGAAAAGGGCAATGTTTATTCAACAATTGATGGTGATACCAACATCGCTTCAAATCAGACTTCGTCGAATGCATTTGACAGAGCAGTGGACGAGTCTAGGAAAAACCAATGCTATACCAACATGCTGAAACAATCAGCTCAGAATACTAGACAAACAGACACGAGTGATTTAAAAAAGAAAATTAATTTTGCGTTTAGACCGTCTACTGACAATGGTATTGAAAGAGAATCAAAAGAATATGATGACTTCGAAATCGATACAAATGATTCAGTCGATTTGAAGGAGATTAATATTAATTCCTCAGGAGTGGAGAAAGAAAACGAACGATCTAATAACCAATATCAGACTCTACAAGAACACTGTCAATACGAAGGGATGGCAGAGGAACATGCTTACCAACACTTAAAGAAAGATCATCAATACGAATCCCTATCGAAAGGAAAATGACAGAACGACAAGTAGGGCATTGGATGATCGTAATGAGTGAAATGATGAAAATCTACTAAGTTGTGTGTTTTTTTTTTATTATTTTATTTTCCATGTGTACATCGTACATGTATAAATGGGCATGGAATATTGCTGGAAAAACCTTCAGCTATACAGTTTGCGGTTTAGTTATACAGTCTACTCTCCATTACTCGAACTTAAAGGGGCCATCAGAATCGGGACTTTTAAAAACAGTTCGAGTTTAGCGGAAATTCGAGTTAAGCGAGTATGAGTAAACGAGATTAAACTGTAGTACAAATAAATTTTAAATTGTATTTTATTAAAAAACTGAGATATATAAGAAATATATGTTTTTGATGATTCTCTAACTTCAGAATAATAAAATTTTAATCATTTGATCTAGCTATCCGTAATTTCTTTAAGTTTAAGGCACTCTATCCGATGAAGGAGCTTGCCTGATTTATACTTTAATTGTCACCATGTATGGTTGTTCGTCTGTCTGCCAAACTACAAAATGTCGCTTATCCACAACGTTCAATATGTTTTATGTCTATAGATAAAAGAAGGGAGGAGATCTCCACCAAGACCCCGTTTTAAAGATAAAGAACATCATACATGGATAATCATCATAAAGGCAAATATCCTTTACAAATTTTGTTTTGAAAAAATAAAAGGGCACGATCTTATTTGGAGTGAAAAATAACATAATCCGCGATTCTGCACTACAACACAGATCATGTTTACTTACGATAAGGAAAATTCACACAAGTATAACCCATACGAGAAAAGGCGAATTCTTTTTATCCTTTGTCAAATGTTAGATATGGATTTTACCGAAAATGGTATTCAAACTTCTTCCTTATATGACAAACATGACAATTTTAATGACAAATATGGATAATGACCATATCCCTTTATACAGCACAAAATCGATAATTCAGAAAATCAGAAACCGAAGGCATACAAAATCAGGATAAAACGGAAACTAAAGGAAACAAACAAAAACCTCCACCACATGAAAAGAAGCGAACTTCAGATTTGGGAGTGAGACCAGAATTACAAATTTCCCTTTCCTAAGTTCAAATATAGTAATATTCGTTCGTCGCTGCCCATTTTATTTTGGCTTTGTGGTCAATGACGAGGGTTCTATACTCGAAACGTGCATGTCTGGTCCATTCTGTAGATTTAATCTGTTTAAATAAATGATTAGATCACTATGAGGACTTACAACTTTCGCAATTGATACGCTTGTCTAGGACAATCACAATCTTAAACTATAATATCCATACTTCCATATCGAGAGTTCGCTTCTTTTCATATGGTGGATGTTTTTGTTTGTTTGCTTTGGTTCCTGTTTTGTCCTGATTTTGTATGCCTTCGGTTTCTGATTTTCTGAATTATCGATTTTGTGCTGTATACAGGGATATGGTCATTATCCATATTTGTCATATACTTTCTGAAGGCAAGGAGACAGAGAAGAGTTAAAGAAGATCATGACGATAATCCCAGTAGCACTCACAATAGAGCACCAAATTGAGCATCGACGGACCCCTAGCAAGCTTGAGGTGGGACCAGGTGCCCGGGAGGAGTAAGCATCCCCTGTTGGCTAGCTGCACCCGCCGTCGATGATCATGCACGAAAACATGAATAATTTATTGCACTGTCTGAGGTCATTTCTATGTAGAAAGTGCTATGGCGACCATGACAGGGAAACTTTTCAAAACACTTACTGTCAAACCCCTCGCGGGGAACTTTTTTACGAGCTCCACACGGCAAAGGGCATAAGTGTGACACAAATGAGTTAAAGAAGATCATGACGATAATCCCAGTAGCACTCACAATAGAGCACCAAATTGAGCATCGACGGACCCCTAGCAAGCTTGAGGTGGGACCAGGTGCCCGGGAGGAGTAAGCATCCCCTGTTGGCTAGCTGCACCCGCCGTCGATGATCATGCACGAAAACATGAATAATTTATTGCACTGTCTGAGGTCATTTCTATGTAGAAAGTGCTATGGCGACCATGACAGGGAAACTTTTCAAAACACTTACTGTCAAACCCCTCGCGGGGAACTTTTTTACGAGCTCCACACGGCAAAGGGCATAAGTGTGACACAAATGAGTTAAAGAAGATCATGACGATAATCCCAGTAGCACTCACAATAGAGCACCAAATTGAGCATCGACGGACCCCTAGCAAGCTTGAGGTGGGACCAGGTGCCCGGGAGGAGTAAGCATCCCCTGTTGGCTAGCTGCACCCGCCGTCGATGATCATGCACGAAAACATGAATAATTTATTGCACTGTCTGAGGTCATTTCTATGTAGAAAGTGCTATGGCGACCATGACAGGGAAACTTTTCAAAACACTTACTGTCAAACCCCTCGCGGGGAACTTTTTTACGAGAAGATACATCAATTTTGTGAGTGAATGGATATCTCATTGTCATCAATGTTTGAAGCTAGGTTATGTACATGTAAGAACCATCCAAAACTCGAAATATGAAACATCTATTTGCACTGTCTTGTCAGTAAACAGATGAAGCTTACTCTCCACGGTAAACTTATCTAATCTCCATTGGGGATTATCTTTTGCTTCTTTGCAGAACGTTTATGTTTTATTTTCGAAGTAGTGGTAGTATTTCAACGTTTCTAACTGTTTGTTTGTAAGGTATCCCTCGGTTGTCACTTTATCAAGTTTCTGTTATATTTCGCAGGCTCTGAAATAACTGGAATTGTATTTAAGGTGGCTCCACAGAGTATCCGAATATATTTACATATGCCCATTCATTTGTATAGAATTTACACTGTGATTATAGGAGTATAACCGCAGTGGCGTGATGTGAACTATGACGTCATAATAAGTTGGCTTGATTTGAACTTTGACGGTACGTAGTAACAGAGCCTTAGCAACGTAGTTGTAAACGTATTTTAACGTCATTAAAGCGTGAAATACTGGAATGTAAATATATATAATAACTGTCTTTTGGAATGTGATTATACTGTGACAACCTACAATGGATCCAGGAATTATGTTTCTCATAATTCCTGGATCCATTGTAGGTTATCACAGTATAATCACATTCCAAAATACAGTTATTCTATAAATATAGTCTTTTCGGAGGCTCTCTTACCGAGGATATTGACGTCATTATGATTATGACTTCATGATAACGCGCCAAATAAATATTGTGAACTCGCCGAACAATAGTGTCCACAGCGCTCGGAATTTTGGGCGTTCAAACTCTTCTATGTCGCTTTTTTCAGAACGGATTTCAGCAAGTTTGGTATCGATGAAACCAAAAAATTATCGTCTACAATCTGATAGTAATTAATTTTAGTTAGATTTATCGTTCAATCTACATACGTACAAAAATATCCATGAATGAGACCCCTGGTTATCGCTGTAAAAGTTTCCTTTTTATAACGTCATCATCGGAAATTCAGCAACTTGTTACTTTGAAATAAAATCCAATAGGAGAATATTGGTTTAAATATCTAACAGGCTATTTCTTGGAGATTTTAGCGATATAATGGATCAGATATTTAAAGTATTGGATCTCTGATTATCTATGATCAGAAGAATTTTTCTGCAATTTTGTCAACTTTCCTACTTTGCAGCGAAATGTTATCGAACTAAGTTTCTTTGTTTGAAAACTTAAAGCGAACGAATTTTAGTATCAATCCTGCTTTGTTCAAAGATGTATCCATTATGCAGATAACTAAACGCATTATCGAGAACGAGCGAGGTGAATGACATCCATAAAAATAAGTTTTCGTTTACTTTTTCCCTTCTCTCAAATTCGTACTGCCGTATATCTCTGATTTTGTTAAATTTTACACACTATTTTAAACATACGGTGTCCCTGAAAATACATTATCTTTACAAAATTTTATAATGCAAAATCTTTCTTTTCATATGAAAGTTTACATTCTCATTTGTATAAATATAAATTTTCAGGCGAATCTAACTCATACTTTCGTAGTTATAGCCGTTTAAAAACGTAATTTTTAAATTGGGGTGCGCAGCTCTAATTCATTTCACTAGCGCCACCTACAAATGTTTTGCGTTTTTACAATACAGGTATATGGAAATAAAATTTTATAAATTCGGCAATATTATGGTCGTTACTGCATATTTTTCAAATAAAACTTTGTATAGCTCCTATTTTCCTATACCTAGACCCATAGGAATAAATTTTACGTTTTCAATAAAATTTATTTTTAGGGACACTGTATCTTCAAAATATTTTAAGCCATAGAAAAAGCCTTTTCTATGGGGGAAATTTCTATGACAGGAGGGGAAAAATATAAATTCCAGGGAGGGGAATGGGGCCGAATATCGCCGAATTCGTTTGAAAAAAAAAACACCGACATAAGAATAAGGGCGTCCTATTTTGAATTTGAGCAAATAAAAGAAAACAAATCCAAGCCTCTTAGTTGTTTATGCGATAGAGAACTCTCTATCTCTCTCAACTTCATGTGAAGCCCCTCTCAGGAAATATTTTTTTACGCTCACATTCATTGCACTTTGCATTTCCCTGCGTAATAAATTATATTGTCCTCGAAGCTTGTTTTGATTTTTTTCTATGTTAAAGAGGCTCAATAATCGTTTGACGTCATCAGATATCGAGTGCGGTACGTTTTTATGTGGCCTTTTTTAGTTGTCGGCCTTCAAACTCCTCCGTAATTCGCTTGTTTCTTGACGAATTTCGACAAGTTTGGTATCGATAGAACCAGAAAATTATCATCTACAATCTGAGCGTAATGAATATTTAATCAAATGTATGGTTTAATTCATATATACAAAAGAGATTCCGTAAATGAGACGCCCTGGCTACAGCCGTAAACGTATCGTTTTTATAACGTCATCATCGTAAATTCAACCGCTTGTTGCCTGGGAACAAATCAAGAAGGTGCATCTAAGTTAATGATCAAACAGGATATTTCTTGGAGATTTTAGCGATATCATAGATAAGAAATTTCAAGTTTGGTTTCTCGAATAATCTTTGGTTAAAAGAATTTTTCTTCAATTTTGTCAATTTTCCCACTTTGCAGCGAGATGTTATCGAATAAAGTTTCCCTATTTGAAAAGTTTGAGCGGATGAATTTTAGTTTTAACCCTGCTTTGTTCAAAGATATATTTCCATTTCACAGATAACTGCACGCATTAACGGGAACGAGAGAGGTGATTGACGTCCACTTATTGACATGGAACGTCAAATTGTCTAAAAACGCTTCCGTTTACTTCAGTTCGATTTCTCTTATTTATATTTCTGTACCTCTAAATAGATTCATTGGAACCAGAAAAGAAATTTTGAACAAAACACTTTTTTCTAAGCTTTGACTTGAACTTGAAAATTTTTTGACAAAACTCGTTTAAATGAGTGACAATAACAAAACATGAAAGAAAGGAGGGGATCTCCAACAACACCTAGTTGCAGCATCAACAGCAACCTCCCAAAACACCCACTGTAAAACACAAAAATGACACGCACAGAAAGAGACGCAGTAGTACAATGAACGTCAAATCACAGAAAAACATAAAACACAAATGACTACACATAAACCAACGAGACCAATGGGCAAACGGTGCCGACTTAGGACGGCCATCTGCCTCGTCAGTAGCAGACGGTGTGGTTATCCTGGATTACGTGCGCACAACCCTCCCACTATTCCGATTACCTAGAGGTCTCGTAGAACGTACAATTGTGGTGTAAAACAACCTCCTCACTGTCAGATGACCACACACAAACAAGACCGCAAGACGCAGGGGCCCAAGCAACACAGATGAATATGTAAATTGATATAAAAAGAGACTGACATTCAGAGAGGACAGGTGGTCGGGGCCCTGTCTTCTCTAAAGAGGTTTGGACAGGGCCCGTCATGAAAGGTGAGTTTACTAAAGAAAAGGGCGAATAACGCTTGACCAGGGATATTCAGAATGACACATGTTACATTCCTTTTCTTGTTTATTTTTTCGACACATTAATTGTAAACTTGTTCGATTTTATTTCATTTCGATTATCATAGTTGTGTGAGTATTCTTCCTTGTACCAGTATTTGAAACTTTCGCTGAATGTTGGTAAAGAATAATCTCGACTCGGAGTATCTGACTTTTTAGCTCACCTGAGCTATTGTCATGGCGCGCCGTCCGCTGTCGTCT
This sequence comes from Pinctada imbricata, assembly GCA_033119305.1. Classification (NCBI taxonomy): domain Eukaryota; kingdom Metazoa; phylum Mollusca; class Bivalvia; order Pterioida; family Pteriidae; genus Pinctada; species Pinctada imbricata. Next base: position 53,112,691 of record VSWD01000004.1, on the reverse strand, counting down.
GTTGTCCGTCCGGCGTAAACTAAGTAGATTTTTTACAATATGGAAACGAGGTAAAGCGGAATGTCTTGTACTTTTGTAAAAAGACTAGAGTCTGGTCTAGAAAAAATATGTCAATTATAACAGCTTTTAACAAATATTTTCATCATTATAATGTCAACTAAGGGAACAGGGCATTATGATTTAACTTGTTGCAACGTTTTACAAAATCGCTACTATGACAACCAAGTATTTTAAATCAGGATGAACGATAACATGTACTTTTTTATAATTTTTTTGGAAGGACAGAGATTGTCATTGAGAAATATGTAAAAGAAAATAACTTCTGACAAAGACTTCTTATCACTTTGGTGTCAAATAAGGGTACTGAGTACTTTTTTTAGATTCTCATTTTGGGGTAGGGGGTACACAAAATGAACTCTTCTGGAACAGTTTTAGCTATATTTCACTCTTTGAAAGCATTATCTGTAAAGAAATATACATATTCGATGATTTTATGGTGAAAATGATTACAAGAATGATTTCATTCTGGAATTATTATCAATATATCATGTTTTTATCTATCAAAATTCATTGTTTTGCGACAAATCTCGGATTTGGTTTACATATGTATATTCAGAGGACCACTGGCCAATCAAATGAACGATGATATGTAATCTTAATTACAAATATAATTCATCAGATATGAATGTCAAATAAACAGAATAATTTTTTTTCCTCTGACAAAGAATTCTTGGATTATTGAGCCACCTTAATGGTACTTCTAGATGTTGCAATAGGAGCTATATGTCGATAATATAAATATCCTTCAATGCCCTCAATCCTCCTAGTATCGTAAGTCATCCAATTAACAGTTACATGTGCACACTGTAATTGAGTTTCTAGATACGCTCCTGAATCTGACTTTAACATATAGCCTGATCTTTTAAAATTTCTTATTCATAAAAGTCAGAGAAAATTATTTCTTCCCTGTCCCGAAACGTATACGAAACAGCGCCAAGCCCCCCCCCCCTCATTTATAAGTCGGTACCCGATTATTTGTCACGACCTACTTTGAGAAAAAACTTACGCCTACTTTCTTAGTAAAGACACTCTGGTTAATCGCAAAATCTCTTTCAGAATCGCCCCCTTCTTAAAAGATTATTGAGAACTCTGCCCCTGCCTCACCAAATAAAAAAAATATCAGGATGAGAGTGCATTAGTTCTTAATTCTGCGTCTTTCTCCCTTTAGATTCACGCTTTTTACTCTCTCTTTTCCTTAATTTCTTTGAGGGGGGGGGGGGGGAGTGGCATTCTGTTTTTTAGACACATCAAGAATCTCCTGTGTATGGACACACACTATGAAAGCTTTGTAAGGTTTCCGTTAAGGCCATATCCGTCCAGAATTCCTACAAAATCCTGTAGTCATACGCTGATTTATACTTACCTCTGACGTCACTATAACGTCAAATGTATATGGATTGCAACGTAGAAATTAGGGGGGGGGAGGGTTACATAAATAGTCATAACTTCCGTTCGCTAAGTTCGATTTTGTTCATATTGCATAGAAATACTTCAAATACAATAATTAATCATTTGATATTTGTTTCAAGAAAATTAAACGATAGAATTTCATGCAATAGGCATATAATGTCAAAAAATGACGATCGAAACACGAGTTTTTAACCTCCTAGATGATCTTAAATTTGTAGTAAGTCCTCCATTTTCTAAGTTTATTTCAATATCTTTGTTTAAAGATGAAAAAATAGTTTGAATATAAAATCATAAAAGCATTCATAAATTCAGCTAAATATTTGAAAAATCAGCATACTTTCTTCAAATTTGGCAACGTTGGCAAAAATAGAAGAGAAACCCAAAAACCGCCAAAATTCAATGCGTCATGAAAACAGTTACGTAGGTTCGATTTTGTTCATACTTTGCAAAATTTAACCTTGTATACCAATTATCAAATTCTGAGAGTTTCAGAAAAATTAAACGAGAGGATCTTTTTTTGGGGGGGGGGGGGGTAGGTGTGTGGAGCCACCTTAAAATGACATTGTCTGTCTTCATTCATTTGTTCAAATTACTGAATGAGTTAAAGTTAAAGAATATCCTGACGAATAATATCAACAGTACTCACAATAGAACACCAAATTGAGCATCGACAGACCCCTAGTCAGTTAGAGGTGAGACCAGGTGTCCGGGAGGAGCAAGCATCCCCTGTTGACTAACTGCACCCAACGTTGATAATCAAACATGTAAAATGAAAACAATATATACATGCACTGTCTGAGGTTACATGTATGTCAATAAAGAAAGTGCTCTGGCGACAATGTCGTGTAAAAATATTCAAAACACTTACTGTCAAACGCTTGAAGCAGCGCTGCCGTTTTGTCTTGATATAGTTGTACTTCTACATTTGTTTCACTTTTTTTCAATACAGACAGCAAATCTTTTCAGTTTTTTTTTTCATTTTTGTTCAGGTGTTATGCCAAAGCCTGAGGTCCCTTCAAATTTTGAGTTAATACAGCATGAGTCTCTTCCTTTAAAAAACTCTTACGCTGTACTCTTTAGAGACTGTAAATTCAGAGATAGTATTGATCTTCACTTGTACATGGTACTGTATCAGTACTTCCAGTTTTGGTCAGTTTTTTTTCTTTATTTTTAGAATGCATACATGTACAACTGTTTAACTGTTGTGATTTTTGGATTCTAATTTTGTGCATGTGTTTGACTTTTAAATTTAAAACCTTATTGGACTTCTCGGTTAATTGGAAATGAAATGAATAGACCTATACATCACTCTGACTTAATCATTGTCAATACTGAAACGTATGTTCTATAGTACCAATTTTATTGTACTAGACACGTGTTTCGGATATTTTAATCCACATAACAGATATGTTCCCTTTCTCAGTTTCTTTTTAGATTCGAACATGGACAGGCAACAGAATATACCCATTTTGAAAATTGACAACAAATAAAGGAAATAAAGAATTTCCATGGAATATAACTCAGACGCATCAAACGTCATTTGTATCATGCATATGACGCTGCTGTCACCACTCACAAGACGAACATTCGGCATGGTTAAAATATCTAGCCTTGCACCAGCGCGTTCTTAAGAATTGCACTCTGGCTGACTGAGAAGACGAGACTCCATGGCGCACCCTATCCAAATACTCTTTAGAGAAAACCCACTCCCTACCACATTTCTCTGATTATCGTTCAGATTTCTCAAGTGAACACGGACTGTTGTTCGTATACTTTTTTTTATATCCATCTACATTTTTATTTGCGTTTTACTTGGATCCTGCTGTTTTGTTTGTGAGGTCATCTTACAATAAGCAACTTAATGTAAAGACTAATTGAGCGTTCCGTTACCTCTGGGTAACCGGAGAAATAGAAGGGGTGTGCTGAAGAAATCCGGATAACAACTTAACTACTTACGTTGCAGATTGTCGTCATAAGTCGACAACGGTTACCCATTAGGTGGTTTGAAAATTCATATATTAAGAACGACTTATTTTCCGATTTTGCCTTCTCAAAACTGGAGCTCGAATCGAATAAATGTGCGTCTGTTATTGGATAAAATTATAAGAGAAAATACTGAAAATAGAATTCCAACTCGTATATTGATTTCTAATACATTATCACAACAACAGAAATAGTTTTGATTTTCTATCGAGGGGTACCAGTACCTCTCAAATTTTCATATTTCACTTTTTATGCATTCTTAATTTAGAGTATAAAAAGCAACGATAACCCCCATCTTTATTACATGTTAAAAAGATAGATAAATATGTAAATCATTGTTCTATTGTATGGTAAATGACTCATTATTTAAATCACATAAGTAGTATAATTGCAGTTTATGGGACATTTTCGTAATTTGATTTACCTTCTTCATATCATTAGACCTACAATCTCATTTTATTGGAAGAACAAGTTCAACTGTCTCCTCTTTGTGAGATAAATAACCGACAAAAAAAAAAGAAACGCACATCATATTATATAGTGATTTTTTTTCAATTGATCATAAATAATTTGCTAGACATTTGATTATAGTTTTCTTTGTCCAGCACTCAAATTACCGAGGATAAAACACGTTTCGATCATTTTTTCGCAACATATCACAATGATAGCGCTGAATAAAGCGCGTTGTTTCTAGCTCCTGTTGCAAGGCCCCAGGTAAAGTATCCGTCAGCAAATTTTCAGTAAAATATAGATGAATACTGCTTTCACTATTCAAATGAAGCCAAAATATGCCAATAAATCATAAAAATTGGTTCAGGGAGTGGTCAATATCTATCAACGTGATGGGACCGGTAAAAAAGGGCATGGGACATGGATTTTTTTCTTTAAAAAAAGTAAAGTCATAAATTTGTTAATTCATTAATCCATGTGACCTTAACTTTCTTTAACACTTCATGGGGCTCAAAAGTAAAGGTGCAATGCATATGAATATGTTCGTATCTCTTTCATTATACATGATCGTTCCCATATAGATGTACAACTCCAATGGGAATGTCATGTCTTTGAAGATTTTATCCTTTTTTTAAATAGGCCGTTGTCTAGGGAATAAGGCGTCATGCAAGTGCGTCAGGTCAAACACGTGGCATCTTGATCCATATGAATGGACGTTGTTATGGAAACAACCTCGCGGTGTCACGTGTTTGACCTGACGCATGAGTGTAAACTTACGACATGGCGCTTGAATTCGAAGAGACGAAGCGGAGGCAAGTAGAATCCCGGCCGTATCATTGATATTAAAGCTTAACAAGATAGAATATGATTGCCGATCGTTTAGTTTTATGTTATTCGAGTGAAACACAGTCAATAATCCCCTAGAAAATTTGCCGATTCGTGCCGACCATATCCTAAACTTGGATTCCGGGTTTGTTCAATGTAGATTCCTACCCCTACCAACCAAATATCCAAGTATCGTTGGCCGTTTTTGCGGCTAAGCCTCACTAGGACCACGGGTCGGTCGGCAAAACTCTTCTATGTTCTGTGCAATACATGTATACTAAAAAAGTCCTTGTTTGTTTATTGTATACATGTCTGTGGTGTTAAAAAATAATAGTTCAATATTATGTAAAATTTTATACATGTACTATCAATCATGAATGTTATCATTAATCAAGCCAGAAGTGTCTGATGAGACTGAAGCTCTCTTGGTCGATTTGTACAATATACTCTCAAGAGAATGTATACATATCAAGATTTTTTATGAGAACCAACACCATGAGAACAAACAACTATGTGCCTATGCATATCCATTGGTATCTAGCGGATTCAATTTTTCCAAGTTCTTTTTTACCAAATGCTTTATCTAATTTGTAGTATTTCAATGTAAGTATATTGATTAGAGCATCAATAAAGAAACAAAATTCAACAATTGAAAACAACATTTTTACATCAAGATTTCTCTCGATACGGCCATTTTGAATGAATATAATGGATTTAATCCTTTTCTATAAATATTTTTATATATACTTTTATATCAGACAGAATTTTTCTTTGTAACCTAATTAATTGACAAATATGGATAATGACCATATCCCTGTTTACAGCACAAAATCGATAACCCAGAAAATCAGAAACCGAGGGCATACAAAATCAGGATAAAACAGGAACCAAAGCAAACAAACAAAAACCTCCACCATATGAAAAGAAGCGAACTCCCGATATGAGAGTGAGACCAGGTATTTGATTTCAAAAGCTTTCAAAAAGTTAGAAAAAAAGAGGAAATTTTGTGTAAATCGGTCTTGTTTCCATAATAACCATTACAAAATGTCTCTTGACATTATTAATATAAACCCTTATTTCACGTTGCAGTTTAGAGCAGTTAAAATCGGTCCCCGAGACCTGACGTTTGTCAAGTGTATTAATTACTTCTTTCCAGCTGCCCCTTCACCTGAAAAAATCTTTGTTTTGGCCTTTTATCGATGTGACATCATATATATGTTTTTTTGCTATCTCGGAAACTATCCATTTCACCTATAAATATCATCGAAATTAAAGGAGTTTAACATCTTAGCACCATCCCTCCAATGCTATTTTGAGCATAAATTTTATTTGGATATGATACTGAATCGACCCTACAGGAAATTTGGAGCCGCGTACTCTCTGTAATATAAATGTACAAATCTAAATTAAAAAAATTAAAGAGGGCGCTACTGAAATGATTTTTTGGTGGCTCCGCTAGAAGCATCACTGATGAGAATTCTAAAAATATTCGAAACACGTGTCTGGCGCTTGGAAATTGGTTTGGAATTTTCTTCAAGAAGGTATAGAGATTGTACCCTTCGACATTATTGTTTTTATCGAAATGAATTTTATTAATTAGGTCAATTCTGATGGAATGGAAAATATTACTATAACAACACTTCATTCATAAAATTCAACGATTTTTTTCAAATGGTTGCCATGGTAACGTTTACCAACCCAATTTGATTAAACTTCAGAAAGTGTGCATTACATGTGTGAGTGCTGTTGCTGTGCTACATTGTGAATGCTGTTGAGATTATTGTCAGGATCTTCTTTAACTCATTTGTGTCACACCTATGCTCTTTGCCGTGTGGGGCTCGTAAAAAAGTTCCCCGCGAGGGTTTTGACAGTAAGTGTTTTGAATACTTTCCCTGACATGGCTGCCATAGCACTTTCTATGTAGAAATGGCCTCAGACAGTGCAGTTCATGCTTTTCATATGTTTTCATTTTCGTGCATGATCATCGACGGCGGATGCGGCTAGCCAACAAGGGATGCTTACTCCTCCCGGGCACCTGGTCCCACCTCTAGCTTGCTAGGGGTCCGTCGATGCTCAATTTGGTGCTCTATTGTGAGTGCTGTTGAGATTATTGTCAGGATCTTCTTTAACTCATGTGATATAAATATGTCATCACATTTAATCTATCAAGTGGATATTGTTATTTATCAAGCTTAGAATATTCAATTTATCAGTATTTCAAACCCATGGAAACGATCGCTATGGAGATTGAGATCTTTAGTTACAAAATATACCTACTAATTTTAGTGTATATTGCATCTTCTTTCAAACCAATAGATAAAATGGCTAATTATTATCACAAAGCAATTTCAAAACAGAAAATAAAATTTAACCTCTTGATGAATTTTGTCAGAATAAGCAATATTTATTACCATGTGAATTAATAAAATCTGAAAAGATAATGAATTTGATTGAATATTTCATAGCCTCTATTTTTGAATTTTATAATAAATGAAATTATGAACCATTTGCATGAGACACAGTAAGGCTTCAAAATTGTTAAGTTTTCATATTTTGGTACCTTATGACCTGATTACCATGGCAACCAATTTACTTGGCAACAATTTGTTGATAATTCTCAATTCCTGACATTTTGCCCTACCCATGTATGAAATTTCATGAAAATCGGAAAACATGCGTGGCCAAAACATTTGGTGCTTACAAAAAGTTGGTGTTTAAATATCTTACAGAGTTTTATAACATGACATGTTCTTATTTAATACTAACCACATACAGATCTACTTTATTTTAAGATATTTCTTCATATACATGAATGGGACAATTTTTACATGTGAGAAAAAAAATTCTTTCATATTTTACACTCATTGAATGTAAAATACAATTGTTTTTTTACTCCGGAGATACAGAGAAATTATAAGCAAAATCCTCCTCAGTTTGCCACAACTGTCTACTATATGGTGGACTATTTGACCATTTATGTAATGTGTTGAAGCCAAAAAAATATTTGAATTCTGAATTTTGTAAAAGTGAATTAAATTCAGAAAAGAAAGCAATGTAAGATATTTTTCAATTTATCTATGGTTTAATTTCTTTTTTTTTTGGTTTAAGTTTTTTCTATATACAACACAAAATCGATAATTCAGAGAATCTTAGACCGAAGGCATACAAAATCAGGATAAAACAGGAACCAAAGCAAACAAACAAAAACTTCCACCCTTGAAATGAAGCGAACTCCCGACATGGGAGTGAGACGAAGTGTCCAGGAAGAGTCAGCATCTCCTGCTTGCATGCAACACTCGTCGCTTCAATTCGGTAGAATTGTCATGTCCGGGGACTTCCATTTTGGAAGAAATAAAGTATAATCTTTGGTGGACGGTGCAAATGGTCTATGCCAGAATATCATCCACCATTCTGGAGAGGGGGACATCATAGTGAATGACGAGTTCACCATATCGACTGTAGAACTTCCTCAGTGACGATGTTAGTCGGTCACAAACGTATCCCTGACTGAGAAGCTTATCCGAAAGACACCTAGCTCTCAGAATAAAATCTGTATATTTCACCGTGGGGTATCACGTGATTCGCAAATGATATGTTCCACGGGAATCGCCTTTAGTTAAACCAAGTAAAAACCGTCTAAATCTACTTTACATGATTTATTTAAGGCCTATCATATGGTAATTATTATCAATTATATGATGGTAATCTATTCTGGTCAAGAATAGACATATATTTGGAGAACACTTAAACAGAAAATTTTGTATCTATCCGTGGACCATATCATAACATGTGGCGATCATTGAAAAATTCTGTTTAAATGTTCTCCGAATATACGTCTATTCTTGACCAGAATAGATTACCAAAATATAATCGATGATAATGGCCATATGATAGGGCTAAAGTAAATTCATATAAAGTAGATTGAGACGGTATTTACTTGGTTTAATCCAAGGGGATTCCCGTGGAGCATGTCATTTGCGTATCGCGTGATACCCCAAGGTGATATTTAGTACTTGCTCTGGAATAGCGTATCAACTGAGACATTTACACGCCATAAGCAGGCGATAATGGATTTTGCTGCTCAGAAAAGGAAACTTCGTGATGCTGCAATTGAAGTAGTCACGTTTGTCATAGAGCGAGGTGTTCATGTGACCATCAGTGTCGTAGGACAACATTATGTCCAAATACGATGCTGAATTATCTGTCTCTGAAGTTTCTTGACTTCAAGCTCCGACGATAGATTCTGCTGAGGTAATCCGTGAATTCTGGATTAGTGATGGACATCACAGCGTCTATGTATCTGTAAGTGAAGTTGAAGTCAGATGCTAAGTATCTTTTCAAAGGCTGCATGAATTCAGCTTGAAACAAGTGAAGAAAAATGTCGGCAAGAAGTGGGGCACAATTGGTTCCCACTGCAATTCCGACAATTTGCTGGAAGACCTTTCCTCCGAACACTACAAAAATGTTGTCGATCAGAAAGATTAACATCTGAATTTCTGTTTCAGTGTTCTTATTTCAGAATCGGACTTTTCTTTTACAAAGTAGGTTTTGTCATAGTTAACTACAATAAATTTGTATTTGCGATTGGCGTTCTTACTTGTAAACGCATTTCTTATAATTTTTGCGAGTCTTTATTTCAATTTAGAATGTGGAACTGTAGTGTTAAGTGTCGACCAGGCTAGAGCATGGGACATGCATTTTTTTATCGCTAGTTTTAAAATTTGCACCGATCCCATCCCGGTGATAAATATTTACCGCTCCCTTATGTGTTGTCTTTTGTTTTTTAATGTTTCTATGTCGTATTTAGTGTTTTTCGTCCTTCTTACGACTCTTGCTGTGGATGTCTACTACATGTTTTCACGTAGGGTGTTTTTGATGTTTTGCAGAGGGTAGTGGTTAGTTTGAGATATTGTCATTACTATTATTGTCCTCACCATGTTTTCGCATTCGGATTTTCATGTGCTTAAATCAGGTCCTGTCGTATAACCGTTATCTGAAGCATGTAATGTGATAATAGGACAATGCAATACATTACAGTTGCCATTCATTTTCACCATACCTTATAAACGTATCATTTAATGAAAATAAGACTTGCTTAAAAATTCGTCCACACTTTAATGAAGAAGTATTGATGCAAACATATTCTAAAACGATACTACATCAATGCAATCGAGTTTTAACGAAAGTTACAATATGAAAATCTAATTTTCGACTTCAAAATATCAGTCATGTAGATTGCAGAAACGACTTCAAAATACATCGGCTATACCAAAGAAAGCTTTTTCAATGTACTTTCTTTTAACATAGTATACGTTATAATAGGTGTAAGGAGAAACACTTCTGTTTATAAAAACAGAAATCATGCAGGTATGATATACTAGTATATAATTCTTGCTTCTTTGATTTTTTCATAATGATTGATGAAAGTATTCAGAAAAACAACTAATACAACGAGATGAACTAGAAAATGTGCCTTATGTCCCTTAAAAGTTTGTAGATAAGATAATGATTTTATGACATATTATGTAATTTTATGCCTATGGTTGACAATCCGTACAAACATATCATATCAATATTCCTTTGGTCATTAGTTTAGTACGAGGAAAAGCAAGTCAAAAGAAAAAATGAATTATTAGATAAATCATTGTTTAGTTGCTCAATTGAATTCAAACCGAAACCAAAATAGATCAGCAAGAAGTTAAGGCTTTAAGTCAAGAGATTCAATGGATACTGATCTTTCATAAAGTGACACATCTGGTGATAATTTGCCTCCATCGCAGGGTTTTTGGTATAGTTTATAGGTTGACGAGGTTGCTTTCGGGGTCAATGATGGAATGACATTGGACCTGGTAAAAATGGACTCCTGAGATATCGTCGGTCGACTTGGTAAGCTATCAAGGCAGACTGTTGGTTTTACTTCTTTAGCTTTTCTGGAATAAGAAATCGGTTACTTATGAAGTTAATGTAACCAAGTGGAATAAGACAGCTTCTATAGGTTCTGCACCTTATTAAATCATCATAAAAAGCACTTTCCGCAGACTTTACGGTCAGTTGGGACAAAGGCTTTAGAAATGATATAGAGAAACCAAAATAATTCAATGTCAAAATCGGGATCCATGAAAATTTATGAAAATACAAAGAAACAAATAAAAAAGATCCCCAACATTGAACATAGATGAATGGATTCTAATGAGAAGTGTAAAAGCGGACACACAGAGACAAAAAAGGACAACACTCTATGTGTGACAAATCTCAACAGTATGCATTGAGAGAATTGAATAAATTATAGGTGGCACAACTGAGTGCACGCTAAACAATGTAGAACTTGTTTCCAAGAATAAATAGATTAAGCTGTAATGATCTGGAATAATCTAAAAAATCATTTGAAAAGCCGTCGTATTATGAATTCAGCATCCTATTTGGACATAATGTTGTCTTACGACACTGATGGTCACATGAACACCTCACTCTATGACAAACGTGACGACTTCAATTTCAGCATCAAAACTTTCCTTTTCTGAGTAGAAACATCCCTTCATCGCCTGCTTCTGGCGTGTTCATATCTCAGTTGATACGCTATGCCAGAGCAAGTACCAAATATACGGATTTTGTTCTGAGAGCTAGGCGTCTTTCAGATAAGCTTCTCAGTCAGGGACATGTTTGTGACTGACTAACATCGTCACTGAGGAAGTTCTACGGTCGATATGGGGAACTCGTCATACGCTATGATGTCCCACTCTCCAGAATGGTGGATGATATTCTGTCGTAGACCATTTGAACCATCCAACCAAAGATTGTACTCTATGTCTTCCGAAATGGAAGTAACCGGATATGACCGTTCTACCGAATTGAAGCGGCGGGTGTTGCATGCAAGTAGGAGATGCTTACTCTTCCTGGACACCTGGTCTCACTCCCATATCGGGGGTTCGCTTCTTTTCATGTAGTGGATTTTTTTTTTGTTTGCATTGGTTACTGTTTTATCCTGATTTTGTATGCCTTCGGTTTCTGATTTTCTGAATTATCGATTTTATGCTATATACAGGGATATGGTCATTATCCATATTTGTCATTGAACATAGATTTTATTTGGATATGCTACTGAATCGATCCTACAGGAAATTTGGATCCGCGCACTCTCTGTAATGTAAATGTAAAAATCTAACTTCAAAAAATTAAAGAGGGAGCTACTGAAATTATTTTTGGTGGCTCCGCTGAAAGAATCACTGGTGAGAATTTAATATTCGAAACACGTGTCTGGTGCATGGAAATTGGTTTGGAATTTTCTTCAAGAAGGTAGAGAGTTGGAACCCTTTGACATTATTAATATAGACACTTATTACACGTTGCAGTGTGGAGCAGTTAAAATCGTTCCCCGTGGCCTGATGTTTGTCAAGTGTATTAATTACTTCTTTCCAGCTCTGTCACCTGAAAGAAGCTTTGTTTTGGCCTTTTATCAATGTGACATCAAATATATTTTTTGCTATTTCGGAAACTAGCCATTTCACCGATAAATTTCATCGAAATTAAAGGAGTTTCACATCTTAGCACCATCCCTCCAATGCTATTTTGAACATAGATTTTATTTGTATATGCTACTGAATCGACCCTACAGGAAATTTGGATCCGCGCACTCTCTGTAATGTAAATGAAAAATCTATTTTCAAAAAATTGAATAGGGCGCTACTGAAATTATTTTGGTGGCTCCGCCGAAAGCATCACTGATGAGAACTTAACATTCGAAACACGTGTCTGGTGCATGTAAATTGGTTTGGAATTTTCCTCAAAAAGGTAGAAATTTGGAACCCTTCGACATTATTATAAAAAATAATTGAATGGTGTAAATCCTTAAAGTATATTACCCGCTACTGACGCTGAGGGTTAACCATGTTCTGATGTTTTGTTCACAGATCTTCTTTCTTTAAGTTACAAACCTGTGACCAATCGATTTCTTGCAATAAAGGAGAACTCCTCCAACGATAATCAGCAACAGTGTCACAGAAACAGCAGAAAGGATGGTGACGAGATTGGATCCATCATCTCTTTTCGTTATGTCTTCTCCTTCTCCACAGTCTAAAGCAAACGAATAAGTTCAAACTAGAAATCTCATCACTTCTTTTACATTTGTCATTCTCTATAGTTTAAAGGAACACGTTGCAAAATATTGTGAAACTGTTCTAAACAGGAATGATGTAAACTTATTTTGGTCTATTAAAAATTCAGGGGATGTGATTGACAAAATGAAATCGAGAAATTTTCAAGCCAATTCGTTTTCTTCGTACGACTTTTCAAATATGTACACCACGCTTCCTCACGATAAGATTAATGATCAATTGTCTAGACTCATTAAATGGTGCTTTAACCGAGAGGGTAAAACTTATATTTGTACATCTGAATCAAAGGGTTTCTTTTCCAATACAGAATACAAATCATATAAATCATGGACATGTAGTGACCTTTGTATTGCCTTGTCCTTTCTTTTGGACAACATTTATGTAAGATTTGGTGAGAATCTCTACAAGCAGGTTGTAGGGATCCCTATGGGTACTAATTGTGCGCCTCTTGTTGCAGATTTATTTTTATTCACGTATGAAAAAGAATTTATCCAAAATCTTCAAAAACAAAGAAAACATGATGATGTGAAATGTTTCAATGGTACTTCTAGGTACCTGGATGATATCCTTACTATCGACAATCCTGTTTTTGAAAAGTATAAAAATGTCATTTATCCACAGGAACTGACTCTAAACAAGGCGAACGTCACAAACACAGAAACACCATTTTTGGACCTGAATATCAAAATTATTAATGGAGAGATTCATACAAGGGTGTATGACAAAAGAGATGACTTTGGATTCAATATAGTAAATTTTCCCTGGCTTGACGGTGATGTTCCTAGATTACCGTCTTATGGTATCTACATTTCGCAGCTCATCCGGTATGCTAGAGCATGTACTGATGTTTTGGATTTTCATGATAGAAATTTACAAATAACAAAGAAACTTTTAGGTCAAGGTTTTCGCTTTCACAAACTTGTCAAGACATTCTGGAAATTTTACAAAAATTATTGTCAACTACTTTTGAAATTCGGACCCATACAAGCAACAGAGTATATTACTTTGGGTATTTCGCAACCTGCATTTTATGGTGACATGATCAACAAAATTAGAAGGATCAAAGGTAGACAGAATTACTATCGAAAATGCGTCAGAATCATCAAACGCCTCTTATACCGTGGATATGATCATATGATATGTCACCAGACGGACACTAGGCTTGGTACTTGACCAATCTACAGTCTTGTACCAGCGCATCCTTAATACTTGCACGCTGACTGACTGTCACGACGGGACTCCATGACGGGCCCTGTCCAAACCTCTTTAGAGAAGACAGGGCCCCGACCACCTGTCCTCTCTGAATGTCAGTCGGACTCCTCGGGTGATAACATACATTAGCTCGCTACAGCCGGCAGAGCACAGGTCGTATCACGCATGCCCTCTTTTTATATCAATTTACATATTCATCTGTGTTGCTTGGGCCCCTGCGTCTTGCGGTCTTGTTTGTGTGTGGTCATCTGACAGTGAGGAGGTTGTTTTACACCACAATTGTACGTTCTTCGAGACCTCTGGGTAATCGGAATAGTGGGAGGGTTGTGCGCACGTAATCCAGGATAACCACACCGTTTGCTACTGACGAGGCAGATGGCCGTCCTACGTCGGCACCGTTTGCCCATTGGTCTCGTTGGTTTATGTGTAGTCATTTGTGTTTTATGTTTTTCTGTGATTTGACACTCATTGTACTACTGCGTCTCTTTCTGTGCGTGTCATTTTTGTGTTTTACAGTGGGTGTTTTGGGAGGTTGCTGTTGATGCTGCAACTAGGTGTTGTTGGAGATCCCCTCCTTTCTTTTAAAAGTAGAAAGTATTCCATAGTAAAACTAATTGTTCACTTTCAACATAATATTACGTTTCTCCTGTACAATAATTACGAAGCATATTGTTCGTTGTACTTTACAGAGTAATAAACATCGAAGAAGCACCAATCAGTTATTCAGTCGCAGAGATTGTAAGAAAAAATCATGAGAATTTTATAGAAAGTCTCCTGTTTGCATGCAACACCCGTCGCAACAGCTCCATGAATTTTTAAGGCAAAATCATGAGAAATCACTTGAATTCGCGAACCCAGGAATACACAATACTCAGAAGTAAGACCAGGTGTCCTGAGAGAGTCTGCGTCATCTGTTTACATGCCACGCCATTCAACACCAGTCAAAATATTTCCACGAAAAAAAAAATTAATATATATATATATATATATATATATATATATATATATATATATATATATATATATATATATATATATATATATATATAAATTGTCCAACATATTTTTTTGTCCTTTCTGTATTTTTTTTTTATAATCTAGTAAATCAAAATAAAAGAATAATTGATTCTTAAATACACGGACATACTGCGAAAACTTATACATAACCTCTCCACTTCTTGGTCATGCCAGTTCAAACTTGTTAAAATGTTTGATTAAATGTAAAATCTAAGTATCAGCCAAATCATTATTTACATATACAACAGGCTGAATAATAAAGTTATTGTTCCTAGACTTTGTATCTTTGAAATTCATATAAGTTTGATCAATGGCAATTCCTTATACATTCTCACCTTTTGATAGATACCACTGAAATGAATCAATAGTCGAGCAACACGTCAAGTTTGTTGAGGATAGATGACTATTCCCATGAAAGTAGCAAGTGTTCTCAATGAAGCAATAATCGTCCTTGAATTCAAGAAAATAAATGGAAAAACATGATATGATAAACATTTCTACACATCTAATATCTGAGCACCTAAAAAAATTCTAAAATAACAGTCACATATTTCAAAACACTTCTTTCATTCTTATGTGACTCTTGCAATATCACATATATGCATTATTGAAAAAATCGCAAACCTTGATTCCTTATTCAAAAATTCAGCAAAAGATTAAGATATTACAAAAATCGAGAGACAAATGTCCCTCATGGCATAGGTCTTTCCTTAACTAGTTATTTGGCAGAACGTTAAGGTAAAGATTAGACTGAAGCTTTTCATAATTTCATATTATTTTGGGTCTCCTTTTTTGGCTTCGTTAATCACAGATGAAAAATAAATTGTTAAAATGCGCATACTGGAATTTTATTATAAAACATATATCTCAATATTGACAATTTCTACTAGTGGGTTGGAATCTCTTCTTGTTGACTTAAGAAATGAATCTTATTTTTTTTTCTATCGATGAAGGTATCACCCGAAAAATTGGACAGAAAATGCATCAATGCGCGAAGTGCGTTGATGCAAAAGTTTTCTGTCCAGTTTTTCGGGTGATACCTGCATCAACAGAAAAAATATAAGATTAATTTCTTATCGTTTTATTATCATCTATTTATGGAAAACGGACTGTTTTATTGGATCTGAAAACAATCAATCACCGCACTATATTTCGTAAGTCTGAGGGTTTCGCAGTGATACGACTGCCAAAATAAGTTATGGCAGCCGCCATAATTCAAACAGCGTCTCTCTATATCTTTGGATTAAGGACCACTTTGAGCAAATTCTACATTCACTGTTAATTTTTGAGTAAGTAGAAAAGAAATGGTACCCTTTAAATGATCAGCAAACATCAACAAATTGTATTTTCAGCGACGAGTTCATTCGTGTTTGAGGGAACCCCCGGTTCTAAAATAAGTGCTATAATAGACTTCCGTGAGAAATTGTGTTGATCGATGTATCAACAAAATTTCTCAGCCAAGCAGAATCTTCGTTTTTTGAAAATGACAATGGAAATTTAATGATTATCTAGTTCCCGATGATAACGTTTGCATAGTTTCGCGGTGTTTCGACACTAAAATTGAAATATATTTGTAAATTTTCCGTCGCAAAATTTGATATATTTTTTTTCTAAAACTAACTGGTATCACTTTCTTTGGCATAACGTAAGCGAAAGTTTAGACGTTTGCTTTTCAGAATTCACATTATTTGGACCCTCTGATTGTCGACCTCGGGCATCAATGATTCGACATAACTTGTTGAAATAAGCACTTAGAGCACTTGGATTTTATAGTAGAACATATATTTGATGAAATTGCTCAGCCTTCGCAAGTTCTTTGGCATATTATTTAGGTAAGTTTAGACATTTGCTCTTCATTATTTCATTAATTTGGATATCCTCTTTTTGGCTCCGAGCATCACTGATAAGTCATAAGTGGTTGAAATTCGGAAATAAATAGATAACCGTAATTTACTACAAAATGAGGTCGTATACCTCATTTCGTTTACAAATAACATAACAGGGGCACAGCGGGGTTTCTGGCTTTTACAGATTGATGCCCATTAGTAACTGTAATGATTTATGCATCGACAAGTTCATTCCATGGTTACTTTTTTATTTTGGTTTATAAGGAAGAAACCATTAACTAAACAAAAATTATCATAAAAAACAAGATACATCAGAATTATTGTCCTTTTTATAAAGTTACCTCAAATTATTTCTTATCTTATTTGATCATGAAATAGTGTTTTGCTCAAAATTATATTGACATTTCAGGGTCCAGTATGGATAGAAAAGGTATCATTTTGAAGATACAAAGTCAAAAACAATACTAATTCAAAAAAGTCCAGAATATTGAATTCAGATATCATTGAAGTCTTACCAATACCTAATCGATTTGTAAAACCGGTTCATATGCGACAAATATTAATTCTAAGTACCTTTAAAACAAATCTTCCCTTTGTGGTATCTCTTTTCTGACAGCCTGAGTCATACAGCACAACAGTAAAGTTTGTACTAAAAGTTACATTGTCATTTGATATAGAAACTTTGTATGATGTAACAAATCCAGGGCTGGATCCATTTTTGAGAGACATGCGAATACTTTGAATATCACACATAGCTTCGAACTGACTTTTCTGTTCACCATTATTATAGATCAGATTCCTATTGGAGACATCGCCGTTTTCCTCAATCTAAAAAAAGAGAAGACGTGATGAAGTAATGATTGTTTTCATATTCTATACGGATACTTTTTAAGAAGATTGTAGTTATGTCTGATGTTACTTACTGGGGTTTGACAGTAAGTGTTTTGAATATTTTCCCTGACATGTTCACCATAGCACTTTATATATAGACATTACCTTAAACAATGCATGTATTTTATATATCGTGATCATTTTCGTGCATAAACATCAACGGCGGGTGCGGCTAGCCAACAGGGGATGCTTACTCCTCCCGGGCACCTGGTCCCACCTCTTGCTTGCTAGGGTCCGTCGATGCTGAATTTGGTGTTCTATTGTGAGTGCTGTTGGGATCTTCGTCAGGATCTCCTTTGATTCATTTGTGTCACACTTTTGCCCTTAGACGTGTGGAGCTCGTAAAAAAGATCCCCGCGAGGGGTTTGACAGTAAGTGTTTTGACTATTTTCCCTGACCTGGTCGCCATAGCACTTTCTATATAGACATTACCTCAGACAATGCATGTATTTTATATATTGTGATCATTTTCGTGCATGAACATTGACGGCGGGAGCGTCTAGCCAACAGGTGATGCTTATTCCTCCCGGGTACTTGGTCCAACCTCAAGCTTGCTAGGGGTCCGTCTATGCTCAATTTGGTGCTCTTTTGTGAGAGCTGTTGAGATCTTCGTCAGGATATTCTTTAAGTCATTTATGTGTCGCTTTCTTCTGGGTTTGTTTCACTTGGTAAGTGCAAGGTGGTCATGCTAGAGAGTCTTCCCTTTTCTTCAAGTGATATTAGAACATCTGTAAAAATAGTATGTAGCATTAGCTCTTTAAAAATGAAATTTTTCATGCTGTAACCACAGAAAAAAAATCCTGGTTTTAGAGAAAATCGACATTTTTGTCAAGTTACCAAATAAATTGTCGGGATCGACTGTTTTCTTCATGGGTCTCAGTAAATGACATCAGAAGTTGTACAAGACAAAGTGATTGCCTCTACACGCACATGTTTATACGCATGTGATTACCGTTTCAAGAATAAAACAATCAATATCTAAAAGATAGTTTTTTTATTTATTGAGAAAAAATAAATAAATAAATGAAATAAATAAATAAAGGGCGCACCATTTCTAAACATGCTCATGGCTGGCGATCACCTGTAGATTCAGAAGTTTGACATAATTTATATTCTGATTAAAAAACACTCGTGCTGGCCAATATTTTTGTTTGATTCTAAATCTACATATGGATTTATGGATCTAGCACTTGCTGAATTTAGATCGTGGTTTGCGGGGGTAACCCCCAACAACCCCCCCCCCCACACACACGCACATTTGTCCGTTTTGAGACGTAGAGAGAGAGAGATCATCCACTCTTTTCTATCATCAATTGCCTCTCATGAAAACGTATTTCAAAAATGCTTTCAGATCAGTATAAATTTATTGTTTCGTTCTTTTATAATTATGTTATTCCATTAAAAACCGCTAGCTGTGACCATAACTTAATGATTTAGAAAAAAAGAATAATGTCGAATCGTTTTTCGTTGTTAATCCATAAAATTGTGACCATATATATTGATAGAATAAAATTTGATCCTTATTTCAATTAAAATAGATTCCGTGACATTAACTTGGAGCCTCAGAATAATACTAAAATTTACTTAGTGTTTTACCCACTGGGGAGCTCGTGAAATAAGGTCTAACCTATATCCCTTGTACCAATGTAGGTGAATTTTAAATAGTTATTCATAAAGATGAATTCAAAAAAATATATGTAAAAATAAATTAATAACGTTTTGTTTTAGTCATTATATCCCTCACCCCCTTCCTACGCTTCTCCGAAAGATTGTTTTCATTGTTTACTGTGATCCGCCCTCACTGTTTTAGATCCCTGAATCCGTCTATGCCAAAAATATCTCCATCTGTCATTTGTCATTAAAGTGAATGTATATGACAATATGAATATAGGTAATACTATGTTGTTCACTAAGCTCAATAAAAGGATGGGCAGGGTGCCTCCCGGTCTGAAACTCCAGTCGCACGCATTCCAAGTTAACCCCCCCTTCTGCGTTTGAAACAGGTCGGACTGTATATTCAACCATAGTTTCAAATCATGCGTGTTTAGAACAAATAGTAAAATAGGACAGACAGAAAATATGATGTGACATCATGTGTGAAATCGTCCATCTCAAGACCCTTTCCCCCTCCCCCCCCCCTTTTTTTCTCACGGACAGATGCTTGGTCGCATGAAAATTACTAACATTAAACATTTACATACATGTGGTATTAACACTCGACATGATCAAGAAATTATCAAAAGATGTGAAAATGAGCAAATTAAATGCGAACTCAGCTTCAATACCTCAACGGTACATTGCATTGTTTACACTACTTACGTCTTTCAAGTACAACTTTCTACGTCATAAGTCTCTCCATCATATTTACCGGAAGTGACCATTTATAGAATCAGGGTTTCTGTTAATGTCTAAAAATAGCAACGTCAAAACTGATTTACGTATGTGTGCGGTAAGAGCTGAAAACTATTTTTGGCGTATTATGGTTTATTTTCAGGGAAAGTTTTAGGTAAAAGTATTATCTCATATGTTCTAATATCACTTTAAAGTTAAAGACATTGATACTTGTGTTCAAAATAGAAAAAAATGTTATCCGAATAACTATTATGGATTTCAGAAAGCTCTAATTGAAATTATTTTCGATCATATCTTTTATCTTATCAAATTGGATAAGAATTATGTATTTTAATGATACTCAATATATAGATTTGGAATAAAGGGTTTAATAACTTCATTATCATTTAAAAAAACAAAAGAAGGGAGGAGATCTCCAACAAGACCCCGTTGCAGCATCAACAGCAAAACACCAAAACACCCGATGCAAAAACACAGAAGACGAGTACAGCACGAGACGGAAAAGAGACACTCGACATGTAAACTTCAAACACAAAAGACTACAAATAAACCGACGAGACAAATGGGCAACCGGTGCCGACTTTGGACGGCCATTTGTCAAATAGGTGTGGGTATCCTGGATTACTTGCGCACAACCCTCTCACTTCTCCAATTACCCAGAGGTCTCGAAGAACGTACAATTGTGGCGTAAAACAACCTCCTCACTCTAAGATGACATTACACAAAAAAGACCGCGAAACGTAGAGGCCCCAGAGACAGATGAATATGTAAATGGATATAAAAAGAGGGCATGCGTAATACAGTCCGTGCTCTGCCGGCTGTAGCGAGCTCATGTATGTTATCACCCGAATCACCCGAGGAATCCGACTGACGTTCAGAGAGGACAGGTGGTCGGGGCCCTGTCTTCTCTAAAGAGGTTTGGACAGGGCCCGTCATGGAGTCCCGTCGTCAGAGTCAGTCAGAGTGCTAGTCTCAAGGATGCACTTATACAAGAATGTAGATTGGTCAAGTACCAAGCCTAGTGTCCGTCCGGTGACATTAGGATCATATCCACGATCGTTTGATGATTCTGACGCAAAGTAACAAGTATCGCATGCAAGTCATGACTCTTGTTACCTACACTGGTTATTTCACATGTTTAGGTTAAAGATTAATTCTCTTCGTGCAAATTTTATTTACAATTACTTTATTTCAGTCTTGGGCATTATTTTCCTTTACTTACTATTTCGTATTCGATACGACATCTAGGATGTAGACTGTAAAAATTAAGTCCCCTCAGCTTAAGGAGTGAACATTCTTCATCTGTAACATCGCAGTGTTCACCTTGTGATAATTCTAAAACAGTTGGTGGGTCCGACAAAAGAACAGAACAATCATCTCCACTATAGCCTCCATCACAGTCACACACACCTGTTAAAAAATTTAACATGACAATTAATATTATTTTTTACATAAATCACGCTGCCAAAATATTATAAAACAAGACAAATAGAAACAGCATGTACATTTCATGAGTAAACTTTACAAGACTAATAAATACAGCATGTACATTTTAACGATTGGTCTCGTTAATTTATGTGTTTTTTTTTTGCATTTTACGTTTCTATGGTGTGTTCGTGTCCCTTTTGCGTCTCTTTCTGTAAGTGTCTGCTCTGTGTTTTTGCATTGAGCGTTTTGCTATGGGTGATACTACAGAGTGTTGTTTGAGATTCATTTCTTAATTTTAACAGCAACACCTAGATTTCATTTTGCCTTTGCACTTATATGTCTGCTTTTT
The DNA here is from genome assembly GCA_033119305.1 of Pinctada imbricata. Taxonomy (NCBI): domain Eukaryota; kingdom Metazoa; phylum Mollusca; class Bivalvia; order Pterioida; family Pteriidae; genus Pinctada; species Pinctada imbricata. Next base: position 53,090,756 of record VSWD01000004.1, on the reverse strand, counting down.
TCTTCTCTGTAAGGAAGCTCTGTTTTAAAACTTTCAGGAATTTGTAAGGCTATCAATTGTATTGTCATTTGTGTGTGCTAGTTTTGGGTTTGACTTTCATTCAAAGATGAATAAGGCCTATTTTACGATGAAAAATAGGATTTAATAAATTTTTAACTAGGGATAAAACAACGCAAAGGGATTTTGATAATTTATCGCATCATTTATCAAAACAGGTAAACATGATGAATGGACCAGATATGTAAGTACATTCTATCTCGAAGGTTTTGGTTAGATTCTGTCCCGTTTTTTCGAGAGATTGAGCTAGCATGATTCAGTCATTCAGATCCATTTGCTGCTATCTTGTGAAAAGGGATGATGTCCCTGCATGCACACAGCGAAACACATCCACAAGAAAGTAATTAATACATAAATGACATCACTAATGATATTCACTAAAAAATCACACAAAGTATTCGAAGCAGACGTAAAGAAACATCAAACAGATATGAATATGCATAAAAGGAAGGAGACCAATTTGTAAGCGGCGCCAACTTTCGACGGACATAGTCTATTAGCGATCGGCGTGGTTATCCGGACTACGTGCGCACAATCCTCCAACTTATCAAACAAAGGAGGGGATCTCCAACAACACCAGGTTATAGCACCCACAGCAAAAGCCTAAAACACCCAATGCAAAAACACAAAGCAGACGAGCACAGAAAGAGACACGTAAGGGACAAGGAACGTCAACGCACAACACAGAAACATCAAACACAAAGGACTACACATAAACCAACGAGACCAATGGGCAACCGGTGCCGACTTAAATAGCAGAAGGTATGGTTATCCTGGATTACGTGCGCACAACCCTCCCACTTTTCCGACTACCCAGAGGTCTCGAAGAACGTACAATTGTGGTGTAAAACAACCTCCTCACTGTCAGATGACCACACACAAACAAGACCGCAAAACGCAGGGGCCCAAGCAACACAGATGAATATGTAAATGGATATAAAAAGAGGGCGCACGTAATACAATCCTTGCTCTGCCGCCGCGACTGACATTCAGAGAGGACAGGTGGTCGGGGCCCTGTCTTCTCTAAAGAGGTTTGGACAGGGCCCGTCATGGAGATCAAGATACATTGCACACAGAGCTTTGCATAGACGCACAATTGTTGTATAAACATAAAACTTCTTACTTTAAGGTAGCATCATAAAGGAGATAGTTCAACGCAGCGGTCTCTTATTACACAGATTATATGTAAATGGATCTATAAATGCTATGGCATGCGTATAACAGTCTATGCTCTGCTGGCTGAAGCGAGATCAAGATCCATCATGCGAGAAGTTCTGACCAACTTTCAGATTTCGTTTATTAGGTCACCGTAAAATGAAGGCAATGCAATTACCATTGATACATAATCAGATGCCAGAGATTCTGGTCCATGCTGCGAATTTATCTGTTCTTAAATTATGCTTCTGAACTTGAAGACATTTAACATTTGTAACACTTGGTGCGTGTCACTGCTGGTGGATCAGGAGTCCCCGAGGGCATATGTAGCCAACTTCGATCAACTTCGTTTGATTGTCTCTCACCGCATTCGAAAATGTCTGTTGTCAAAATTTCTTCAAATGTCTAAAAGGTGGGTCCTGTAGCATCGTACCCAACCATCCTGCTACGTCTTTAGGTACAGTTTTGACATAATCTTCACACTTTTTGGCCATTTTACATTGTTTAGATTGAGGATCATTGACGAGGGTAAAGTAACCGAAACATGCATGTCTGGTCCATGCTGCAAATTTATCTATTCTTAAATCATGCTATTGAATTTGAAGACGTTTGACAATTGTGTCTAAAACACAATTTGATAGACAATACTTACTACATGATTTCTGTCTTGTATATTTCTGGCAATGATTAAAGCAATTTTAAAGATATATTTGCCAATACCATTCTTTGGCGGCAGTTTTCCTAGTCGGATCTTGTCGGTAAAAAAAATTATAAGAAGGCCTTAAATACATGGTTTCGGACGGAAAGTCTCCTGAAATTTTGTGAAACAGATGTTGACCAAAGATAGGAAATACTTCAGTAAATAAAATCTATAAACCGCTTTGTATCTTGACAGAACATGTACCACCTTTATTAAAAGAGAGGTTCAATACGTGAAACTTATTCTTCTGCGAATTCCAACGGGTCGAAAATAAACACTTTAAGTTAAGGACACCGCCAGGTTTTCTTTTAGTAAGATCTTTTTTTCAGATTATGTACAGCTGTTGCATAGAAGAACATGAAATTAAAAAAAGTGTCTGACGGACGGACGGAGATGAAATATGCATATATGTAGCTATTTCATTAGGTCACTCTATCTCCCATGAGATAAATAGATAGATGTAATTAACTTGGTGAAGATACCCCATTTGGCCAATGTTAAAAGCTTACGTTGGAAAAGACTGTCATTTCCTAAGGAAACTGCCTAAATAAATGTTGCCTAATACTTATATTAAATTCTTCAGTTTTTTTTAAAATCTTATTTACCATTGTCACATGCTCCTTGTTGATTGCAGTCATTCGGACATGACTGGGTTTGAACTGCATATACGATATCTGGTGAGCTATCATTCAGAGTTGTGTTCTTCCCAACAATGGTTACGCATAAGTCTTTCACGATCTGGAGTGCTACAAATGACATGTTTATATCACCTGTCATCTGAAAAGAAATAAAAACAGTGGATGTTTAGTACACATAATCAAATTAAATTGTTAACTTTTAACTTAAATCACTTTCAAGAAAACTTAGATCATTCTATTCAATTTTCCTAGCACAGGTACAATGTATCAATGCATGTACATTATAACTACATGTGTATTTATTCTAAAGGGATTCATATTCAAGTTGAATATTATTAATAATGCGGAAATTTCAGACTACGCTAGATTATGTAAGTACGAAAACAAGTAATGGTAGCCGCCATGATTCAAATAGCGAACAATCATATATCTTTTTCTTTGGAGCCTACATGCACAGGGAAATTTCAGTACGTAGAAAAGAAATTGTATCCTTGAAAGTTTAAGCAAACATCAGCACACATGTATTTTCAGCAATGAGCTGATACGTCTTTAGATATTCCCCGGTTCCAAAAATAGTAGTATAAATAGACGTCAGAGAAAAATTCAGTTGATCGATTTATCAACTTAATTTCTCCGCCAATCAGCGTCTTCGTTCTAAATTATAACATTGGAGATTCTTTGGTTTCAATTCCATCAAACATTTTGCATAATTTTTCTACATAATCACCTTTAGTGTCTATACACTTTTGCAAACGGGGCCTTAATACCACTTTTAAAGAAGTCTTAATATTAACTGGTAAGAAAGCAATTATGAAGTCGTCATCGGGGAGAAAGTGGGTCCCAAAAATAGCTGCTTTTAGTTTTGGGAATAGATGAAAGGCTGTTGGGGCAAGATGAGGTGAATAAGGCGGATGCTCAATCAAATTAAAGTCTCATTCATGAATGGCAGCCATGGTGGTGACAGCCTTGTGAAAAGGAGCATTGTCCTGATGGAACAACACACCTTTATAACAGGAGCATTTTCCTGATGAAACAACACACCTTTATATAGTCAGTTGTCCGTGGCTCATAAGTTTCCCGTAACGGTGTCAGAAGTGAAGCATGACACGGTAAGAATCGATAATTCAATGAATCATACACCGGAATCATAAAACAAATCAGAATAAAACAGGAACCAAAGCAAACAAAAACCTCCATCACAAAAAAGAAGCCATTAATTGTCCTTTTTGGAGAAAATCTATCAGCAGAAAATCTTTTGCATCCTAGAAAACCGAGGCTCACGACATACATTTTTAACATACAACATATTAATAAGCCCACGAATTTTGTTTAAAAAGGAATGTTTTAGGCGAACCGGTTTCCTTTGAATCGAATCGGGAACAAGGAAAATGCGATCATTAGAATGCGATCATTACATTTGTAAAATCGGTAAATGTAAGGAAAAACCTTTTGAAATGTGTTTTCCTCTGGCACAGGAAAAAACCCAACAGCATTACGACATAATTCAGCATCTTATTTGGACATAATGTTGTCCTACGACACTGATGGTCACATGAACACCTCACTCTATAACAAACGTGACGACTTCATTTTCAGCATTACAAACTTTCCCTTTCTGAGTAGCAACATCCCTTCATCGCCAGCTTATCGTGTGTTCATATCTCAGTTGATACGCTATGCAAGAGCAAGTACCAAATATACGGATTTTGTTCTGAGAGCTAGGCTTCTTTTAGATAAGCTTCTGAGTCAGGGATATGTTTGCAACAGACTAACATCGTCACTGAGGAAGTTCTACGGTCGATAGGGGGAACACTTCATACACTATGATGTCCCACCCTCCAGAATGGTGGATGATATTCTGTCATAGAATATTTGAACCATCCAACCAAAGATTGTACTCTATGTCTTTCGAAATGGAAGTAACCGGACGTGACATTTCCACCGAATTGAAGCGGCGGGTGTTGCATGAAAGCAGGAGATTCTACTCTCCTGGGCACCTTGTCTCACTTCCATATCGGGAGTTCGCTTCTTTTCATATGGTGGAGGTTTTTGATTGTTTGCTTTGGTTCCTGTTTTATCCTGATTTTGTATGCCTTCGGTTTCTGATTTTCTGAATTATCGATTTTGTGCTGTATACAGGGATATGGTCATTATTCATATTTGTCATTCATTCAAAAGCTAGTGCAATCGATTTCTTAGGTATATTGCAAATAACGTTTTTCTTGTCAAATCCAAAAGTATGTTAATCTGTACAATGATTTAGCATGAAACTGCTTCAGAAAAAAAGTGTCTGTTTGTGTGCAAAATTGACTTTGAGACTTAAATCGGTTTCCGTGTTTCTATGTGGATAAAGTCACGGATGTTACATGCAAGCAGAAAATACATATATTCCCCGGGCACCAGGTCTCAATTCCATATGAAAATCGTGAAAAAATTTTGAATGGTTTAAATTTCCATCGAATTGAGTTTGATACTAAAATCGGTTCCGAAATTTTCTACACGGCTTAAACGACAGATGTTACGAGCAAGCAAAAGATACATAGCCTTGTTTTGTGTTTTTGTGGTTTTGTTTCACAATATCTCACTCGAGTAAGACTTGATTCAATCACAGAAACAACTAATTCGTTTACATACCAAAACGTCTAGTACACAGTCTTCCATAGGTGACTCGCCTATCTCTGTCACAGATTCCTGGCAAAGTCTGTATATAGTCGATGAATTCAAGGTATTGTTGCAGTGGTATCTTGCTTCTGTTTCTGTCATAGTCGTTGATCTCTTAGATATCTATTAAACAATAGGATTTCGTAATGAATTCTTGAATCATTGAGATTCACGTAAGAGATGGATTGTTCTATGAAACCATATGCGTAATTATCATTATACTTATAATGATCTTTGAACGAATTTACAAATGTTGTAAATGGGAACAAAATTACACATAAGTATGAAGAGAATTATGCATAAATATACTTGATGTGGGCTTTCAGGCAAAGCTTTTCGGGAACGTTCCGAGCGCTCTCTTAATTCCCTTCTCTTCCTTACACTCTTACGCCGTGGTACATCACAGGAAAACGGATGATAACGGTTCACACTACAGTCCCTATATCTTTTATACGAGCAACTGATTGTATCAATTTCTGCGTCTAGTCTTTTTGTTCCATTGACCTCTTCAAATACACAGGAACACAGAAGGAGATTTTGAGACCATGGATTCAAGTTATCATACACGTCGTCTGATAGCGGAGGAAGTAAGTTTTCGTCTGTATCGGGTCTACAACACAACATGTCAAATAATTAAAAACCAGGAATGCCGTCCAACATTAGACAAATGGTCATAGGATCTTAAAACTAAATATCAATTAAAATAAGTGTAAAATATGTACACTATATTCTATCTGAACGTGACATGTCCTTTAGAATATAGACGCCATTTGAATCAATCCTGCCATTGTTTATTCCTCTAAGAACTTGCTTTTTTAACATAAAAAGCAAGTTACCTCCAAGATTCTGAGAAATCGTCAGGAAAGATATAGGAATATGGTGGCGGACAAGCATCATTTGTGACTGTCGAACTGTAGGACCCGTCTTTTTTCACAAAGTCGTTGTTGCAGTCTCCATCAAGATTTCCACACAAACCTTCTGTAGCGTTCACGTCAGAGGCAGTTGGATATATATCTACATTCATAAAGCATCCAACCCACCAGCAACTTATTCTGATATTGACTTGAGTTCCCGATGGTAAAAGAACCTAAGCATATTAGAAAGTTTACAGTAAGCAGTAAGTATTCTCCTTAATATCATAGAAAATAGGAATTATGATCATTTTGAAATGTTTACAAATACATGTTCTTTTTGTGAACAAATGTCCTTTTCGATATGCATTTAGGTAGTTTTTAAAACCGATTCATCTATCTTTTCGTGACATTTTTGCACTTATTATGATTGCTTATCATTTACTCAAATATTTTCTTTTAATAAAATGAATAAGTTATGTTTGAAAGATTCTTCTATTTGCAGATCTGATAAAAAAAGTGATATTTTTAATAGACGGTCATGACATAAATGTATTTTAAAGATAAATACGGAATTTGAATCCTTCTTACCTACACCCAAAAGATAGGAACAGGATTTATAAAAGTATTGTACTTGTTTCCGAATCCTACATGATACATGTATAACCTGTACTTATATTGAATGTGAAATTGAAATAAATGCTAGTTTAAACTAAAGATCCGTCTTCAAAAAGCAAACGCATATTATATCGACGTATTACAATTTCACTGTGGCGTAACACGTGATACACAAATGATACATGTGATATGTTCCGCGGGAATCCCCTTTGATTAAACCAAGTTAATACCGTCTAAATCTACTTTATATTAATGTATTCAGGCCTATCATATGATCATTATTATTTATTACATGAAGGTAATTTATTCTGGTCAAGAATAGACGTATATATGAAGAACACTTAAACAGAAAATTTTGTATCTGTCCCTGCACCATATCATAACATGTGGTGAGCATTGAAAAATTTCTGTTTAAGTGTTCTCCAAATATACGTCTATTCTTGACCAGAATAGATAACCATCATATAATTGATGATAATTGCCATATTATAGGCCTAAAGTAAAATCATATATAGAAGATTTAAAAAGTGTTTACTTGGTTTAATCAAAGGGGATTCCCGTGGAACATATCATTTGCGTATTACGTGATACGCCACAGTGATATTGCTATTAGGAAAGTATTTTCGCAATGCGTTTTACTTACGTAAAATCCTAGACTTCTAAATATTATGCCTTATTACATGTATCATAGAGTACTTCAACAATTTTAATTCGCATACCAATGTTATTATTACTTTTACATCCAGTTACTCACGTTTTCCTGTGCGTACTTACCTTATAACCAGTGAATCTGTCTGATTCCACTGCTAATGTGTTATCCTCGCATGATACAAAATCTATGATACGAGAATTCTGACACAGATTCATCAGGAAAACATCTCTTCCTGCTCTGATAGCCAAACCGCATATACAAAAAGGACTCCTGCCGTTGTATGAACAAGCTTCTGTCTCGTATTGGACCTTTTAAAAGTAAAATGCTGTCTGAGGTTACTTTTGTATATCTGGATTATTCCGGTTTCAATTTGATTTCAAAAGGAATATGCTTCTGTGATTGCAATCAAAATAATAAAACGGTGGCCGAGGCTTATTTACATGTTTAAACAATTTCTGTCCAAACCTCTTTGGTGCTGCAACAGGGTGTTGTTGGAGATTCCCTCCTTTCTTTGAAGACATATTACATCTCAAACGAGGCTCATTAAGAGTAATTATTTGTTGTTTATTTTGATAAAGTTGTATATGTTATATCTAATATATTAAATGACAAATATGGATAATGACCATATCCCTGTATACAGCATAAAATCGAAAATTCAGAAGATCAGAAAACGAAAGCATATAAAATCAGAATAAAACAGGAATCAAAGCAAACAAACCAAAACCTCAACTACATGAAAAGAAGCGAACTCCCGATATGGAAGTGAGACCAGGTGCCTAGGAAGAGTAAGCATATCCTGCTTGCATGCAACATCCGCCGCTTCAATTCGGTAGAACTGTCACATCTGGTTACTTCCATTTCGGAAGTCATAGTGAACAATCTTTGGTTGGATAGTTCAAATAGTCTATGATAGAATATCATCAACCATTCTGGAGAGTGGGACATCGTAGTGTATGACGAGTTCCCCATATCGACCGTAGAACTTCCTCAGTGACGATGTAAGTCGGTCGCAAACCAATCCCTGACTAAGAAGCTCATCTGAAGACGCCAAGCTTTTAGAACAAAATCCGTATATTTGGTACTTGCTCTGGCATAACGTATCAACTGAGATATGAACACGCCATAAGCGGACGATGAAGGAATGTTGCTACTCCGAAAAGGAAAGTTTGTTACGCTGAAATTGAAGTCATCACGCTTGTCATAGAGTGAGGTGTTCATGTGACCATCAGTGCCGTAGGACTACATTGTGTCCAAATAGGATGCTGAATTATTTGTCTCTGTAGTTTCTTTGACCTCAGGCTCCGAAGTATAGATACTGCTCAGGTAATCCGCGAATTTTGGATTATTGATGGACAACACATCGTCTATGTATCTGTAAGTGAAGATAAAGTCAGAAGCTAAGTATCTTTTCCCTTCAGAGACCAAAGATTGAATGAATTTAACTTCGCACGAATTAAGGAAAATGTCGGCTAGGAATGGGGCACAATTGGTCCCCATTGGAATTCCGACAATTTGCTGGAGGACCTTTCCTCCAAACACAACAAAAAATGTTGTCGATCAGAAAGTTTAACATCTGAATAATATCTGTTTCAGTGTACATATTTCCAGAATAGGACTTTTCTTTTACAATGTTAAACGTCTTTAAATTCAATAGCATCATTTAAAACCTGATAAATTTACAGCATGGACCAGACATGCACAATTCGGGTACTAAACCCTAGTCAGTGATCCTCAGTCTAAACAATGTAATATGGCCAAAAAATATGAAACTCATTATGTCCAAAAATGTACCAAAAGACGTAGCAGAATGGGTAGGATATAATGCCATAGGACCCACGCTTTAGAAATTTCAAGAAATTTTGTAACAGAAATTTCAAATGCGTTGAAGAGACAGACGATCAACCGAAGTTAATCAAACTTGGCTACATGTGCCCTCGGAAAAAAAACGTTGTTTGTACGGATTCTTACGCATTTTAGGTATGCAGTAAAAGTATGGTTAATCTAAATCTAAATTGTTAGTGTCGAAGCCAAAGGAAGCAATAGGTGATTTGTGGTTATCTATTATGCCCTCATGTGAATTTTGAGCAATATTTTTGAAGCCCAGACAGTAGACAAAGTAGACAAAGTAGGTTTTGTCATAGTTAACAACAATAAATTTGGATTTGCGATTACCGTTCTTACTTGTAAACGATCAATTATAATTTTTGCGAGTCTCTCTTTCAATTTGGAATGTGGAATTGTAGTGTAAAGTGTCGAAAAATCAAAGGCTTTGATCGTATGGACTATACTAAAATGAGTAGATTTCAGATGTTCTAAAAGTTCCTTCGAATTCTTTAAAATCCACATCTGGTTGATACCACTGCGAAAATATACAGTCAAACAATATTTTTAAGACGAGATTTGATTTCAGATAAAACTTTGGTGAGTAAGATCGATACAGATATGGTAGAGCATTTTGAGGAAACAACGATGAAACGTTGTTTGTACGGATTCTTATGCATTTTAGGTATGCAGTATAAGTATGGTAAATCTAAATTTTTTTTTTATTATTATACATATATAAATCTAAATCTAAATTGTTAGTGTCGAAGCCAAAGGAAGCAAGAGCTGATTTGTGGTTATCTATTATTTCATAGGCAGAAAGGTTTATTTGGGTGTAAGTGGAATTTCCAGGTGTCGAATTTAAAGCCAAGTCTTTAACTAGATTGTCGAAATAGTACTTTTTGCAAGTAAATGTGTTGAGATTATCGTCAGGATCTTCTTTAACTCATTTATTTGAGGCTTTGTCCGCTGGTTTGTTGACATAATGCTCTTGGAGATAGGTAATCTCTGTGATAATATCAGGGTTTTTAAATATATACTCGAATCTTGTGTTCACAGTTGTTTTCAATCTGTAAATTCTAGATAAAAGTAACCATCTGTTGGATTTTATCCATTCGGAAAGGGTGTCGAGCTGTACATCCTCTTTCTTTGCCCAACGTCTTGCATATTTCTCACAAGAGTCCATGATAATTTTGACATTTTGGTTCCATGTAAAGGACATACTTTCTCTGTATTGGGGACCCTTTTTAACAATTCTCTCAACTTGACGTTCTTGACTATACTAAGGTCACCAGTAATAACGTGTCCACAAGGAGAGTAGTTGAAATCTGATGAAGAACATTCGCAAGGAATTGGATGTAGTGAGGGATTACTTAAATCAATACACTGCAAGAATCGTTTGTAATTGTAAATTTTAGATGCAACTGTTGGTGTGTAGCTATAGGAAAACCAAGGAGTTTCTTTTCTTTTAAAATATGGTGGGATTTTTTTCTGTGATAGTTTTGTGATTCAAAATTTGACCAAGTTTCAATTTATCAATACCTTTGCTTGCAAATATTACTTTAATGAAAGGATGATTATTACAATGGGGACCAATTGTGCCCCACTCCTTGCCGACATTTTCCTTAACTCGTACGAAGCTGAATTCATTCAATCTTTGGTCTCTGAAGGGAAAAGATACTTAGCTTCTGACTTCAACTTAAAGATACATAGACGATGTGTTGTCCATCAATAATCCAAAATTCGCAGATTACCTCAGCAGTATCTATCCTTCGGAGCTTGAAGTCAAAGAAACTACAGAGACAAATAATTCAGCATCCTATTTGGACATAATGTTGTCCTACGACACTGATGGTCACATGAACACCTCACTTTATGACAAACGTGACGACTTCAATTTCAGCATTACAAACTTTCCTTTTCTGAGTAGCAACATCCCTTCATCGCCTGCTTATGGCGTGTTTATATCTCAGTTGATACGCTATGCCAGAGGAAGTACCAAAAATACGGATTTTGTTCTGAGAGCTAGGCTTCTTTTAGATAAGCTTCTGAGTCAGGGATATGTTTGCAACAGACTAACATCGTCACTGAGGAAGTTCTACGGTCGATATGGGGAACTCGTCATACACTATGATGTCCCACTCTCCAGAATGGTGGATGGTATTCTGTCATAGACCATTTGAACCATCCAACCAAAGATTGTACTCTTTGTCTTCCGAAATGGAAGTAACCGGATGTGACAGTTCTACCGAATTGAAGCGGCGGGTGTTGCATGCAAGCAGGAGATGCTTACTCTTCCTCTGCACCTGGTCTCACTCCCATATCGGGAGTTCGCTTCTTTTCATATGGTGGAGGTTATTGTTTGTTTGCTTTGGTTCCTGTTTTATCCTGATTTTGTATGCCTTCGGTTTCTGATTTTCTGAATTATCGATTTTGTGCTGTATACAGGGATATGGTCATTATCCATATTTGTCATTCTTTTTCCTCTGATTAATCTGGTCTAACTGCTTGAAATAAACGAAAAGTAAAAATGTCCAAGATGACTCCGTGTAGTCTGTATTCTGGGAAGCGTATATCGGTAAATTTGAGGTCCTTCGTGTATTCGTAGATTCTGTGTAACTTCCGTAAAGGAACAGAGTATAATTTGGTACGAATATAATGCAGGCCTAGAGGCTCATTCAGAAATGAAACCAAGTCATCGAAGGAGAAACAATGTATCTCAGGCCTATTATATTTACGAATGCCATGACTTTGAGGTCTTCTTTGTGGTCTGTTGAATAAGCTAGGCACATTTACCGATTGACAACCGGGACTTGTTAAGTTTCCTATGCTGCTCATATTATCGTTGCATCCATAGGGCGCTGCAGTGTTAAGATGTTTTATCCAGAACTCTTCTCTGTTGCGATAAAACAGGAACCAAAGCAAATAAACAAAAAACTCCACCACATGAAAAGAAGCGAACTACCGAAATGGGAGTGAGATCAGGCGACCAGGAAGAGTCAGCATCTCCTGCTTGCATGCAACACTCGTCGCTTCAATTCGGTAGAATATCATTAATATAAAAGGGGCAGTTGTTTCGGGTGTAATGGACTTTGTTTTATAATCTGGTGTTTTATAAGTGTAACGTTGACCGGCGAAAATTAATATGATGATAGGATTGACCAAAAATATTGATTATGATACCTGTAGATGTATCACTTTTTTGCATAATTACATGCACATATATATATATTGAGCAAAAAATGTTAAGGATATTTATTAAGAGCTTGTGTTAGATTACCATTGTGATAGGCACTTTGTTTTATTAGCATTGTTCTTTTGTCATAACTGAGATAAACATCAATTTTTAAGTAAGTAGTCATTATTTGTACAACTCTTCGGTACAAAAACGTCAACGGAGCAAAGTGTCTTTCTCCTACTTATTTCTCTAAAAATGCAAATTTCAGAAAAATAGAATTTAAACCCAAAATCTACATGGAATGAATAATTCATAATTAATCAGTACGAATTGCATGTCTGATCCAATGTACACATCCAATGATATTGTTTTGAAAATCCGGTATTCAAACCTAACTCATCGCTGTAAACGAGGATCAATCATAAACTTTGCAATAGTTGAAAACGTCAGAAAAAGTTTGAGAAAAAAATATACATTAGAATAAGGGGTTTTAAACTGAACCATCATTTTCAGTAAAATGATAAAATTATGAGTGTAATGAATCTGGAAGTTTTATTAAGTAAGGTTAACTAAAAAAGAATAAAAGAGAATAAAATATAATCTTTGGTAAAATAAGCATTTGATTCAAAAATGAAGATGGAGAAAATTCCAAAAAAAAAAAAAGAGAAAAAAATTAAATTAATAATTACCGAAAAATTTAAGGAATGACCAGACATTTTGATAGATCGATTTCTTTTTGTCATTTTGTCCCTATCTTAGCTCCATTATTTTAATGAACATTACACAACACTATTTTGAACGAAAATGATCCCTTACCCTTTTGTCCAGTTTATTATTTTTTAAAAGAAATTATGAGACAAAAGAGGAATCAAAATACTACATTGTATAAGCCACTTACCTCTTGATCTAACGTCTTATGTCTGTACATGATGTAATGACCTTGCCGTTGTTGTTCAAAAGGCCTTGTAAGGGGAAATGGTAAACCACAAGAATATCATCACTCAGTGAGTTCAATAATTGGTACATCTTTGTATTACACACAAATTTCAAAGAAGAAATAAATCCTTATTCATGATCATCTATCGAAGGCAAGAGACAAAAGAGGACTTCATTACTTGAATTGCGGACGAAGAGAGTAGTTAAATTGGCGAGTGGTTAAATTGGTAAAGGCCCTTTAGTAGTGGCTTCTTGTAAGATTACGAAGAATGCGTCAGCCAATTGACAACACCTCCTAGGTGGATAGAATCAGTTAATCGTTATTCATTCAGTCAACTCTAAAATTTCGAATTCAAAGCAATAAACTTGTATGTCTGTTGATATTGATAATTGAAAAACGAATTGTTTATAGAGGTGAATGGGATATGATTGGAGAGAGGTGGTTAGAAGTGGATTGAGTATGGCTGAGAATGTTAGGATAGGATTGGATGAAAAGGATATGATGTGATAGGATAAGATTCTATCCACGTTCTATCTTGTCACCTACCCTAACCACTTTTTTGTCAAACACCTAGCTATTGCCTATCTAACAATGTATAACAAATAAAAGGTTACCTCCCATCGAATGATCTATCGTGTGGATCAATATGGCTGTAGCAGTATGCTCCTCGCCAGGATTCGTTGTCAGTATATATATGTACCTTCAAAATAAGGATCAAATCTATTAAGCAAAACCACTTTTAACTCATTAGTTGTATTTGTGAAGTATCTGTTTCGTTTTTTTTTCTCGCTCACGAGTCGCTCACAAGAAACCGTAACATTTAGAGTAGAGATCTAATGTCTGAATTAGTCATTTGCATGCATGAATTTTAAATGTATGTATTTTTTTTATGGGAAACTTAGTCTTTCCGCTATGAACTGGCGGAGAATTAATCGGGTAGAAACGATGATGTGAGATCAATACTTATCGTTGATAAGAAAGCTTGATCATGATAAAGATATAAATTTGATTTTTTATGTCGTAAAGGGTTACGGTCATTAATGAAAGGCTATAAAATTGTTTTCAAAATTTATTGAAATACATTTCTGTAAAAGCATTGCCCCAAACTCTGGCAAAGTCGGCTAAAATCTACCCACTATTCGGAAGCTTTTGTTGAACTATGTACAAAAACCCATATGAATTCTGTTACATGTAGATATGTTCAAAATTAGGCACAAAAACAAGTTATTATGGCTAGTTGCAGACTGGTACATCGTATTCTCATGCTTATGTATTTAGATAACATTATTAAGGTTTGGAATCAATGGCGATTTTTCCGGAATTGCAGAATATCCCTTTCACAATATTAACGTATCCAATGTACAAATGGAGATCTCGCTGACGACTCGTCCATTTAAACAGTTTTAGAATTATCTCGGTAATAATCGGCAGTGTCTCGATAGTTTCCGTGGCTTAGATATGGGTTGGCATGTTGTCCTTTTATGTTGGAACCCAACGTTTATATTGAATTTTGTTATACCCTTATCAGTATCTCTATATAAAATCTCCATAGGGAAAATGCCTATAAATTCGAATATTTGACCAAGCAGTCAACATTTACATAAATATTGGCCCTAGGGCAATATTTAGAAAAATATTGACCGATAAACGGTAAATCGTTTGTGACGTCACGTCGTTGATGACGCTATTATCTCTACCTATTTTTCCGCGCTCTTTCTCTTATAGACGAAAATGAACGTAAACATGCCGGGTTAATCAGTTCGTTGCTGCAGTATTGATGTAAGGTATAACAAAACAATTATTGACTGGGAATTCGGGCAATATATGATTTGTTGGACCTTCAGACAAAATATAGCCCTCGGCCTTCGGCCTCGGGCAATATTTTATCTTCAGGTCCAACAAATCATATATTGCTCTCATTCCTAGTCAATAATTGTATAATGGTATATCTAGGTAAAGATATGCCGTAATTCTAACTATATAATACACTTGATATTTATTTGTACAATGGATACCTTAAACGTCTTCAAAATCTAATAGCATCATTTTTAGAACAGATAGATTTGCAGCATGGACCAGACATGCACGTTTCGGGTACTTAACAGACATTACGGACATAGATAGTTACTTGATACTCGAAAGGTCAATTTGTCATTTATGTAAAAAAGAAAAACAAATAACACTGAATTCTTTGATTCTTAAGTGATAAAAAAGCGGCATTAAAGTACGGGTCATTTTTAAGGCATTGGATTTATAATGAGGAATACTTGGTTCACCAAGTTTTTGATTTTAAACTCAATTTCAGCATTACGAACTTTCCTTTTCTGAGTAGCAACATCCCTTCATCGCCTGCTTATGGCGTGTTCATATCTCAGTTGATACGCTATGCCAGAGCAAGTACCAAATATACGGATTTTGTTCTGAGAGCTAGGCGTCTTTCAGATAAGCTTCTCAGTCAGGGATATGTTTGTGACCGACTAACATCGTCACTGAGGAAGTTCTACGGTCGATATGGGGAACTCGTCATACACTATGATGTCCCACTATCCAGAATGGTGGATGATATTCTGTCATAGACCATTTGAACCATTCAACCAAAGATTGTACTCTATATCTTCCAAAATGGAAGTAACCGGATGTGACAGTTCTACCGAATTGAAGCGACGGGTGTTGCATGCAAGCAGGAGATGCTTACTCTTTCTGGGCACCTGGTCTCACCCTCATATCGGGAGTTCGCTTCTTTTCATATGGTGGAGGTTTTTTGTTTTTGTTTGCTTTGGTTCCTGTTTTATCCTGATTTTGTATGCCTTCGGTTTCTGATTTTCTGAATTATCGATTTTGTACTGTAGACAGGGATATGGTCATTATCCATATTTGTCATTATGACATTAATATAAAAAGGGGTAGGGCCACGATACCCCTAAATCGGCCCTCGATTTTTTCTCTAGAAAAAAATTTCATAAGAAATACTTGATATCTCTCATGAAAATACACCAACGTTTACCGCTTTTAGAGAAAAGAAAAATTTCACCAAACAAAGTGCCATTTAATTGCAATGATGTCATAAATTGACGTCATTTTGACGTAATTGACAAAATATGGCGAAAATTGCAGGGAATTTTGTCTTTTGTCGAAGAATTCAATGTGGCCGCATGCGTTAACTGAGATAAAACGTTCATGACAAAAGGATACACTAATATTCTTCCACATATAATTTTTTCATCTTAGTTAATGCATGCCGTCATCGCTAATTCAATGGAGATATGTAGTTTTTGTGTCGAGTTCGCGAAATATGACCAATTTTGGTGTTTTCAAAGGGCTATAAGCTATTGATAAACGCAACATTTACAAAAGAAAGATTGGTGATTCAGAAGAGAACGTTTCAAAAAATCAAATAACAGTTAGGAATTCAATGAAGTACAATGTTCAAAATTAGGGCCAATATCGGACTTCGTGGCCCTACACCTTTATTGAAACATTTTTACCAATGCGTTTTTGAAAGATGTATTTCCTATAAAAATATCGGCCTTCAGAAATTGCATTGAAGATTATGGAAATACTAATATTTCAGTCATATTTTCCAGGAAAATGATGATTGCACAAGGATGAATGAAAATTTCTTGAAATTGTTATTACTCAAATTTTACTGAAAATATTAAGTTCACCGTGTATATCTTCCGCAATTTATTTTTATCTAGCAAGAGGAAATGACTCCTAAATATCATCCTATTAAAAAAAATTCCGTTGTGACGGTTGTCCGATGCCTACCATCATAGTGCGAAAGGTTTTGCAATATCAAAAGTAACAGAAAAATATATAATAGATTCACACAGTTTCAATATTTAGGACGTGTTTACGTTCATTTTATATGTAATGCGTTGTTCCATGTAACCTAAACTAGGTAGAATATAAGCATTCACTGACTTCAAACATAAATTCAAACTATTATTTGAGGAAATGAAAAAAATTACGATGAAACTAGAATCTCTGCATTACTTCATACGTTGTTTCCAAAAGAGTGTCTTGTAGAAGAATAAAATGGGAATATACGACGGCTCAATCAATTGAATTCAAAAGTACATCGAATTGAATTTTCAATCAGTTGGTGCAATTTTGCTCTTTTCGTGTGTTAAAATTGGAAAACATAATATTAACTACAGAAAGAGACAGGGTTCTCTACGATAACAACTCTTTTATATTCTGTTCTCTCTTGAATTAATTTGTCTTTTCGTCATTTCATACATGTGCTATCTTTTTAAACAGATAGATACAGCAATGGTGAAAATGCTACGTTTGAAAATTATTAACATTATACATATTATCGCAATAAAAGATCACAATGTATATTTTCTGTAATACATCGCATATTTTGGATATAAAACGATGGACACGGTTATTTCGATAAAAGATAAAGATTTTTTTAAATATAAAGAATAGCCATTGATACGTGGAATATTACATAAAAAGGTTTCCGAGTTAACTACATGTGGAACTTTTTACTCTTATTTCAACGTTTGATTCTGTATGCTCTATTATGTTTTCTGTAAGAGTAACCATAGACCTCTCATAGGTTTTCATTCAATGCGTGAACTTAATAAATCCTACCGGAATATTTGATAACTGCTTTTCACTCCAAAAAGTGTGCTGAACTGAAGACGTTACCAGGGCTATAGTGTAGTAAGAGTCCCTATCATAGCTGGTGGATTGTGTATGTATTATCCTCATAGTGTATTCAAGTTTCCAGTTACTCTCCTGTAAGTAGTGAGTTTTGTTTAATTCGCTATATCCGGTAATTTTCTCCCTACATCTGCCTGAACTTTGTACCACGGCGTTTTCTATACAACTTAATGACTCAGGACTTTCTACGCGAACACTCAAGAAGCAATCATTCAATCCATTCTCACAGGCAAAGGGAACTGTCGGTCGAAATTTCAAAACGGCCTCCTTGTTTTCTTCTATGTAGATAGGACTTGTTAAAACCTGAAATTCATTGTATTCTTGAAATATCAAAAGTATTTAAAACAAATGTTTCATTTGAAAACGTGGGTTCTTTCTCATATTATCTTTGGATATATCATTTTCCATTTGCTTGAAATTCTAATATGCACAGAACATTGTAGAGTTTCAGTAACAAGACCAAAGAAAACATGTAGAAGTATCCCAGTAAATCTCTTTTCTTATATATCTCATATCAGAAAAAAATTAAGTTCAACTGTAAGTGCATTTTTCGGATTTCTAACAAAAGCTTTGTGGACAGTTATATCTCACTTCGATTCCAGCATAGAAGTTATTGCTAGTGAAAACTCTTCCACTCCTCCCATCAACAGAGAATTTCGCACTCATACTACACTTCAGCTGTAAGAAAGAATAAAATTGTTTTTTTTTTTAAATTTTCTCCTTTTCGATACCTTGTCCAAATTATATATAAAGGGCAAACAAAAATAATAGTGACTAAATTTTCTCCTTTTCGATACATTGTCCAAATTATATATAAAGGGCAAACAAAAATAATAGTGACTAAAACACTAAGACGACACTCGTCCAAATGATATAAAGATAAATATTTGTGTAAATTAGTCAAAAATCTTAAAGCTGAATATACAAAAGATGTGAAAGAGATCTCCGAAAAGACGATACTAAATATGACACAATGGAATATACACAAAAAGGATTGGGGGTTACAACACGCAAAACAACAACGTTATCAGACAACCGAATTTGAAAACATGAAGTAGAACAAACTAAAAGGGAGGAAACAAATGGCACTTGGGTGAGGGGTTATTATAGTATATCAAAATGGACTCATTGGAGAGATCGCATTCGAAGCGGATAAGCAAGAATGAGGTCAATTAAAGAATTGTGAATATTGAAATATATTTTCTATAGAACCAATATTGTTGTTCTAGACACGTGTTTCGGATATTTTAATTCTCGTCAGTAGTACTTTATGCCAAACAGTTTAAATAAAGCCAAAGTGGAATTAGGAGCTTTAATTTCCTCTTGCCAAAATGAGCGGCTTCAAATTTTGTGTAGGGCTTACTCAGAAGCGTATTTAAGTGAAAAATATTGCCAAAAATTGTCGGAGGGTAGAGACAAGGAGCTTAGGTACGGTCCAATTGATATTCTGGATAGGGGGGGGGTTCGAAAAAAATAATTTTGCTCTGAATTTTAATAAAAAATTAATTTACTTATGGTGTGTCAGAAAAATTATCTTGCTCTCACAAGTGGTCTGAATTTGAAGAATTACCATAAAATTTCGCTAAAATTTACTGAAAATTTTCCGGCTCGCTTCGCTCGCCATACTTTTCCATTTATATACTATTTTTTGGCTCGCTTCGCTCGCCATACTGCTCTATAAACATTAATCTTTAATGCCAAAGTTCATATTTGAAAATATCAAAAGATGGTGTGTTAATGGAAAAAGAACTTCCTTAGATACTTAAATATACATGTATTATCAATATATTGCATAACTATCAATAGATGCATGTATCACCATAGAGTCTCATTATATATACAAGCTTGGAAGGGGAACTTCAGTTTTTCACCAATTTACAATAATAAATTCGAAAATTTGTCTAGAAAACCCTCCTCTCCTTACAAGATAGATATTTTTTTAAAAAGAAGGGAGGAGATCTCCAACAAGACCCCGTTGCAGCATCAACAGTAAAACACCAAAACACCCGATGCAAAAACACAAAAGACGAGTACAGCACGAGACGGAAAAGAGACACACGACATGTAAACATCAAACACAAAAGACTACACATAAACCGACGAGACCAATGGGTAACCGGTGCCGACTTTGGACGGCCATCTGTCACGCAAGTAGCAAATGGTGTGGTTATCCTGGATTAAAAAGGATTATATTGTAAAATACTTCTATCTTTGACTAAAAATCAAGAATTTCTATTGATAAAACACAAACATCCTAAATATATTTCACATCACTTAAGTGTTAGAAAAAAATTTCTTGCTCCAACTTTGCAAGAACAAAATAATTTTGCTCCGGTCCGGGACGAAAAAAAAAATCTTGCTCCGACAAAAAACCCAAGCCCCCCCCCCCCCGAATATCAAATGGACCATGCCTTAATTCTAAACATGACCGAAAAAAATATGCCGAAACCAAGCTAAGGACAGAGCTATGCAATGAGGGAGATACCCCTTAGTTTTAGAAATTTAGGTGTCATATGATGGCAGGAAATTAAGAATATATTTCTTTCAATGCAGTGTGTAAACACTAAACCTAGGTGAGTCCAGCAATATCAATGATGAAATACATGTTCTATAGTACCAATTTTGTTGTACTAGACACGTGTTTCGGATATTGTAATCCTCGTAACTAGTACTAAATGCCAAACAGTTTAAATAAAGCCAAAGTGAATTTTCCTGGCGCCATCTACAATACAATAATGATGTATTATGTTTCACGCTTGAAAGAAGAAACAACACATTCTATAACGGAAATGGATAAAATTTTGTTCACGTCTTTAAATTCATAGCAACATTTCAGAACAGATGACTTTGCAACATGGACCAGACATGCACGTTTCGGGTACTTAACCCTAGTAAGTGATCCTAAATACAAACAATAAAATATTATTTATATAATAAAATTTTAGAATTATCTCCAAAAATACAGAAAGACGTGGCAGAATCGATAGGATATGGTGTTGAAGGACCCGCTTTTCAACCAGTTTTAGAAAATTTGGTGAACATACATTTTTAAATGCATTTGCATCTGACAACGCAGAGGTTGTTTTACACCACTACTGTACGTTCTTCGATACCTCTGGGTGATCGGAAAAGTTGGAGGGTTGTGCGCACAAAATCCAGGATAACCACACCTTGTTATTGCCGTGGAAGATGGCCGTCCTAAGCCGGCATCGGTTGCAAATTGGTCTCGTTGGTTTATGTGTAGTCCTCTGTGTTTGATGTTTCTGTGTTGTTCGCTGACGTTCCTTGTCCCTTTTGCGTCTCTTCCTGTGCTCGTCTGCCCTGCGTTTTTGCAGTTGGTGTTTTGGGGTTTTTTTTTTTTTTTTTTTTTTTTTTTTTTTTTTTTTTTTTTTTTTTTTTGTGTGTGCTCAGATATGTTGGCTCTTGAGTTATATAGTAAGTATACAGTTTACAAAAATTTAAAATAATCGTTATACATATGATAGGGTGCAGTGAGGGTTATTTTAGATATATGTGTTATGTATGGAGTTAATACGTTAGTGTACATTTGATATATATCACTTTACTCTTGTATATTGAGGATACATGTACCATTCAAGGTATAATATCCGAGCCATTCATCATCATTGCACTATTTTTTCCTTTTTTTTTTTTTTTTTTTTTAAATTTTAATTCATAATTGCATATAATCGTACAATATACCATTGGTAACAACATATTATGTGGTAACAACGTTTCCATTATAAGAATAGCATTGATTGCATATAGTTATAAATAAATAAAGAAAAGAGAAAATATGGGATTAGAAGTGTTAGTCGTGCGACAAAGTTATCGAACCGATATGACCTTGATAAATCGGTCACAAAACATCACGTGGTTTAAAACTAGGCCAGAAGTGACAGTTCTCTAACGGATTTATATTATTATTGATCGTTTAATCTGAATAGGATTCGATGACACGGATTGTAATTATTATCAGACAGGAAGGTACGTATAAATAAATTTTCTCCTTAATTAGATCGGTGAATACTAGCTTAGTAATTTAAATGTTTGTAGTTTTTGTCACTTTGATTCTCCACGTGGATATGAATGTGAACGATCTGCATGCGGCTCAGGTACAGTAGACACATCAACAATTATAAACGAATAGGCTTCATATATTACATGCTATATAGCCCATTTGTTCCTAGTTGATTTGTATTATATATGTCGTGCATGTGTTTAATCGTAAATATATTCTGTTTTAATAGCTATAGCTGTTTGTGTTTGTTTTGCAGGGATATCCATTGCAAGGCAATATGCCATGTGTGAAATTGTAAGTAGCAGCACTATTTTTTTTTTTTTTAATGTTAACTTAAATATTTGTCATTGTGAATGAATTGCATGTTACACAAATAATATAACAGTTTTATTAAAGCTAATGACTGTATGTCTCAAATACATGTGCTATGTTTTCTTCTTTTTCTTCCATTTCATTTCATTGTACCTCGAGTGAAAGATACCTACAGATTTTGGCAATATCCTTTGGAATTCCAATTTTCCTATGTGCACAAAGAGCCATGGCAGTTTTAAGCAGATCTATGAATATCCATCTACAGCTGATTTCTTTTGTTTTTGTTTCACTCAAATGATATGTCTTATAAATTGTATATGCAAACATTGTTATTATATAGTTAATGGAATCATAATTTTTATCTTGAACTTTGTATCCTATCACTATATTTTTTAATGTAAAAAGATCTTTTTCTATTCCTAAATTGAAAAATATTTCTTTTATAAATTTTCTGAAGTTTTCAAAATATTTACAGTGAATGAAGTAATGTTCATAGTCTTCAACTACTCTACATGTATTGCATAAATTGTTATCACTCATCTTCCATTTATGTAACAAAAACTTATTTGGTAGTATTTTATAAAAAAGTTTCCATTTGAACATTTTAATTTTATTGTCGTCTAGCTTATTGAAAATGAAATTTAGTGTATGGCTAAAATCTGATGTTGAAATGTCAAATTTTGTAGCCCAATGTGTAAATATAGCAGGTTCTTCATATAGATTATTGATATAGATTTCATAAACTAATTTATTATTTAGCTTGTCCAGTGGAATTATTTTTTTGTGTGAATTTATCTGTAATGGAATTTGAATTTGAAATTTATCCAAGTTCTTATTTTTTATTTCTTTTAACCATTCATTTGAAATGCATTTTTTTATTATAGCAAATTCTGCTATCCAATTATTTTTCTGTTCAAGTTTATCAAGCACAATTTCAGCACTGATTTGACCGTTTATATTTATTATATCTTTAATTGTCAGAATATTACTGTCAATCCAATTTCTAAAAAGCAATAATTTCCCTTTAAATTTTATAACTTTAGTGTTTTGGGGTTTGCTGTGGGTGCTGCAACCTTGTGTTGTTGGAGATCCCATCCTTGTTTTGAAGAAACGATCAACCAAAGTTGGCTTGGCTACATGTGCCTTCGGGGATTCCTCATTTAAGAACAGATAAATGTGCAGCATGGACCAAACATACACGTTTCGGATTGTTAAGCATCATCCGTGATCCTTATTCCAAACAATAAAATATAGCCAATATACGTATAGAAGAAATACTTGTAGATGAGATACAATTTCACATGAGGAGAAAAGGTAAAAATTAGTTAAGGTACATGTATTATGATGACAGGAAAATTGAGAGTGATTGCAGGAAATTTCTATTCCGATGATGCGTACTGTTTTCTGATATTTCATATTCTGAGTTTTACTTTAAACTCTGTATTGCTGATGATATTGAACTTGGGATTCCTCAAATAGGAGGAGGGGAATTGAACAGACTTCGAAGTAGGATATAAAGTAAATTGTTAAGTGTTCCAATAACAACACATTTGGGATATTTACAATTAGCAATTTAGTTTTACAAGCATCTGTAATTTTCCCGTGCACGGGTACGTATAGTGCACAAGAGGCTCTAGAGGTTTTACGGTCGCCCGATATCCGCCCTGACATGTTTTTTGTCAACAACAATGCAGTCAACATTTAACAAGAATAACAAGAATTGGTCATCGAAATCAATTATTTTGTTTATCTTTATTGTGAGTATTTGGAATTTTTTTTTTTCGCATGATAATTTTTGAACACTACGTCTTTTGTATGATGGATCTTCTATGCTATATTACCTTTTTCAAAATATTCACTAATGTTAATGTTTACACCCGACAATCGCTAATAACATAAGTAAAAATGATGCGAGTGCAAAACATGCCTCACTTACATTAATGCCGTGGTGAAATCCATTGTCAGTCAGCTCCTTCTCAGTGAGAACGTTCTTCGCAGTTTCATTTGCATGAAACAATCGGTTTCGTCCTATACTCCATCCATTGACATACCAAGTGACTGAATATAGGAGTTCGAGGCTATCGGGGATTATCGTAAAGTTACAAAAGAAGTTGAGACCTGGTATACCATTTGCCCAACTCAAATCATATTGAACATCAATTTTGGAAACTTCGTAGACCGGAACTTTTGAAATAAAAGAAATTGCATTATTGATTAGTTTTTTCTTCATTAATACACACATACACACACAAAGCCCCCCCCCCCCCCCAAACAATACACAACAGAAATTATGATGGCATTAATAAGTGAGTTTGATTAACTTCCTAAATATTGACTTTGCCAGTCAAATATTGTTCATTATTCTAAATTAATGAAAAAGAGTATGTTACCGTTTGACATGTGATAACTTTGTAACTTTGTAATTAATACGATTCGAAACTATTTCTAAATATAGATAAAACTTACCCCCAGTAAGGTTAAGTGCACATCCTATAAAGTAACGTGTACATGTAAGGTATCAAAAAACTAGTTCATATAACATAATAAATAAAGCCTGTGTTTGTGAAACACGAATGCCCCCGGTGGCATCTTTGTTAGTATGAACACTATTTTCTGTTAAGTACATGTATGTGAGGTCACTGGGTTAAAAGGTCAAAGGTCAATGTCACGAGGTCAAAAATTTTGGTATCAATGGAAAGGTCTTGTCACAAGGAATACACATGTGAAATATGAAAGCCCTATCACTTCCCATGCAAAAGTTATGCCCAATGTTAAAGTTTTTGAAAAGTAGGTCAAAGGTCAAGGTCAAGGTCAGAAGGTCAAAAATTTTGGTATCAATGGAAAGGTCTTGTCACAAGGAATACACATGTGAAATATGAAAGCCCTATCACTTCCCATGCAAAAGTTATGCCCAATGTTAAAGTTTTTGAAAAGTAGGTCAAAGGTCAAGGTCAGAAGGTCAAAAATTTTGGTATCAATGGAAACGTCTTGTCACAAGGAATACACATGTGAAATATGAAAGCCCTATCACTTCTCATTCAAAAGTTATGCCCAGTGTTAAAGTTTTTGAAAAGTAGGTCAAAGGTCAAGGTCAAGATCACGAGGTCAAAAATTTTGGCATCACAGGAAAGGTCTTGTCACAAGAAAAACACATGTGAAATATGAAAGCCCTATCATTTCCCATTCAAAAGTTATGCCCAATGTTAAAGTTTTTGAGAAGTAGGTCAAAGGTCAAGGTAAAGGTCACGAGGTCAAAAAATTTGGTATCAATGGAAAGGTCTTGTCACAAGGAATACACATGTGAAATATGAAAGCCCTATCACTTCCCATTCAAAAGTTATGCCAAATGTTAAAGTTTTTGAAAAGTAGGTCAAAGGTCAAGGTCAAGGTCAAGAGGTCAAAAATTTTGGTATCAATGGAAAGGTCTTGTCACAAGGAATACACATGTGAAATATGAAAGCCCTATCACTTCCCATTCAAAAGTTATGCCCAATGTTAAAGTTTTTGAAAAGTAGGTCAAAGGTCAAAGTCAAGGTCACGAGGTCAAAAATTTTGGTATCAATGGAAAGGTCTTGTCACAAGGAATACACATGTGAAATATGAAAGCCCTATCACTTCCCATTCAAAAGTTATGTCTTATGTTAAAGTTTTTCGGACAAACAGACAGACAAACAGACAAACAGATAAACAGACAAACAGACAAACAGATAAACAGACAAACAGACAAACAGACGGACAGGCCAAAAACTATATGCCCCCGAATCTTTGATTCCGGGGGCATAAAAAGTCTTTAATTCATAGCAACGATCTGTTAACAGACTTTCCGCTCCCGTTTTGAATGTTGAGTTAGGCAGATACTAGTATTCTAATATAGCTCGTCAAAACGTGTGATGACCTAAATGTAACTTGGATGAAGATATTAATCATTTTTTTCTCTTCTATGAAAATGTAAGACGAAATTTTATCAATGATAGTTTTGTTTTTGAATTAGTACAGCGTTTAACTTCCATCAATGTTGACTTTTTTTTTCTGTCCGAATGTTGTAAGATACGCCATGATACTGCCCATCTATCGATTCTATATCCTTCGCAAATCATTACACCTGTTCATTTTTATGTTAATATTCCTTGAAGTTACATACTCATTCATTGTTGTATGCCTATGTGTTCATGCTTCTGCCTATTAGAACATTACGCATATTTACTGTAAAAACTTATTATTCATTGGTAACATCGTGGAAATAACATATTACCTGTCAATAAAATATTCACACTATCGTCTTCAACAGAGGAAAGCTCATCGAACGAATCAATTGGAAAAACAAAAGAAGGATCCCCAGTTGCATTTTCCATGTAGTGAATTTCTGTCTGATTCTGTGTTCGTATGACTGCAACAATTGTGACGTTATCATTTAGAATGTACTGTGCATATTCCTTTGTTTCAACTTCATATCCGTCAGTGATCATGAAAATAATTTCTCTAGTGTTATTTGAACGACGATGCCAAAGATTATGATCTGCGGAATATAGCAACTCGTAGAAATAGTAGTCATGATACCATTGTATTGGAACGAATCCGCTGTTTTGAAGCGCCGTTATGTTGTCATGAAATTTGCAGTAATAGCAACCCCTTACAACATATACGAGAGTCCAGGAATTACAGCATTCAGTTGAAGGAAGTAAAAAGATTTCTGTATCAGAAGTGCCGATAAATGTCCTATTCGCTACATTCCAAACAAATTGTTCAATTTTGGAAAAGGTAGAGTTTTCCACACCTGTTTTGGTGCCAGCAATAAAAATCAAACGCAAAGGTTGAACTGTAAAAGAGAAAATCAATATATTTCTTGTAAAAGACAAAATACAAAATTACAATCAGCTTTTTTAAAATTCGGAACTATATAAGCAACAGAGTATAATACTTTGATTATTAACAACATGCCTTTTATGGCGATATGATAAATAAAATTAGAAGTATCACAGGTAGACAGTACAACAATCGAAAATCATTAAACGCCTTTTATACCGTGGCTATGATCCTAATGTCTCAAGACGGACACTAGGCTTGGCATTTGAACTTTCTAGAGTCTTGTAGCATCGCATTCATAAGACTTGTACTCTGACTGACTGTGATGGTGGGACTCCATGAAGGGCCCTCTGTCCCCTGTGAATACCAGTCGGACACCTCGGGTGATAACATGCATGAGCTCGCTACAGTCGAGAGAGCACATACTGTATTTCGTACGCCCCAACCCCCCTTATCTTATTCAATTACAAAAATGTACATATTTGTCTATGTTTTTGCTTGGGCCCTGTGTTTTGCTTTTTTTTGCGTGGTCATCCCTCAGTTAGGATGTTAATTAACACTACAATTACGTTTTCTCGGAGACCTTCGGGTAATCCGAAAAGAAGGAGGGTAGTGCCCATGTAGTCCGGATAACCAAACTATTTGCTACTTGTGTGGCATATGACAGTCCTATATGAAGTCGGCGCCGATTTCTCATTGTTCACGTTGGTTTATGTGTAATCTTTTGTGTTTCATGTTTCAATGTCGTATGTCTCTTGCTGTGCTTGATTACTCTGTGTTCACATTGGCTGTTTTGGTGCATTGCTGTGGGTGCTGCAACCGTGTCAGGTTTGAGATCTTCTCCTGTCTTTCCTTGTTTTAAAAGAAATCCAATTACTGACCAAAATGTAATGTAAATTTCATAATAGGCATAATTGCTAATGATGTAAGAGTGACATCTCTTATGTGAGGGAAAGCCCCACTCTATGTACGATACTAGTGTCACCTTACGTGGGTTGTTAAATAGATGGAGAAAGGTTTTCTAGATAGCACAATTCTGCTCCAATTTTTGAAAACTTTTCCAACGAAATCACTCTGGAGCATTACCTTCAGAAAGGGATATTCCTTTCTGTTTTCTTCCTCACTCAGCAAATCGGGCCTCAAATCGGGCCTTTGGACCCCCAAATTTAATTTCAGATTAATTATAGGCATATCACGTTATAGCTTTTCTTGCAAGGCACCTGTCTATATCATAGAAATGGTTTTCATGTCATTTAAGGACATATACCATTTTAGTATTTTATTCAGTTTTAGGATAGTTATCCTTTAGATTTGAATCAGTTTCATCTTATTGTATGTAAAAGTGTTAAGTAGAATAACTTGATGTGGCTGTCATATGAAAAATTGAAGTTCTGGGTATTTCCTACATTGACTGATGCAGACATTTTCTATGGTAAATTCAAAATATTTCTTTTTTATTGTTGGATGGTTTTCCTTCTTATTTGGAATACAATACATTGGATGCACTACTAATTGATTGAAGCCAAGAAATTGAAACCTTCCCGCATATACATTTGTGTAATATGACATTAAAAAGTTCATTTTCAAATATTTTTTCAAATACCTTCATAATGCAAATTGAAGTCATCTTTCTATTACATCAGAAATTACAAAATATTACCAAATAATAGCTGTATATTAGACATGTTTTCATTTCAAAAGGAAACTCAGTATTTATTTATCTAATATAATTGAAACATAATTTTACTTTATCAATATCTTAAACAGAAACAAATATCTCAAAAACAATGCACTGTTATCAGGTAGAAATAAACAGGTGCAACATATCCAGTCGGCAATATAATATATACTAACATTTTATCTGTTTGATTTATATGTATATATGTATATATAGTTTGGGGAACTCTTTGATGTGAAGACTCAAAATTTTGGGTGCCGGATATGTCCTTAAGGTCAGGGTGGCAACTTTTAATAGAAATGAGGTAGAAGAAAGATGGATGTTTCCATATGTAGAGGAACATCTCCTCGAACTATTCAATCCAAAACATCTCGTTTTTTGGCTACCTAAATCCATTTTAAAGCCTATTTTAACATTTTCGTCTTTTTGGAGAATTCCATATGATAACTTTACATATACAATGCTTGAAATTTCAAGAATTCATATATATATATATATTCATATTTTTCGGGATTCTTACAGCTTTTGTATAAATGAAAGGTTATTTCGAGAAATTCTAACAGAATACAAAATGTTAAATCTGAGGGCAGAATTACGATTTCCACGGGTGCCATGGCAACAACTAGTAATTTTAATAATAAGCGGTAATTCTACAGTAGCGTATTTTTTTTCTACTTATAGAGCTATGATATTGCTAAAGCAGTCAAACCAATATCTACCCGAATTAGTTTTTTTAGCAAAATAAGCGTTTCTATAGATAGCACAATAATTCATGCAAAAATCAATAATTTGACCGAAAACATAGCGTTTAACTCGAAGTTCGAATTATCTCTTTTTAACAACATTCGGATGGGACCTGTTACGTTTTATTAGACTCCACCAAGGGTAACTATATCTATCAATTTTTTTCAAAACTCAACTCAGTTTACCGTTATTGCCGGGAAGAGAAAGTTATCCCTAGATTTACAATATCTCACCGGTGACCACGAAACAAATGACCATGATAATCGAGAACTGGTTAGAATTTGGAGCTTTAGTAATGTGCAGAATATGCTGGTCTTTTATACTTCTTTTGCGACCACGCGTACTGTGCCAGAACGTAGAACTAAAAATAAACCATTAAACGTAAAGTCGTATGTACCGTGATAAAACGTGACGGTTACATACTCCTTAACTCGTCGTTGGAATTCATTACAAATCCCGATAACAGGAATAGCTTCCGTGATTCTCCGTCTTCAGTAAGTTTTCAGCGACCACGGCAGCCACGTTTGAAGTCACATTAGACGAGACGGGGTGTAATTGCGTCCGGCTTGTCACGTAAAATTCCCGCTTAAGGGCAGCTGTGCGTTTTATCTTGATTTGCCACGATTTCTCCTGGTGAACTAAAGAATGATGTAGACATTTCGTAACGTTTCTGTGTGCAACGAACTACTTCTAGCTCTACGACTATCAGACAAGGTGCTCTCGGTTGCACAAAAAATATTAAACGCCGATACTTTTTCTGCAGCAATTTGTTCCTCAATTGCCTGGCTGTCACGCTTAGCCTTAACGGGACTTGACAAGACTTGATGGACGAACCTAATGAAATGACAGATCCCTTGAAAAAGTTGCATATGTGGCAAAAATGTACAAAATGTCCGTGACTGTGGATTAAAATGATATGCCGTCAGGTCTCTGGAGTAGAGCAGCTCGTTTGTTACGGTTACCTTGATAGACCGTTCAAAAACGTTAAGAGACCTTGAATATTAAGACAAAACTGATCAAAGTGATACAGCGTGTTACATTGAAGGTTGCCGAGGTCGCCAGGAACATTATATAAACATATGTTAAGTAGAGACACGAAGATTTGACAGTTGACAAACTTGCCCTGGCAATCATGCTGGTCGCGTTTATCAATCCCGTTGTCTCAAAGTAATCCCGATTCGTTCGCAAAGGCTTGAAGTGTGGCTGCCGTTGCCTCCGGAAACAAAATGTAAACTAGGTTTGAGGCTGAAAAGCGACATAATAAATGACCGTTTATACTTCTTGTGCTTTCGCATGCACAGAAAAGGACCGTAGTAGAACTTAATATAAACAGTAACACGCCTGAACGTATCGTGATCGACGTGACGAAACAGCTTATATTCAAATGTACACGTTATCTCGCGCGAGAAATCACACTAATCTCCGATAAAACGCAGAAGGCTCTCACACACACGAACGAATAGCCCAATAAAGCACGTATTCCATCCGTCATTATCCGTAGAAAATCGTTAATAGCAATAAAACTCCGTTTTTATACCGAGGGTATTTGTAGTTGATGCCTCATATCACACAATTTTTGCTTCATGTTGAAAGAAAAACAAGCTTTGTTCAAGATCCGTTCTAATTCGTTATTTGAATTGCGTCTTGCGTCTTAAAATCACAGTATGTGACTGTGATTTTTTACCTATGTCTGAAACACTTTCATACGGGGTATAATTTTTCAATGGTGAATTATACTGAAAGGGCTTTCATATTTTAATACATATGTGACAAGACATCTCGACTGATTCCAAAATTATTAACCTGATGGCTCTGACCTTGATCTTTAAGCTTCTTTTAGAAAAAAAAATATTCACATTTGGCAGGACTTTTAATGGTGATTGATAGGGCTCCTGTCACCAGACGGACACTTGGCTTGGTACTGGACCAATCTACAACATTGTACCAGCAAATTCTTCAGAGTTGCACTCTGACTGACTCTATAGACAGGACTCCATGACGGACCCTGTCCAAAGACTTTGGAGAGGACAGGTCCCTGACCACCTGTCTTCTTTGAATGTCAGTCGGACTCCCGGGTGACCACATGCATGAGCTCGTTACAACCGGAAAAGCACGGACGTCGGAAAGTATTTCGTATTCCTTCTGCATTTGCATGTGTTTGTGTGTTTCTGGGGTCCTTGGGCCATGCTGTCTATTTGTATGTTCATCTTATAATGAGTTCATCTTACTACAATCGTGCGTCTTAAAGACCTCTCGGTAATCGAAAAGTGTAAGGGTTGTGCACAAGAAATCCGGGTAACCACACAGTCTGCTATTTGCGTTCTAGGTCGGCACCGGTTGCCAATTGGTCTCGTGGTCTTGTATTTCATGTTTCTATGATATGAGTTGGTGTACGTTGTCCCTTTTGCGTCTCTTTCTGTGAGTGTCTGCTTTTTGTTTTTAGGTGTTTTGCTGTGGGTTCTGCAGCCGAGTGTTGTTTTAAATCCTCTCCTTTCTTTCTTGCGACGAACTTTTTCCATTTGGACTCGTGACATTGACCTTGAACTATGGTCTTCTTTTGAAATAACGTAAATACTTGATACATTTTTAATAACATGCCTCTTATGACAAATATGGATAATGACCATATCCCTGTCTACAGTACAAAATCGATAATTCAGAAAATCAGAAACCGAAGGCATACAAAATCAGGACAAAACAGGAACCAAAGCAAACAAAAACAAAAACCTCCACCATATGAAAAGAAGCGAACTCCCGATATGAGAGTGAGACCAGGTGCCCAGGAAGAGTAAGCATCTCCTGCTTGCATGCAACACCCGTCGCTTCAATTCGGTAGAACTGTCACATCCGGTTACTTCCATTTTGGAAGATATAGAGTACAATCTTTGGTTGGATGGTTCAAATGGTCTATGACAGAATATCATCCACCATTCTGGATAGTGGGACATCATAGTGTATGACGAGTTCCCCATATCGACCGTAGAACTTCCTCAGTGACGATGTTAGTCGGTCACAAACATATCCCTGACTGAGAAGCTTATCTGAAAGACGCCTAGCTCTCAGAACAAAATCCGTATATTTGGTACTTGCTCTGGCATAGCGTATCAACTGAGATATGAACACGCCATAAGCAGGCGATGAAGGGATGTTGCTACTCAGAAAAGGAAAGTTCGTAATGCTGAAATTGAAGTCGTCACGTTTGTCATAGAGTGAGGTGTTCATGTGACCATCAGTGTCGTAGGACAACATTATGTCCAAATAGGATGCTGAATTATTTGTCTCTGTAGTTTCTTTGACTTCAAGCTCCGAAGGATAGATAATGCTCAGGTAATCCGCGAATTTTGGATTATTGATGGACAACACATCGTCTATGTATCTGTAAGTGAAGTTGAAATCAGAAGCTAAGTATCTTTTCCCTTCAGAGACCAAAGATTGAATGAATTCAGCTTCGTACGAGTAAAGGAAAATGTCGGCAAGGAGTGGGGCACAATTGGTACCCATTGGAATTCCGACAATTTGCTGGAAGACCTTTCCTCCGAACACCACAAAAATGTTGTCGATCAGAAAGTTTAAAATCTGAATAATGTCTGTTTCAGTGTACTTATTTTCAGAATCTGACTTTTCTTTTACAAAGTAGGTTTTGTCATAGTTAACAACAATAAATGTGTATTTGCGATCACCGTTCTTACTTGTAAACGCATTACTTATAATTTTTGCGAGTCTTTCTTTCAATTTAGAATGTTGAATTGTAGTGTAAAGTGTCGAAAAATCAAAGGCTTTGATCGAATGGACTCTACTAAAATGAGTGGATTTCAGATGTTCTAAAAGGTCCTTCGAATTCTTTAAAATCCACATCTGGTTGATACCACTGCGAGAATAGACTGTCGAACAATATTTTTGTAGCCCAGATTTGATTTCAGATAAAACTTTGGTGAGTAAGATCGATACAGATTTGGTAGAACATTTTGAGGAACCAGCGATGAAACGTTGTTTGTACGGATTCTTGTGCATTTTAGGTATGCAGTATAAGTATGGTAAATCTAAATCTAAATTGGTAGTGTCGAAGCCAAAGGAAGCAAGAGCGGATTTGTGGTTATCTATTGTTTCAGAGGCAGAAAGGTTTGTTGGGGTGTAAGTGGGATTTCCAGGTGTCGAATTTAAACCCAACTCTTTAACTAGACTGTCGAAATAGTACTTTTTGCAAGTAAATGTGTAATTATTTGAGGCTTTGTCCGCTGGTGTGATGACATAATGTTCTTGGAGGTAGGTGAGTTCTGTGATAACATCAGGGTCTTTAAATATAGACACGAATCTGGTGTTCACAGTTGATTTTAATCGGTTAATTCTAGATAAAAGTAACCCTCTGATTGATTTTATCCATTCGGAAAGGGTGTCGAGCTGTACATCCTCTTTCTTTGCCCAACGTCTTGCATATTCCTCACAAGAGTCCATGATAATTTTGACATTTTGGTTCCATGTAAAGGACATACTTTCTCTGTATTTGGGACCCCTTTTTTAACAATTCTCTCAACTTGTCGTTCTTGACTATACTAAGGTCACCAGTAATAACGTGTCCACAACGAGAGTAGTTGAAATCCGATGAAGAACATTCGCAGGGAAGTGGATGTAGTGAGGGATTACTTAAATCAATACACTGCAGGAATCGTTTGTAATTGTAAATTTTAGATGCAACCGTTGGTGTGTAGCTATAGGAAATACAAGGAGTTTCTTTTCTTTTGAAATATGGTGGGATTTTTTCTGTGACAGTTTTGTGATTCAAAATTTGACCAAGATTCAAGTTATCAATACCTTTGTTTGCAAATCTTACTTTAATGAAAGGGCGGTTTGTTTTCTCCTCTGATTTATCTGATCTAACTGCTTGAAATAAACGAAAAGTAGAAATGTCCAAGATGACTCCTTGTAGTCTGTATTCTGGGGAACATGTATCGGTATATGCGAGGTCCTTCGTATAATCGTAGATTTCGTGTAACTTCCGTAAAGGAACAGAGTATAATTTGGTACGAATATAATGCAGGCCTAGAGGCTCATTCAAAAATGGAACCAAGTCATCGAAGGAGAAACTATGTATCTCAGGCCTATTGTATTTTCGAATGCCATGACTTCGAGCTCTTCTTTGTGATCTGTTGAACAAGCTAGTCACATTTACCGATTGACAACCGGGACTTGTTAAGTTTCCTATAGTGCTGATGTTGTCGTTGCACCCATAGGGCGCTGCAGTGTTAAGATTTTTTATTCAGAACTCTTCTCTGTTGCGACGGAGAGGTGTGCTCAAATTGGGATTGTTTGTGGGGTGATATATTTTCTCCAGGATTCTGACTCTCATAGATAAAACAGAATGATCCGCCTGGTCAAAATGTCGGTAAAGGAGTTGACTTCCTTTATTATTTATTTTTGACCGGTGTCCTGACATTCTTTTTCGGAGCTGGCCTTTGGTTTCGCCCACATAAATCAATCCACAAAGTGAGCACTCTATTCCATCAAAATCAATCCACAAAGTGAGCACTCTATTCCATAAATCAATCCACAAAGTGAGCATTCTATAATGCTCTTATATTGCACATGAGAATTGCTTATGACAAAGCCTTACCATCGTTACCAAATTGTTTTACCTTGTGACCTCGAATTTTGACCTAGTATTGAAAAACTTTAACATTAACTTTTTCCATCGGGTTCGGCTAAGAAGAAGATGGTGTTCATACTTGTGAAGATGTCGATTGTGCATTCGTTTTTACAGATTTTACTTGCCATTTCTATCAAATATTCATTTACATTTACAATGTATACGTGTGCATGTATATGATTCTTTTAAATGTGTCAATCAAATTGGAGAAATAGATCAAGAAAACATTTTTGGAACACAGATACTGTAAAGTCGATGCCGGATTCATCGCAAAAATTAGAAGTTGTAACAAGGTCTGATAACTCGCACATTTTTCTTAACGCTTTAGAATGGAATTTAAAAATATAGATTTATCAAGAGAATTTAATAAGTATTTCAACCTTGTATCAATCATTTACATTTCACATAAATGTCTCTGGGTAAAATCTAAGGAGTGAATGTCTATGATCTATTCCAGATTATTCTCCTTACAAAAACAAAAATGTTTGAAAGGATGGGACATAAATCAATTAATTATTACAGTCATAGTGCGAACAGCCTTTAGGTAGAATGAGAATAAAGAAAATGATATTTGATACATGCAAATTCTGAGTATTTAAGATAAATTGCAACTCACCAGAACTTTCTGTACAAGCGACGAAAGAGAGGAGGACAAATCCTATGCAGAACATCATTATTTGTCAGGAATCAATTCCCTAGTAAAGGAAACAAAAACGTATTCTATGTATAACTCACGTAAAATTCTTTGTTTCCTTCATGTTAAGAATTTCAACATTCAGGGTGCTTTGATACATACAAATTCATGTGATGAATGTTCTTTTCTAGTATGTATAAAATGAGAACCGTACCTTTAACATGATGCGTCTGTTCCCTCTATAAACATTGTGTCTGACCAGGAAGTAATGTTTACTCATTTTAAATACCTTGTATGTATATTGTATTGCCAAGGCACTGTTGGTAAGATATATTTATAAAGGTACTAAGACAGACTGACCTTATCAAATGTTCGGCATTGTTTCGAATCTCTTTGGAACCTGACAAAGCAAAAAATTTATTAAGGATTCCGACTTCCATCGGAATCCTTTCTGTTATTCTATTGTATGTTCTTTATTCTTATTATTATTCTTACTCCCAATCGTTCTGGACACTTTACAGTTTTAAGTTTAAGTTTTAAACGTCTTCAAATCCAATATCATCATTCAAAAACAGATACAATTTTAGCATGGACCAGACATGCACATTTCGGGTACTTAACCATCGTCAGTGATCCAAAATCTAAACAATGAAATATGACCAAAAAGTATGAAAATTATTACGCCGAAAAATGTAGCAGGATGGGTGGGATATGATGCTATCATGACCAACGTTTTAGAAAATTCAACAAATTTTGATAGCAAATTCTTCAAGGTCACAAGAAACTTTTTCCTATAAAACAAAGACTATTTGACCTTCAGAGTTTAAACTTATACATATAATCCATGGTCCAATCTCGTTCACCCTGCTTTTGACCCAAGAGCAAATTATTATTCTCAAGGTCAAACTAATTTTTTTGCCAATAAAACAAAGACTACTTAACCTTGATAGTTCAAACTTTACGAATATATTCTTTGCTTCAAGCTTTTTCATCTCGACTTTGACCTAAGGTCATTTGTTCATTTTCAAGATTTTTAAGAGATTTTGGTTCATAAAATATTGAGGTTTGATCAGATTTAGATTGATCTTGATGAAAATCTCCTCCAATACTTATTTTTATCCTTGACCATGGTTCAAGGTCAAAAAGTCATTTTGAAAGTCATCACAAAACATTTATTTGTAGAATACAGTTGTTGTCCTAAACTTTTTATTCTTCACACAAGTAGTCCTTCTTTTTTGAACTTTATAAGATAGAAGGAAGATAAATCTTTTATTTGTTATTCTTTGTTTGCATTTTTATCTAAGTAGCATGACTTGTCTGTACTTTCATGGTTTTGTCATTTTCTATTAATGAAAATTTTCTTATTGCAAAAATCATTGTGCAATTTCTGTACATTTTTTTGATGTAGTAATTAGAAAGGACTTAATAGATTGATTGATTGATAGATCGTGGATCTCAAATCTTTCGTAACCATGCAGGTATTTATTATCTTTTTCTTCTTTTTTGTTGATAAATAAATAGGATTCCCAAGTTCGACACAAGCTCTTTTGACTCATTTTCTGAAGCGAATAATGTACTTAAGCAACTATTCATTTTTCCATCTCCTTTATTCGGATTTTAACATTTCAGTTCCAAGGCAGTTCCTAATAAAGGAGGAATCCATCTGTTGCTTGCAACAGTTGCCATCTAGCTCTTGGTATCGATTTTAAAAGATAATTTTGTTTCATTTATCTGCATCTCTTATCAGAATCAAAGTCCATACATGCAAGATCGAAAGAGCTCTTTTAAAATAAGTAGTTGAACGTTGAACAATCAGATTAAAATCTCGTCACATGATCTTTACACCCTAACATGGTAATATTTCTTCTTATAAGATTTGTTCGAATAAAAGACGAAAACCTACCAACGAACTTCCTACTACGTATTGGGACGTAAGTGAATTAAACAACGGATGGTCTCAAAATACATAGCTAAACAAATGTTACAAAGTATCTTACTTCAATTTATCAGTAGGGTAAATAAAGCTTTATCAACTGTGATATGATAAACGGCTTAAGCCAACCAAAGAACTTCGTTGTACGAATAAAACGAAAAAGTGGAATTGAACGAACGTTGAAAGAATGAAATATTCTTTTCATGTGGTTGAGGTTTTTGTTTGTTTGCTTTGGTTCCTGTTTTGTCCTGATTTTGTATGCCTTCGGTTTCTGATTTTTTGAATTATTGAATTTGTGCTGTATACAGGGATATGGTCATTATCCATACTTGTCATATAAAGAATATGCAAATCTACAATTTACAATTCTATCGATATATATATATATATATATTGCTTCTGTTCACATATCCGATCTTTGAAAATATCTAATTGTTTAAATTTTAATAGACTGGATTTTTAGCAGCTGATCTTCTCATTGTAAAGAGGCAAGAAACTTCTTTCCTTTGTAAAGTTAACTAAATTACCTTGACCAACACCACAACGTCAATCCAGAAAACAAGCGTTTTGGATATTAAGGAAAGGTGATTTATCCAACAGGACTCGGTTGCAGTATAAACAACGAAACGATGCGAATTCAAAGAATGGGAAAGCGCAAAAGGAGAGAACAAAAGGTACAAGGAAGACCATACATCAAGGGGACACCAGAACATACGACATAAAAGACTACTCATCAACCTTCCTTTTTGTTTGTCTTTCCATCAGTCGTATAAGCGCTATAGTACCTACGTGGCTTTGATAAAATTAATATTCCACAACATCGTAACTTATGACCGAAGAAAGACTAAGATTATGATTGAATATTTTGTATTAATCTTATCCAGATCATGATTGGAATCTAAGGATAAATGATCCGTAAGTTCAGCTATGCAGAACTGGTTGCAATTGGTGAATTTGAAAATGTGATTCTATAGATATTACGATTCACGTCAGTCCAAGGTCATGGCCACTGGGTCCAGGGCAATAGTTCTGTGAAACTTTAAAGAGCGAAAACTCCATTTTATGATATTTGCTTTCGCTGTGATCTGAGCCTATCATGTATAGTCCATGCTCACGGTCAGGATGTATCCTTAGATCCTGTGCAAAAATTCTGCGAAAAAAAGATTAAAAAGGCGTGAAGTACATAGCCTACTATTTCTTTTCACTTACACTTAGGCCTTGAGATGAGACTTTGGTCCAAGAGGACGTTCTACGGTCGATATGGGGAACTCGTCATACACTATGATGTCCCACTTTCCAGAATGGTGGATGATATTCTGTCATAGACCATTTGAACCATCCAACCAAAGATTGTACTCTTATCTTCCAAAATGGAAGTAACCGGATGTGACAGTTCTACCGAATTGAAGCGACGGGTGTTGCATGCAAGCAGGAGATACTAACTCTTCCTGGGCACCTGATCTCACTCTCATATCGGGAGTTCGCTTCTTTTCATATGGTGGAGGTTTTTGTTTGCTTTGTTTCCTGTTTTATCCTGATTTTGTATGCCTTCGGGTTCTGATTTTCTGGGTTATCGATTTTGTGCTGTAAACAGGGATATGGTCATTATCCATATTTGTCATTATTAAACACATAAGATCTTGGAAATCAATTCAGCCATTCTCATCCAGTTAAAAAGCTATGGCCTTTGCAAGATTTCAAATAATGGAAGTGTTCCAACTCTTTACCTCCTTAAAGAAAATTTCAATGCAATTTTAATGATCGAGACACTTGTAAATCCTCATCAGTGGTACTTAGTTGAATAACAAAATTATTTTCAGACACAGCCAAATGTATTTCAGTAGCGCCATCTTTGTTTACTTTTTTTTTTTTTAAAAAGTCTAATTTGTGTATTTGCTTTGCGAAGAGTGCGGGGCTCCACATTTCCTTTAGGATCCATTCAGCAGCATAGTTATTTAAATGACCAAATTAGAATTGAAATTCATTCTACCGTTATTTAGTATTGCAGATATAACAAGCTCTTTGTCCCTAAGTAAAAGTAATCCAAGTAGGTATTAAAATATTATAGCACGTACACGACAAATGGATAGACAGACAGACAATAATCAATTTTCCTTAATAAAACAGCCTGCGTTTTCGGAGTATTTGATGTTGTAGTGTTTGGCAAGGTAATTTGGAAAACTGTAATTGTACCGAAGAGAAAATTACGTACCCGTATTTTTACATTCATCTTTAATGTGGTGATAAGTAACTTTATTTTTTAACACAAATAATAGCTTTCTTAAATATTTGAGTCTTACCTAAATCAGCACATTTATTAATCAGAGCCTTTGCTATATCCAATCAATGTCAACCTAAAGCTGATGAATCCCGGCAGCGCGGCTGTAGACCTACGTACTACATTTAGGCATTTTTGATAAGATGTTTTACGGGAAATTTTTCCAAAAAATGAGTCGAGGGGGGTGGGGAGAATAAAAAAAAATGGGAAAAAGATGTCGGGTTGATAAAAAAAGTAGAAATAAAACAAAAAATTTGTCGAAAAAAAAATTATTTTCTTTTTTCACAGAAACAGCTGTTGATCGTCTTTTTTTAAAATTTCTTTAGTAGTATCTTCACCATGTTAACCAGGGTATCCTCTTTTAGCACTCCAAAAAACATAGGGCCATCAGAGATGACAGCGCTCACCTCGACGGCATCCTTGTCCCATGACCAGCATCTGTACCTACATGGCACAAAGTATATCCAGATGCAGAGTCGAAATAAGTTTGGTTAATTAAAAAATTCAAAGAAAGCTGGAATTGAAGATTCTTATTTTACCATACCTGGTCAATCAAGTGCGAAATATAGGTCAGATACAGCCTCCGTACCATGCATTGTTGTAAGCATCCTTAGATGCATCATCCATGCAAGTTTGGTTGATGTAGGAGTTATTGTAAGGCAGGAATGAACCTGTCCCATTTTACCTAACCTGCTCGCTCAAGAGTAAAATGTGGGTCAGATGCAGCCTCCGAACCATGTATTGTAGTAAGCATCCTTCAATACATCATCCATGCAAGGTTGGTTGGTGTAGGACATATAGTAAGGCAGGAATGGACCTGTCCCATTTTACCTAACCTGCTCACTCAAGCATGAAATGTGGGTCAGATGCAGCCTCCGTACCATGCATTGTAGTAAGCATCCTCAAATGCATCATTCATGCAAGTTTGGTTAATGAACCTGTCCCATTTTACCTAACCTGCTCACTCAAGCATTAAATGTGGGTCAGATGCAGCCTCCGTACCATGTATTATAGTAAGCATCCTCACATGCATCATCCATGCAAGTTTGGTTAGTGTAGGACTTATAGTAAGGCAGGAATGGACCTGTCCCATTTTACCTAACCTGCTCACTCAAGCATGAAATGTGGGTCAGATGCAGCCTCCGTACCATGCATTGTAGTAAGCATCCTCAAATGCATTATCCATGCAAGTTTGATTGATGTAGGAGTTATAGTAAGGCAGAAATGAACCTGTCCCATTTTACCTAACCTGCTCACTCAAGCGTAAAATGTGGGTCAGATGCAGCCTCCGAACCATGCATTGTAGTAAACATCCTTACATACATCATCCATGCAAGTTTGGTTGGTGTAGGACTTATATTAAGGCAGGAATGGACCTGTCCCTTTTTACCTAACTTGCTCACTAAAGGGTAAAATGTGGGTCAGATGCAGCCTCCGTACCATGCATTGCAGAAAGCATCCTCAGATACATCATCCATGCAAGTTTGGTTGATGTAAGGCTTATAGTAAGGCTGGAATGGACGTGTCCCATTTTACTTAACTTGCTCACTCAAGCGTGAAATGTACTGTCCTGTTCACTAAATCCAGAGCACCCTGTTTTCCCAGTTTTCTCTAAAATATGATACTGTCATCTTCCAAAAAGATATCAATTTTATAGTACTCCTTTATTCGTAACAGAAAATACCGTTGTTTAGGCTGTATGCAAATTGAGTTAGAAATACGACGGAAAATAATAAGTCTACGGGGTTTTCTATAGTAAAATCGCTGAAAATGCGTGACGTCGGGAGCTTTGACGTCACTGTTTACTATTGTTGACAATATCGTGGCGGCTTGAAACTAACATGGAAATTTCCCGTAGACATTTTTTTTCATATTGCGGTTTAAAGGCAGCTGATAGGGTAAGTTGGAAGTTAATTTCCAGTTACGACTAAAGGTGGTCAATTCTCGGAAACTATAATTTTTGGGAAAATTCTTCAGATGACAAAATAAATCGCCAAAACAGGGTGCTCTAGATTTAGTGAACAGGACAGTAGGTCAGATGCAGCCTCCGTGCCATGCATTGTAGTAAGCATCCTCAGATGCATCATCCATGCAAGTTTGGTTAGTGTAGGACTTATAGTAAGGCGGGAATGGACCTGTCCCATTTTACTTAACTTGCTCACTCAAGCATAAAATGTAGATCAGATGCAGCCTCCGTACCATGCATTGTTGTAAGCATCCTCAGATGCATTAACCATGCAAGTTTAGTTGATGTAGGACTTATAGTTTGGCAGTAATGGACCTGTTTTGCTTAACCTATAGTGCGGACGATTCGTCGAGGTGAGCTAATTATCATTCCTTTCCTGCTATTAAGAAGTATTTAATTTCCATTTTTGTAATTCCTAAAAAAAATGATTTTGTTAATTACTAGTATTGAATTTAGAGCTGACATTCATCACTTACTATACTTACTAAACTGTATTATGTCGATGTATGGTCAGAGTAAATTCTGAAATATTTGATTGTAAAGAGATGCAAATATTATTGCAAACATATAGCATCAATATAATCTTTATTGTTGCTTTCCTTTCTGATAATATTGGGACAGAGAGTATG
Source organism: Pinctada imbricata (assembly GCA_033119305.1). Classification (NCBI taxonomy): domain Eukaryota; kingdom Metazoa; phylum Mollusca; class Bivalvia; order Pterioida; family Pteriidae; genus Pinctada; species Pinctada imbricata. The sequence continues at coordinate 53,048,169 of VSWD01000004.1, read as the reverse complement.
TCGTATCCTGTGGATTATAACGAAAGGAAAACACAAGAGACGATCATGACTCATGATCTCCTCCTTTCTTCCAAAAGTCTATTAGATAGCATTTATCCTTCAAGGCAAATGAAAATCTGGTGTTGTGGTCGAAAATTTTATTTTTTCACATGGGCAATTCTGGACAGTTGGCGGTAAAATTGAAAATGAAAGGCCGAGTCAGTGCTTTTATTTTTATTCATTTTCATCGAAAATTCGGGTCGGCGGTCCCGTAAAACATTTTATCAAGAAAAAAAGTCCTTACGTGTAGACACAACATATATGTATCATGATTCGAAATAGTTTCATATTTTCTCAAGTCAGTATCTTGAATATCGAGAACTATGCGTATCGGTATAATTTGCATTAAGTTATCAAAGAGGTAAGCTCAGCGTACTACAGAATCGAAAAACCGAAGTCATTGCCTTTACCTGGTACGTGTTTCCCTGTTTGTATCAGTGAATGGAAGTCAAATACAAAACGCAAAACATATTTAAATAAAAAAAAATAAAAATAAAAATTTGTAGAAATTCTTTTAAAAAGTATTATAAAAATTTCTCACTCACTAGAAAAGAAAAATCGTTCTCCGTGACCTGATGTTTGTCAAGTGTATTAATTATTTATTACTTCTTTCCATCTCTGTCACCTGAAAGAAGCTTTTATTTGTTTTGGCCTTTTATCAATGTGACATCATATATATATATATATAGTGGGTTTTTTTTTGCTATTTCGGAAACTAGCCATTTAACCGATAAATATCATCGAAATTAATTAGTTTAACGTCTTAGAACTATCCCTCCTATGCTATTTTGAACATAGATTTAATTTGAATATGCTCTCTAATGTAAATGTAAAAATCTAACTTCAAAAGATTAAAGAGGGCGCTACTGAAATTATTCTTGGTGGCTCCGCTGAAAGCATCACTGATGAGAATTTAATATTCGAAACACTTGTCTGGTGCATGTAAATTGCTTTGGAAATTTTTTCAAGAAGGTAGAGAGTTGGAACCCTTCGATATTATTACAAACAGACGGAGACAGCAACACAACTTTAAAGAAATACATAGGACATCTTTATTTCATGAGCAATCTCCAGAGTCCAGTACAAGTAGGGAATGTATTGCAGGTGGTGCTGTAAAAGCCATGATAATGAAATCTCTGACAACACTCGGTCACAGGGCCCAAAAACAAAAACTTGGTAGAGGACCTTGAGTACCTCCTTTCTGTAAGGGTTTATGAAATTCTGTGCAGCCATTGCAGATAGGAGTCGAAAATGCACCAGCCCTGGACGGCCATATTTGTTCACCGATAGGGACGAAAATCACAAACTTGGTAGAGGACCTTAAGTACTTGTTAAGGTTTTGTAAAATTATGTGCAGATGTTGTAGAGGATATGTTAATACGTCAGCCAATCAGAACCCTCGGCGGCCATGTTCTTCGACCGGTCGGTACGAAAATACAAACATAGACCATTTGAACCATCCAACCAAATATTCTACTCTATATCTTCCGAAATATGGAGTCCTCGAGGGCACATGTAGCCAAGTTCGATCAACTTCGGTTGATCGTTTCTTCAACTCATTCGAAAATTTTAGTTATGAAAATTTCTTGCAATTTCTAAAACGTGGGTCCTGCAGCATCATGTCCCTCCTTCATCACGAGTTTTACAAATTACAATGCATTGATGAAGCTCTACTGCAACAATAACGAAAAATGTTTTTCAGAAATTAAAGCATACAGAAGAAACCTAAGAAACGAAACAATTAGCTTTGTTACAGTAGGACGACCAAGCCGGATTTGCACATGCAGCGGTAAAGAGGAAAAAATGTTCTTGATCAGAGAAAATTGAAGAAGGTCGCTGGAAGAAACTTCGGTTTGTTGAATTCTGGTGATATTTTTCACAGTTCAGTTGTTTGCTCATCAAAAGGTTAAACAACCATTTATTCTAGAATGGTGAATTCGAATATATGTTCTGTTTTGTGAATTTCTCGTGTCGAAGCGTTAGGTCGATCGACAATTTCTCCAAAATTGTTGACACTGTGCAGGATTTCGGCGTATATAAATGAGATACAAAAAATGGTCCCTCGCAGACTTTCATAAAATTTGAGAATAGAACACTTGGATATATTCTCCAAAACATATAAAAGAATTACAGAACCATTTTTAAATATTTTTGAAAACGATCCCCTTGTTTGCGAGGAAGGGGGCTTGGAAGTCGAACGTTAAAAGTGATTGTGTCATTTTGTGAGCTGATTTTCGACAAATTGACAGAATGAAACAGCATGTCTTTGGTAGATTTAGAGACATAAAATCTTAGAGATTTTGATTAACCTTATACATTCATGCCATCAATGTGTATCGCTGTTACTAGTATTTTTCCGAATCTGTTTCGAAAAATGGCTTAGTAACGGCGACACGAACTTCTTTCGATATTGATGCGCCATTTTTAGCAACGGTTGCCGTCACGCGCAAATCTGGCTCGCCTGCCCTACTGTTAGGAGAGATGAATCCTAATACTTCGATTGTAAATATACTTATGTAAATGACAAATATGGTTAATGACCATATCCATAAACATAGCACAAAGTTGACAATTCAGAAAATCATAGACCGAAGGCATCCAAAATCAGGATAAAACAAGAACCACAGCAAGCAAAGAAAAACTTCAACCATATGAAAAGAAGCGAACTTCCAGTATGAGAGTGGGACCAGGTGCCCTGGAAGAGTAAGCATCTCCTGCTTGCATACAACAACTGTCACTTCAATTCGGTAGAATTGTCACATCTGGATTTCCATTTCGGAAGATACAAGTATATTCGGTGGTTGGATGGTTCAAATGGTCTACGACAGAATATTATCCACCATTCTGAGTGGGACATCATTATGTAATCAATCAGTGTTTCTTAAGAATACAACCAGTGCTTCATCCAAGATAGATTTCAATTGAACAGCTGGAACTGAAGAGATAACATGTAGTAGTTCATGTCTGCCGTTGTTGCGTGCAATGATCAGTATATCTTTGAGGGTACGATGTACTCTAGCTCTTTTTCTGAGTTTTTGTTTCGTCTTTTACCGTGAGACCTATGCATCCATTTAGTGTTAGGGTGGATTGAAAAGACATTAATATTTGATGAGGGTGAAGAAATGTTTCTTTCTCCATCAATTTGATCGTTTAGACCAAGGGGTACGCAGTTTGCAGTTTTGCACGTGTCTGGTGCATGGAAATTGGTTTGGAATTTTCTTCAAGAAGGTATAGTGTTGAAACCCTTCGACATTATTGTTTTTATCGAAATGAATTTTATTAATTAGGTCAATTCTGATGGAATGGAAAATATTACTATAACAACAATTCATTCATAAAATTCAACGATTTTTTTCAAATGGTTGCCATGGTAACGTTTACCCACCCAATTTCATTTAAGATTTCAGAAAGGGTGCATTACATGTGATATAAAAATGTCATCACATTTTAGCTATCAAGTGGATATCGTTATTTATCAAGCTTAGAATATTCACTTTATCAGTATTTCAAACCCATGGAAACGGTTGCTATGGAGATTGAGATCTTTAGTTACAAAATGTACCTACTAATTTTAGTGTCTATTGTATGTTCTGTCAAACCAATAGATAAAATGGCTAATTATTATCACAAAGCAATTCAAAAACAGAAAATAGAATTTAACCTCTTGATGAATTTTGTCAGAATAAGCAATATTCATTAATATGGTAACCATGTTAATTAATAAAATCTGAAAAGATAATGAATTTGATTGAATATTTCATAGCCTCTATTTTTGAATTTTATAATAATTGAAATTATGAACCATTTGCATGAGACACAGTGAGGCATCAAAATTGTTTAGTTTTTATATTTTGGTACCTTATGACCTTGATTACCATGGCAACCAATTTATTTGGCAACAATATGTTGATAATTTTCAATGTCTGACATTTTGCCCTACCCATATATGAAATTTCATGAAAATCGGATAACATGCGTGGCCAAAACATTTTGGTGCTTATAAAAAATGGTGTTTTTGAATATCTTTCAGAGTTTTATAAACATGACATGTTCTTATTTAATACTAACCTAATACAGATCTACTTAATTTTAAGATATTTCTTCATATACATTAATCGGACAATTTTTACATGTGGGAAAAATCTTTCATATTTTACACTCATTGATTGTAAAATTATTCCGGAGATACAGAGATATTATCAGCAAAATCCTCCTCAGTTTGTCATAACTGTCTACTATATGGTGGACTGTTTGACCATTTATGTATTTTGTGTGGAAGCAAAAAAAAAATAATATTTGAATTCTGAATTTTGTAAAAGTGAATTAAATTCAGAAAAGAATGCGATGTAAGACATTTTTCAATTTATCTATGGTTTAATGTCCATGACACAAAATTTTTTAATGTCTTAAGGAATGGGAGCAGTTTCTAATTACAAATAAGTATAATCATGATAATGACCATATCCCTATATACAAATGAGTTAAAGAAGATCCTGACGATAATCTCAACAGCACTCACAATAGAGCACCAAATTGATCATCGACGGACCCCTAACAAGCCAGAGGTGGGACCAGGTGCCCGGGAGGAGTAAGCATCCCCTGTTGGCTAGCCGCACCCGCCGTCGATGTTCACGCACGAAAATGAAAATATATTAAAAACATGCACTGTCTGTGGTTCTGTCTATATAGAAAGTGCTATGACGACAATGTCAGGGAAATATTCAAAACACTTACTGTCAAACCCCTCGCGGGGAACTTTTTTACGAGCTCCACACGGCAAAGGGCATAAGTGTGACACAAATGAGTTAAAGACTCAACACTAAATCGATAATTCAGAGAATCATATACCGAAGGCTTACAAAATCAGGATAAAACAGGAACCAAATGAGTTAAAGAAGATCCTGAAAACAAAAACTTCCACCCTTGAAATAAAGCGAACTCCCTATATGGGAGTGAGACCAAGTGTCCAGGAAGAGTCAGCATCTGCTTGCATGTCACACCCGTCGCTTCAATTCGGTAGAATTGTCACATCCGGGGACTTCCATTTTAGAAAATATAAAGTATAATCTTTGGTGGACGGTGCAAATAGTCTATGACAGATCATCCACCAATCTGGAGATTGGGACATCATAGTGTATGACGAGTTCCCCATATCGACTGTAGAACGTCCTCAGTGACGATGTTAGTCGGTCACAAACGTATCCCTGACTGAGAAGCTTATCCGAAAGACACCTAGCTCTCAGAATAAAATCTGTATATTTGGTACTTGCTCTGGCAAAGCGTATCAACTGAGATATTAACACGCCATAAGCAGGCGATAAGGAATTTTGCTACTCAGAAAAGGAAACTTTGTGATGCTGCACTTGAAGTAAGGAAACTTTGTGATGCTGCAATTGAAGTAGTCACGTTTGTCATAGAGTGAGGTGTTCATGTGACTATCAGTGTCGTAGGACAACATTATGTCCAAATATAATTCTGAATTATTTGTCTCTGCAGTTTCTTGACTTCAAGCTCCGACGATAGATTCTGCTGAGGTTATCCGTGAATTTTGGGTACTAACGGTGCGCCTCTTGTTGCAGATTTATTTTTATACACTTATGAAAAGGAATTTATCCAAAATCTTCAAAAGCAAAGAAAATTTGATGAGCTGAATATTTCGATAATACTTCTAGGTATCTGGATGATATTCTAACCATTGACAATTCTGCTTTTGAATTATATAAGAATGAAATTTATCCACAAGAATTAACCCTTAACAAGGCAAACCTTTCAAATACAGAAACACCCTTTTTGGACCTAAATATCAAAATTGTAAACGGAAAGATTTATACAAGTATATATGACAAAAGGGATGATTTTGGATTCAACATCGTAAATTTCCCTTGGCTTGACGGTGATGTTCCAAGATTACCGTCATACGGCATTTACATATCACAGCTCATCCGGTATGCTAGAGCATGTAGTGATATTTTGGATTTTCACAGTAGAAATTTACAAATTACCAAAAAACTTTTAGGTCAAGGTTTCCGCTTTCATAAACTAGTTAAGACTTTCTGGAAATTTTACAAAAATTACAGTCAACTTCTTTTAAAATTCGGATCTATACATGCAACAGAGTACATTACTATGGGTATTACACAACCTGTCTTTTATGGTGATATGATAAACAAAATAAAAAGGATCAAAGGTAGGCAGCATAACCATCGAAAATGCGGCAGAATCATCAAACGCCTTTTATACCGTGGATATGATCCTAATGTCACCAGACGGACACTAGACTTGGTACTTGACCAATCTACAGTCTTGTACAAGCGCATCCTTGAGACTTGCACTCTGACTGACTGTGACGACGGGACTCCATGACGGGCCCTGTCCAAACCTCTTTAGAGAAGACAGGGCCCCGACCACCTGTCCTCTCTGAATGTCAGTCGGACTCCTCGGGTGACTACATACATGAGCTCGCTACAGCCGGCAGAGCACGGACTGTATTACGCATGCCCTCTTTTTATATCCATTTACATATTCATCTGTGTCTCTGGGGCCTTTGCGTTCTGCGGTCTTGTTTGTGTGATGTCATCTTACAGTGAGGAGGTTGTTTTACACCACAATTGTACGTTCTTCGAGACCTCTGGGTAATTGGAGAAGTGAGAGGGTTGTGCGCACGTAATCCAGGATAACCACACCATTTGCTACTTGCGTGACAGATGGCCGTCCAAAGTCGGCACCGGTTACCCATTGGTCTCGTCGGTTTATGTGTAGTCTTTTGTGTTTGATGTTTACATGTCGTGTGTCTCTTTTCCATCTCGTGCTGTACTCGTCTTTTGCGTTTTTGCATCGGGTGTTTTGGTGTTTTGCTGTTGATGCTGCAGTGGGGTCTTGTTGGAGATCTCCTCCCTTCTTTTTGGATTATTGATGGACATCACAGAATCTATGTATCTGTAAGTGAAGTTGAAGTCAGATACTAAGTATCTTTTCCCTTCAGTGACCAAAGATTGCATGAATTCAGCTTAAAACGAGTGAATACAAATGTCGGCAAGAAGTGGAGCACAATTAGATCCCACTGCAATTCCGACAATTTGCTGGAAGACCTTTCCTCCGAACCCCACAAAAATGTTGTCGATCAGGAAGTTTAACATCTGAATAATATCTGTTTCAGTGTTCTTATTTCAGAATCGGACTTTTCTTTTACAAAGTAGGTTTTGTCATAGTTAACAACTGTTAAAATAAATTCGTATTTGCGATTGCCGTTCTTACTTGTAAACGCATTACTTATATATATAATTATAATTTTTGCGAGTCCTTCAATTTAGAATGTGGGATTGTAGTGTAAAGTGTCGAAAAATCAAAGGCTTTGATCGACCAGGCTAGAGCATGGGACATGCATTTTTTTACACTAGTTTTAAAATTTGCACCGGTCCCATCCCGATGATAAATATTTACCGCTCCCTTATGTGTTGTCTTTTGTTTTTTTAATGTTTCTATGTCGTATTTAATGTTTCTCGTCCTTCTTGCGACTCTTGCTGTGGATGTCTACTACATGTTTTCACGTAGGGTGTTTTTTTTTCAATGTTTTGCAGTGAATAGTGGTTTAGTTTGAGATATTCTCATTACTATTATTATGCTTGTCCTCACCATGTTTTCGCATTCGGATTTTCATGTGCTTAAATCAGCTCCTGTCGTATATCCGTTATCTGAAGCATGTAATGTGATAATGGGACAATGCAATACATTACAGTTGCCATTTATTTTCACCATATCGTATCAACGTATCATTTTTAAATGAAAATAAGACTTGCTTAAAAATTCGTCCACACTTTAATGAAGAAGTATTGATGCAAACATATTCTAAAACGATACTACATCAATCGAGTTTTAACGAAAGTTACAATATGAAAATCTAATTTTTCGACTACTAAATATCAGTCATGTAGATTGCAGAAACGACTTCAAAATGCATCGGCTATACCAAAGAAAGCTTTTTCAATGTACCTCCTGTTAAAATAGTATACGCTATAATAGGTGTAAGGAGAAACACTTCTGTTATAAAAACATAAATCATGCAGGTATGATATACTAGTATATAATTCTTGCTTCTTTGAATTTTTTCATAATGATCGATGAAAGTATTCAGAACAACAAATGATACAAGGAGATGAAGTAGAAAATGTGCCTTATGTCCCTTAAAAGTTTGTAGATAACAAAATGATTTTATGACACCAACGGACCAAGGTATAATTGTGTAAAGTACACATGAATCGAAAAGGGCATTCGAGATGATACGACATATTTTTGTTTGATTTTAATATATGTTGTCATGTTTTTTGTTTGTTAATCCCCTCCTTTGTTTGGTAATGGCTTTAAATACAAAGTAATAAACATGTTTTACGTGTATTAAACTGATTGTATCGAACATTTATCTTAACCTGTTAAGCACATTTCTATTTCTTCAGAAACACTTAAGGTAAATTTGTAAATTTATGCCTATGGTTGACAATCCTTACAAACATATCATATCAATTTTCCTTTTGTCATTAGTTTGGTACGAGGAAAAACAAGTAATAAAATGGAATTATTAGATAATTCATTGTTTAGTTGCTCAATTGAAATTCAAACCGAAACCAAATCAGATCAGTAAGAAGTTAAGTTTTTAAGTCAAGAGATCCAATGGATACTGATCTTTCATAAAATGACACATCTGGTGATAACTTGCCCCCATCGCAGGGTTTTTGGTATCTTTCATAGGTTGACGAGGTTGCTGTCGGGGGCAATGATGGAATGACATTGGACCTGGTAAAAGTGGACTTCTGAGACATCGTGGGTCGACTTGGTAAGCTATCCAGGCAGACTGTTGGTTGTACTTCTTTAGCTTTTCTGGAATAAGCAAAGAAATCGGTTACTTATGAAGTAAAGAAGCACTGTCCGCATACTTTACGGTCAGTTGGGAAAAAGGCTTTAGAAATGATATAGAGCAACCAAAATAATTCAATGACACCAAAATTACAAATCGGGATCCATGAAAATTTATGAAAATACAAAGAAACAAATAAAAAATATCCCCATCATTGAACACAGATGAATGGATTCTTACGAGACGTGTAAAAGCGGACACTCAGACGGAGACAAAAAAGGACAAATACCCTGTGTGTGACATATTTCAACAGTGTGCATTGAGAGAACTGAGTACATTTTAGGTGGCATTACTGAGTGCACGCAACGCAATGTAGAATTTGATTCCAAGAATAAATAGATTAAGCTGTAATGATCTGCATTAATCTGAAAAATCATTTGAAAAGCCGTCGTATTGGCCCCAGAATCGGGAATTTGAATAAGAAAACTGCAAAAATATCTTATGACAGTATGGAAGTAATCAAGATACTCACTAAGATATAGAAATGTAGCAAGGCAATCATGTAATAATCATATTTAATGTGCTACTTCAATATATAACATGAATAAGTAAATCATCCCTAGAATAAACACATTGCTCTTCCAATGGTCCGAAAGCCTCTTGTTGAACATGCTATTTCAAACTAGAAAAACAGTTAACTTTGAATACCGGCATACAAAATTACAGTCATCGAACTCTATACCTTCTTGAAGAAAATTTCAAACAAATTTTTATGCACCCGACACGTGTTTCGAATATTGAATTCTCATCAGCAGTTAGAAGCATTGTATACACTTTTGCACGAAGAGATTTGGAGGGACGAAATACCCACGTGGCATTTATATATTTTTCTTGTTAAATCCATTTATAACAAGAGACAATAGGAGATGCTGATCTACCTAAGTACCTGGTCTCGCAAAATCCTAAGGTCTGCTGTGGTTCATTGATTAAAGATATATGACCTACATGTGCCTTTCGAGCTTCAGTACATCGTAGGTTCTGACCAGCACGAGAGTGCACTCCCATGTGTATGATCTTTACGAGTGTCCAGACGGATCAAAGGAGGACGTGCTGTCCTTTTCGCTGGAGTTAAACAAGTTTTAGTGTCGTCGTTCACTTGTACCTTTTTGTGCTGTTTTTACCTTTGTGCATTCACCCTTCACTGTTTTTATCTTTGTGCGTTCACCCTTTATTGGATAGATCCGATATTGCCTGAATAGTGAAAGTGGGTGTTTTACCCCTTTGTGCTCTATATACAATTATGTGTCTATATATTGTGATCTTTCTTTATGTAAATTTTATCTAAATTTAACCATTGGTTTTGGAGGAATTGAGATGACAAGGTTGCAAATTTGTGATTCTTATAAATACATGTAATCAAAGTCATATGACCATAACTGGGTGTTATCTTATGAACAGCGATTCCTATTCTTTACGCGTGTCTACAAATTTTGATGTCATTGTATTAAGTGCCATTCAAATCTTCAGTTGCAATTAACAGTTTTGACATTAGATGTATATAAACAAGTCTAAGGGTCAATAATTTTGTAAATGTTTGAAATAACATTTTATTGGGGGGGGGGGAGCATCTACATGAATTTACATTCATTGTTTCATATAAAATCCTTTTATTGGTTATGGAGTTTGACATTAGAATGGATGCATAAATCAAAGTCTAGGGCCACAACGCGCAGATTAAATGTTTTTGGCTGCAGTTAAGTTTCTTTATGTAAATTACGCATTCTTGCCTTATGGATCGAATTACATTGTACTGTAAAATAAATCATATAATGTTAGACGTCTTCCGATTCAATAACATCATTTAAGAACAGATAACTTTGCAGTATGAACAAGACATGCCCGTTTCGGGTACTTAACCCTCGTCAGTGATCCTTATTCTAAACAATGCGAAATAGCCAAAGAGTGTGAAAATTATCATTTCAAAAAGATATATGTACCGAGAGACGTAGCAGGATGGGTGGGATATGATACTACAGGGCCCATGTTTTAGAAAATTCAAGAAATTTGATAACATAAATTTTCAATGATTTGAGGAAATAGACGATCACCTAAGTTGACCGAATCCTTATTTTCTTGTGATATAAAATCTTCAGAAGTGTTTTACATTTAGTTTTTCGTTTAATGAAACAAAGGAGGGGATCTCCAACAACACCAAGCTGCAGCACCCACAGCAAAACCCCAAAACACCCAATGCAAAAACACAAAGCAGACAAGCACAAAAAGAGACGCGCAAGGGACAATGAACGTCAACGCACAACACAGAAACATCAAACACAAAGGACTACACATAAACCAACGAGACCAATGGGCAACCGGTGCCGACTTAGGAAATAGCAGAAGGTATGGAAGGTATGAAAGACACACTCGGCCCCAGGAGCGAATGCATATATATGAAAGAAGGGGATCTCCAAAAACACCCAGCACCAACAGCAAACCCCTCAAAACAACAACCGTAAAAACACAAAGAAGACACGCACAGAGAGATGCAATGGTACAAGGAAAGCCTAATCAAGAGAAACATGAAACAAAAATGTCTACACATAAAACAACGAGACCAATGGACAATCGATGCTGACTTAGGACGGCCATCTGCTGTATTATCCTGGTTTTCCTGTATTACGTGCGCACAACCCTCCAACTTTTCCGATTACCCAGAGGTCTCGAAGAACGCACAATTGTGATGTAAAATAACCTCCCCACTGTAAGATGAACATACAAACAGACAGCATGACGTAGGGGACAAGAAACACAGATTGATATGTAAATGGATATAAAATACTGAAGGCATACGAAATACTAATAGTTATACAGTGTTTTACAGGGGGATACAGAAATATATTGGGTCGATGAAAAAAGTTGTATTGGGCGAGGCGAAGCCGAGCCCAATACAACTTTTTTCATCGACCCAATATATTTTTGTATCTCCCCTGTAAAACACTGTATAACGAATTTATCCTGCCGATGGCTTTTGGTTTGTGTATATTACGTCAACATATTTTAAAGCATTTTGGTGACGTCAAAAGCATAAAGCGTCTTAGTAGAAGCAGGATATTAAAATAATATCCTGTTAGTAAAATAATACAACATAATATTTGGTTCTTCTCGACCAATCAGATTGCAAGAAATTTGCCAGAGGCGGGATAAAGTCCGTGATCTGTTGGCTGTAGCGAGCTCATGCATGTGATCATCCGAGGAGTCCGACTGACATTCAGAGAGGACAGGTGGTATGGGACCTGTCTTTACTAAAGAGTTGTCTCACATACGTTTCAAAATTCAAGGGTTACCCTTTTCCATTTAAAAACAAATCATGAAGTTGTGTAAAGCTTTATCAGAAAAGTCATTTATGGCGATTTCCTTCTTTCCCGAGCAAGATGAATAAAGACACAAATTTTGTCAAGGAAATAGAATGGGGATACCTATGCTCTTCCTGATTTCGTTTAATTCGGTACAGAAAAAAGTCGAAACCGCATTCCGCTTCCCTTGAATAATGCTTATAAAAATAATTGAATTGTGTAAATCATTAAAGTACAGTATATTACCCACTACTCCCGTTAAGGGTTAACCATGATCTGATGTTTTGTTCACAGATCTACTTTCTTTAAGTTACAAACCTGTGACCAATCGATTTCTTGCAATAAAGGAGAACTCCTCCAACGATAATCAGCATCAGTGTCACAGAAACAGCAGAAAGGATGGTGACGAGATTGGATCCATCATCTCTTTTCGTTATGTCTTCTCCTCCACAGTCTAAAGAAAACGCATAAGTTCAAACTAGAAATCTCAACACTTCTTTTACATCTGTCATTCTATATAGTTTAAAAGTAGAAAGTATTCCATAGTAACATTAATTGTTCACTTTCAACATAATAGTACGTTTCTCCTGTACAATAATTACGAAGCAAATTGTTCGTTGTACTTTACAGAGTAAACATCGAAGAAGCACCAATCAGTTATTCAGTCGCAGAGATTGTAAGGGAAAATCATGAGAATTTCATTGAAAGTCTCCTGTTTGCATGCAACACCCGTTGCAACAGCTCCATGACTTTTTAAGGCAAAATCATGAGAAATCATTAGAATTTGAAAAACCAGGAATAAGCAATATTCAGAAGTAAGACCAGGTGCCCTGAGAGAGTGTGCGTCATCTGTTTACATGCCACGCCAATCAACACCAATCAACAACAGTTAAACTAGTTCCACTAACAAAAATATTAATATATATATAAATTGTCCAAAATATTTTATTGTCCTTTCAGTAAACATGAACATTGCAGTATTTTATTATAATCTAGTAAATCAAATAAAAGAATAATTGATTCTTAAAGACACGGACATACTGCGAAAACTTATACGTAACCTCTCCACTTCTTGGTCACGCCAGTTCAAACTTGTTAAAATGTTTTATTAAATGTAAAATCTAAGTATCAGACAAATCATTATTTATATAAACAGCAGGCTGAATTTCACAATAAAGTTATTGTTCCTAGACTTTGTATCTTTGAAATTCATATAATTTTGATCAATGAGAATTTCTTATTCATTCTCACCTTTTGATGGATACCACTGAAATGAATCAATAGTCGAGCAACACGTCAAGTTTGTTGAGGATAGATGACTATTCCCATGAAAGTAGCAAGTATTCTCAATGTAGCAATAATCGTCCTTGAATTCAAGAAAATAAATGGAAAAACATGATATGATAAACATCTCTACACATCTAATAGCTGAGCACCTAAACCTGATGGATACCACTGAAATGAATCATTAGTCGAGCAACACGTCAAGTTTGTTGAGGATAGATGACTATTCCCATGAAAGTAGCAAGTATTCTCAATGTAGCAATAATTGTCCTTGAATTCAAGAAAATAAATGGAAAAACATGATATGATAAACATTTCTACACATCTAATAACTGAGCACCTAAAAATGTTTTCTAAAATAACAGTCACATATTTCAAAACACTTCTTTCATTCTTATGTGATTCTTGCAATATCACATATAAGCATTTTTGAAAAAAATGCAAAATCTTGATTCCTTATTCAAAAATTCACCAAAATATTCAGATATTACAAAAATCCTTGATAGACAAATGTTCCTCGTGGCATAGGTTTTTCCTTAACTGGTTATTTTGCAGAACGTTAAGGTAAAGATTAGACTTAAGCTCTTCATAAATTCATATTATTTGGGGTCTCCTTTTTTGGATTCGTGAATCACAGATGAAAAATAGCTGATTAAAATGCGCATACTGGAATTATATTATAGAACATATATCTCAATATTGACAATTTCAACTATTGGATTGGAGTCTCTTCTTGTTGACTTAAGAAATGAATCTCGTATTTTTTCTATCGATGCAGGTATCACCCGAAAAATTGGACAGAAAAATGTATCAATGCGCGTAGTGCGTTGATGCAAAAGTTTTCTGTCGAGTTTTTCGGGTGATACCTGTATCAACAGAAAAAATATAAGATTCATTTCTTATCGTTTTGTAATCATCTATTTATGGAATACAGACTGTTTTCTTGGATCTGAAAACAATCTATCACCGCTTTATATTTCGTAAGTCGGAGGGTTTCGCAGTGATACGACTGCCAAAACAAGTTATGGCAGCCGCCATGATTCAAACAGCGTCTCTCTATATCTTTGGAATAAGGACAAGTTTGAGCAAGTTCTACATTCTCTGTTAATTTTTGAGTAAGTAGAAAAAAAATTGTACCCTTGAAATGATAAGCAAACATCAACAAATTGTATTTTCGGCAACGAATTCATTCGTGTTTGAGGGAACCCCCGGTTCTAAAAATAGTGTTATAAATATACTTCCGTGAAAAATTGTGTTGATCGATGTATCAACAAAATTTCTCAGCCAATCAGAATCTTCGTTTCTTCCCCTCCTTTCTTTTGAAAATGACAATGGAAATTAAATGATTATCTAGTTCCCGATGATAACGTTTGCATAGTTTCGCGGTGTTTCGACACTAAAATTGAAATATATTTGTAAATTTTCCGTCACAAAATTTGATTTTTTTTTCTAAAACTAATTGGTATCGCTTTCTTTGGCATAAAGTAAGCAAAAGTTAAGACGTTTGCTTTTCAGAATTAAAATTATTTGGATCCTCTGATTGTCGACCTCGGGCATCAATGATTAGACATAACTTGTTGAAATAAGCATTTAGAACACTTGAATTTTATAATAGAACATATATTTGATGACATTGCTCTGTCCTTCGCAAGTTCTTTGGCAGAGTATCTAGGTAAGTTTAGACGTTTGCTCTTCATGATTTCATTAATTTGGATATCCTCTTTTTGGCGCCGAGCATCACTGGTGAGACATTAGTGGTTGAAATACGGAAATAAATAGAAAACCGTACTCTACTACAAAATGAGGTCGTATATCTTTACTAATAACATAACAGGGGTACGGTGCGGTTTCTGGCTTTTACAGATTGATGCCAAGTAGTAATTGTAATGATTTATAAAACGACAAGTTCATTCCATGGTTACATTCTTATTTTGGTTGATAAGGAAGAAACCATAAACTTAACAAAAATTATCATAAAAACAAGAATACATCAGAATTAATATCCTTGTTATAAAGTCATCTTAAATTATTTCTTATCTTATTTTGTCATGAAATAGTGTTTTGTTCATAAGTATATTGAAATTTCAGGGTCCAGTGGGGATAGAAAAGGTATTCTTTAAAAGATACAAAGTCAAAAACAATATTAATTCAGAAAAGTCCAGAACATTGAATTCAGATGTCATTGAAGTCTTTTAAATACCTAATTGATTTGTAAAACCAGTTCGTATCCGACAAATATTAAGTACCTTTAAAACAAATCTTCCTTTTTTGGTATCTCTTTTCTGACAGCCTGAATCATACAGCACAACAGTAAAGTTTGTACTAAAAGTTACATTGTCATTTGATATAGAAACTTTGTATGATGTAACAAATCCAGGAGTGGATCCATTTTTGAGAGACATGTGAATACTTTGAATATCACACATAGCTTCGAACTGACTTTTCTGTTCACCATGTTTATAGATTAGATTTCTATTGGAGACATCGCCATTTTCCTCAATCTGAAAAAAGAGAAGACGTGATGAATTTATCATTGTTTTCATATGCTATACGAACACTTTTTAAGAAGTTTGTAGTTTTGTCTGATGTCACATATGTGTCGCTTTCTTGTGGGTTTGTTTTACTTGGTAAGTGCAGGGTGGTCATGCTAGAGATTCCCCCCTTTCATTAAATTGAAATACATTGATATTAGTGTTCAAAACAGAAAAAAAAAGTTTAACTTATCTGAATAGCTATGAGGGATTTTAGAAAGCTCTAATTGAAAGTATTTTCGATCATGTCTTTTTTAATATCATATTGAATAAGAACTATGTAATAAATGATAATCAATATATAGAGTTAGAATATAGAGTTTGAACACTTCATTATCATTAAAAAAATAAAACTGACAAGTATTCCACGCAAGTTATAACTCTGCTTACCTACACTAGTTATTTCACATGTTTAGGTTAAATATTTTTTTTCTCCTCGTGCAATTATTATTTACAATTTCTCTATTTCAGTCTTGGACATTATTTTCCTTTACTTACTATTTCGTATTCGATACGACATCTTGGGTGCAGACTGTAAAAGTTATGTCCCCTCAACTTAAGGAGTGAACAGTCTTCATCAGTAACATCGCAGTATTCACCTTGTGATAATTCTAAAACAGTTGGTGGGTCCGACAAAAGAACAGAACAATCATCTCCACTAAAGCCTTCATCACAGTCACACACACCTGTTAAATAATTTAACATGACAATTAATCATTTTTTCTACTTAAATCACACTGCAGAAATATGATCAAAACAATACTAATAAATACAGCATGTTTATTTCATGAGTAAACATTACAAGGCTAATAAATACAGCATGTACATTTTAACGATTGGTGTCGTCAATTTATGTGGGGTTTTTTTTGCATTTCACGTTTCTATGGTGTGAGTCGGTGTTCGTTGTCCCTTTGCGTCTCTTTCTGTAAGTGTCTGCTCTTGCATTGAGCGTTTTGCTGTGGGTGATGCTACCGAGTGTTGTTGGAGATTCCCTTCTTTCTTTTAACAGCAACACCTAGATTTCATTTCGCCTTTGCACATCTTTGTCTGCTTTTCTCTTCTCTGTAGGAATCTCTGTTTTAAAACTTTCAGGAATCTGTAAAGCTATTAATTGTCATTTTGGGTTGCTTGATTTAGGGTTTCATGTTTGACTTTCATCCATAGATGAATAAGGCCTATTTTACAATGAAAAGTGGGATTTGATAACTTTTTAACCAGGGAATGAATATGAAGACGTTAAACATAGAACAACGTAAAAGAAAGGATTTGGATGAGTTGTAATATAATACGTCTTCAAAGTTATCGCATCATTTGTCAAAAACAGATCAACATGATGAATGGATTAGACATGTAAGTACATTCTATTTCGAAGATTTCGATTAGATTCTGGTCCGTTGTTCGGGAGATTGGGCAAACATGATTCAGTAATTCAGATACATTTTCTGCTATCTTGTGAAAGGGGAAGGATCTTCAGCATGACAACTCTGCATACATTCAGCGAAACAAACACATAAATGACATCAGACAAAACTACAAACCGCAAAAAGACGCAGTATTCACTAGATAATCATACAAAGTAATCGAAACAGGCATACAGAAACATCAAACATCAATGGCAATATATAAAATGAAGGAGACCAATTTGCAGTCGGTGTCGACTTTGGACGGCCGTCTGCTATAAGCGATTGGTGTGGTTATCCTGATTACGTGCGCACAACTCTACCACTTATCAGGAAACTCAGAGGTCAGTTTGTGCTCTGTTGGCTGAAGCGAGCTCAAGACCCATCATCCGAGAAGTCCTGACCAACTTTCAGATAGCACAAAGAATAAGGACCCAGTCTTCTCTGACGAGATTTAAACAAAGCCCTCATGGAGTCTCGTCGTCACGGTTGGCCAATGTACAACGTTCGGAAGACACTGGTACAAAACTGTAGATTGGTCCACTACCATACCCAGTGGCTTTTCATGACTTTAGAATCATATCCTCGGTAAAGCAGGCGACCGACTTTTTACCGACATTTTTGGTTGAAATGTAATCTGTCTTTGATCCTTATGATTTTGTTTATTATGTCACCGTATAATGAAGGCAATGGTGTTAACAATGATACATAATCTGATGCTGGGGATTATGGTCCATGCTGCGAATTTATCTGTTCTTAAATTATACTATTGAATTTAAAGACGTTTAACATTGGTACCACTACGCGAGTGTCACTGCTGGTGGAGCAGGAGTCCCCGAGGGCATATGTAGTCAGGTTCGATCAGCTTCGGTTGATCGTCCCTTCAACGCATTTGAACTGTTGGCAAAATTTCTGGAAATTTCTAAACCGTGGGTCCTGTAGCATCATATTCCACCCATCCTGCTACGTCTTAAGTACCCGAAACGTGCATGCCTGGTCCATACTGCAAATTTATCAGTTCTTAAATGATGCTATTGAATTTGAAGACGTTTAGCAATTGTGTCTAAAACACAGTTGAAAGACAATCCTGAATACATGCTTTCTGTCTTAGAGACGTTTAACATTTGAACTTCTTGGTGAGTGTCACTGCTGGTGGACCAAGAGTCCCCGAGGGCACATGTAGCCAAGTTCGAACAACTTTGGTTGATCGTCTGTCTCTTCAACGCATATGACATTTTCTGTTACAAAATTTCTTGAAATTTGTAAAACTTGGGTCCTGTAGCATCATATCCCACCCATTCTGCTACGTCTTTTGGTACATTTTTGGACATAACAATTTTCATACCATGGCCATATTACATTATATGAGGATCACTGACGAGGGTTTAGTATCCGAAACGTGCATGTCTGGTCCATGCTGTAAATTTATCAGGTTTAAAATGATGCTATTGAATTTAAAGACGTTTAACATCGTATATTTCTGGCAATGGTTACCGCAAGATTAAAGATATATTTGCGAATAAGATTCTTTGAAGACAGTTTTCCTAGTCGGATCTTGTCGAAAAATAAATTTGGAAGAAGGCCTTAATTACATGGTTTCGGACGGAAAGTCTCTTGAAATCTTGTGAAACAGATGAGGACCAAAGATACAAAGACATCAACAAACAAAATCCATTGACCGCTTTGTTTTTTGACAGATCAGGTGCCCTAATCTAAAGAGGAATTTAATATGTGAAACTTACTCTTCTGCGACTTTCAACGGGTCGAAAATAAACAAAAATTAAGTGAAGGAAACCACCAGGATTTTCATTCAGTCAGATTATGTAAGCTGTTGCAGAGAAGAACCTAAAATTAAAACAAAAGTGTCTGACGGACGGAGATGAAAGACGAAGGAAGAATATATGTAGCTTTGACATTAGGTCACTCTATCTCACATGAAATGATAAATGGATGTAATTAACTTGGCGGAGATACCTGATTTACCAATGTTAAAAGTTTATGTTGGAAAAGACAGTTATTTCGTAAGGAAACTGCCTAAGTAAATGTTGCTTTATTCTTATATTAAATTCTTCAGTATTAAACCTTATTTACCATTGTCACATGCCCCTTGTTGCTTGCAGTCATTCGGACATGACTGGGTTTGAACTGCGTATACAATATCTGGAGAGCTATCATTCAGAGTCGTGTTCTTCCCAACAATGGTTACGCATAAGTCTTTCACGATCTGGAGTGCTACATATGACATGTTTATATCACCTGTCATCTAAAAAGAAAAACAACAGTGGATGTTTACTGCACATAATCAAAGTAAATTGTACACTTTTAACTTAAACCACTTTAAAGAAAACTTAGATCGTCCTATTCAATTTTCCTAGCACGTGTATAAATGTATGTACATTATAATTTTATATTCATGTTGAATGTTTAACGTCTTCAAATTCATGTGCATCATTTTAGAGCAGATAAATTTACAGCATGGACCAGAGATGCACGTTTCGGGTAATAAACTCTCTTCAGTGATCCTCAATCTTTACAATGTAATATGACCTAAATCTGTGAAAATTATGTCCTAAATTTACCGAAAGACGTAGCATAATGACACCATGAATGTTATAAATAATGCGGAAATTTCAGACTGCGCTAGATTATGTTTATCTAGTACGAAAACAAGTAATGGTAGCAGTCATGATTCAAATAGCGAACAATCGTTTCTGTTTATCTTTGTACTAAGGTATGTCCCTACTCGTGAATTTAACAGATGAATTTTGTATTTTAAGGTTATTTTCTATACATAATAGTCAAAATGGCATAATGAATACAGACATAATTAGGTAATTTTGTTTTCATTAAAGATACAGTACATTAAAGAAAGATACCCTAACACTTAAAAATTGAGAAATATCAAATATCCATCATATGCTTTTTAACCCTCCAAATTCAGTGATGATACGAATGTGTTTATTTGTTTTGTTTTATTTTATGATAACAAGTCATATAGAAGAAGTACAACACATAAAATGATATTGTAACATAAATCTAAGTATGATATATCTCCAAACATTAGGGTACCCCCTTATAATTTCATAACATTTTTGACCAAGAACTAAATCCAACTTTTTGCATAAAAAAAAGATGATTTTTTTTTCATTTTGTAATATTTCATAAAATTATGTATGTAGATGAAGAAAAAATCACAAACAGGTACAAAGTTTTTGAAATGATCAAGGTATCGCTCCAAACATAGGGGTACCCTCTTATAATGTTATCATATTTTCGACAAATAATATATAGTATATCACATTTTTGTGCAAAAAACAATAGATGGAATTTCTTCAATTTGGATCATTTTATACGATAATGTATATAGATGGTAAAAAAATCGCATACAGATATACAATTTTATAAATGATCAAGATATGGCTACAAACATAAGGGTACCCCATTATAATTTCATCACATTTTCAACTAAGAAATTATACTATATAATTGGTGTGGACATTGATAGATTGCACCATCTTTTGCTTCTTTTGGCATTTAAGATCTTCTGTCTGTGTTTTTCAATGCGCTGGCTCGTCACTCACCAGCCATTGTAAAACATTATACGCAGACTTCTGCATATAAGGAAAAACCTATAACGGTTCGAGTAGGGAGCCACCTTAAGTTCCATCAACTTCGGTTGATCATCTGTTTCTTCAATGCAATCGAAAATTTCTGTTATTAAAATTTCTTGAAAGTTCTAAACCGTGGGTCCTCTAGCATCATTTCCCATCCATCCTGCTATGTCTTTCGATACATTTTTGGACACAATAACCTTCACACTCTTTAGCCATAATACATTGTTTTAATTGAGGATCACTGACGAGGGTAAAGTATCCGAAACGTGCATGTCTGATCCATGCTGCAAATTTATCAGTTCTTAAATGATCCTATTGAATTTAAAGACGTTTAACATCCTACCTGCACATTGAATTTTCAGTACGTAGAAAAGAAATTTTATCCATGAAAAATTAAGCAAACACAAGCATATCGTATTTTTAGCTATGAACTAATGCCTGTTTAGAGATTCCCCGGTTCCAAAAAATAAATAAATAGACGTCCGTGAAAAATTTAGTTGATCGATTTATCAACTGAATTTCTCAGCTAATCACTATCTTCGTTTCTAAATGATAACATTGGAAATTCAATGATTTGAAATTCATCAATCATTTCCATGATTTTTCTACATCATTATCTTCAGTGTCTATACACTTTTGCCAAAGGTGTTTATAGGCCTCCATGCCACTTTAAAAGAACTCCTTATCTTGACTAGTAAGATTGACGTCGTCATCAGACTGAAAGTGGATGCCAGAAATAGCTGCTTTCAGTTTTGGGAATAGATGAAGGGCTGATGGAGCAAGATCAGTTGAATAAAGCGGGTGCTCAATCAAGTTAAAGTCACGATCATGAATGGCAGCCATGGCAGTGACAGACTTGTGAACAGGAGCATTGTTCTGATGAAACAGTACACCTTTATCTAGTGAGCTTTCCGCGGCTCTTAAGATTAACATTTCCCGGTAACTGTGTCAGAAGTGAAGCATGATTAATATGGAGAAGGACCAATTTCCAATACACAGTAAAGATCGATAAATCAGAAAATCATAAACCGAAGTCATAAAGAATCAGGATAAAACAGGAAACAAATCAAACAAGAGCAAACCATTAATTGTCCTTTTTGGAGATGATCTATTAGCAGAATAGTACCTTCTGCATCCCAGAAAACCAAGGCTCGCAACACACATTTGTAACATACAACATATTAATTAGCCCTCGTATTTTGTTTTAAAAGAAAGTTTTAAGCGAAAGGATTTTCTTTAAATCAAACCAAGAACAAGCAAAATGCGGTCATTATATTTGTAAAAGAGGAAAATGTAAGCAAAAACCTTTGAAAATGTGTATTCCTCTGACACAGAAAAACAAGAGGCCCAAGGGGGCCACATTGCTCTCCTGATGAGACTGTATGTATGTTTTCAATCAAAGGCAGTATAAGAACTGAAGAAATTAACTTTTATTGAAGCTTTGAGAAGGACAATGTGTACTTGCTTCCTGTAAAGTTTGGTGACATTCAGGCAGTAGTTTAAGCGGATAAGTCAAAAATGTGTCATCCAATTAGAACCTATAGAGGATATCTTGGGTTTCCGATCGGCTCGAAAAACTTGGTCGACTAAGAGGGCAATGAGTACTTTCTTCCTGTGAAGTTTCAAGAAATTCTGTGAAGCGATTTCAGAGGAGAAGTCGAAAATGTGTCAGCCAATCAGAGCATGTGTGGTCATCTTGGATTTCCGATCGGCTCGAAAAAAAAAACTTGGTAGAGGGCATTGAGTATCTACTTCCTGTGAAGTTTCATGGAATTCTGTGCAGCGGTTTCAGAGGAGAAGTCGAAAATGTGTCAGCTAATCAGAGCCTGTGGCGGCCATCTTGGACTTCCTATCGACTCAAAAATCACAAACTTGGTATAGGGCATCGAGTGCTTGCTTCCAGTGAAAAAGAAGGGAGGACATCTCCAACAAAACCCCATTGCAGCATCAATAGTAAAACACCAAAACACCCGATGCAAAAACACAAAAGACGAGTACAGCACGAGACGGAAAAGAGACACACGACATGTAAACATCAAACACAAAAGACTACACATAAACCGACGAGACCAATGGGTAACCGGTGCCGACTTTGGACGGCCATCTGTCACGCAAGTAGCAAATGGTGTGGTTATCCTGGATTACGTGCGCACAACCCTCTCACTTCTCCAATTACCCAGAGGTCTCGAAGAACGTACAATTGTGGTGTAAAACAACCTCCTCACTGTAAGATGACATCACACAAACAAGACCGCGAAACGCAGAGGCCCCATAGACACAGATGAATATGTAAATGGATATAAAAAGAGGGCATGCGTAATACAGTCCGTGCTCTGCCGGCTGTAGCGAGCTCATGTATGTAATCACCCGAGGAGTCTGACTGACATTCAGAGAGGACAGGTGGTCGAGGCCCTGTCTTCTCTAAAGAGGTTTGGACAGGGCCCGTCATGGAGTCCCGTCATCACAGTCAGTCAGAGAGCAAGTCTCAAGGATGCGCTTGTACAAGACTGTAGATTGGTCAAGTACCAAGCCTTGTGTCCGTCTGATGACATTAGGATCATACCCACGGTATAAAAGGCGTTTGATGATTCTGACGCATTTTCGATGGTTATACTACCTACCTTTTTATCCTTTTTATTTTGTTTATCATATCACCATAAAAGACAGGTTGTGTAATACCCATAATAATGTACTCTGTTGCATGTATAGATCCGAAAAGAAGTTGACTGTAATTTTTGTAAAATTTCCAGAAAGTCTTAACTAGTTTATGAAAGCGGAAACCTTGACCTAAAGGTTATTTGGTAATTTGTAAATTTCTGCTGTGAAAATCCAAAATATCAGTACATGCTCTAGCGTACCGGATGAGCTGTGATATGTAAATGCCGTATGACGGTAATCTTGGAACACCGTCAAGCCAAGGGAAATTTACTATGTTGAATCCAAAATCATCCCTTTTGGCATATACACTTGTATGAATCTTTCCGTTTACAATTTTGATATTTAGATCCAAAAAGGGTGTTTCTGTATTTGAAAGGTTTGCCTTGTTAAGGCTTAATTCTTGTGGAAAAATTTCATTCTTATATAAAGCAAAAGCAGGATTGACAATGGTTAGAATATCATCGGAATAGAGTGCTCACTTTGTGGATTGATTTATGTTGGCGAAACCAAAGGCCAGCTCCGAAAAAGAATGTCAGGACACCGGTCAAAAATAAATAATAAAGGAAGTCAACTCCTTTATCGACATTTTGACCAGGCGGATAATTCTGTTTGATCTATGAGAGTCAGAATCCTGGAGAAAATATATCACCCCACAAACAATCCCAATTTGAGCACACCTCTCCGTCGCAACAGAGAAGAGTTCTGGATAAAACATCTTAACACTGCAGCGCCCTATGGGTGCAACGATAACATCAGCACTATAGGAAACTTAACAAGTCCCGGTTGTCAATCAATAAAGGTGACTAGCTTATTCAACAGATCACAAAGAAGACCTCGAGGTCATGGCATTCGAAAATATAATAGGCCTGAGATACATAGTTTCTCCTTCGATGACTTGGTTCCGTTTTTGAATGAGCCTCTAGGCCTGCATTATATTCGTACCAAATTATACTCTGTTCCTTTACGGAAGTTACACGAAATCTACGATTATACGAAGGACCTCGCATATACCGATACACGTTCCCCAGAATACAGACTACAAGGAGTCATCTTGGACATTTCTACTTTTCGTTTATTTCAAGCAGTTAGATCAGATAAATCAGAGGAGAAAACCAACCGCCCTTTCATTAAAGTAAGATTTGCAAACAAAGGTATTGATAACTTGAATCTTGGTCAAATTTTGAATCACAAAACTGTCACAGAAAAAATCCCACCATATTTCAAAAGAAAAGAAACTCCTTGTATTTCCTATAGCTACACACCAACAGTTGCATCTAAAATTTACAATTACAAACGATTCCTGCAGTGTATTGATTTAAGTAATCCCTCACTACATCCACTTCCCTGCGAATGTTCTTCATCTGATTTCAACTACTCTCCTTGTGGATACGTTATTACTGGTGACCTTAGTATAGTCAAGAACGACAAGTTGAGAGAATTGTTAAAAAAGGGTCCCAAATACAGAGAAAGTATGTCCTTTACATGGAACCAAAATGTCAAAATTATCATGGACTCTTGTGAGGAATATGCAAGACGTTGGGCAAAGAAAGAGGATGTACAGCTCGACACCCTTTCCGAATGGATAAAATCAATCAGAGGGTTACTTTTCTCTAGAATTAACCGATTAAAATCAACTGTAAACACCAGATTCGTGTCTATATTTAAAGACCCTAATGTTATCACAGAACTTACCTACCTCCAAGAACATTATGTCATTACACCAGCGGACAAAGCCTCAAATAATTACACATTTACTTGCAAAAAGTACTATTTCGACAGTCTAGTTAAAGAGTTGGGTTTAAATTCGACACCTGGAAATCCCACTTACACCCCAACAAACCTTTCTGCCTCTGAAATAATAGATAACCACAAATCAGCTCTTGCTTCCTTTGGCTTCGACACTACCAATTTAGATTTAGATTTACCATACTTATACTGCATACCTAAAATGCATAAGAATCCGTACAAACAACGTTTCATCGCTGGTTCCTCAAAATGTTCTACCAAATCTGTATCGATCTTACTCACCAAAGTTTTATCTGAAATCAAATCTGGGCTACAAAAATATTGTTCGACAGTATATTCTCGCAGTGGTATCAACCAGATGTGGATTTTAAAGAATTCGAAGGAACGTTTAGAACATCTGAAATCAACTCATTTTAGTAGAGTCCATTCGATCAAAGCCTTTGATTTTTCAACACTTTACACTACAATTCCACATTCTAAATTGAAAGAAAGACTCGCAAAAATTACAAGTAATGCGTTTACAAGTAAGAACGGCAATCGCAAATACAAATTTATTGTTGTTAACTATGACAAAACCTACTTTGTAAAAGAAAAGTCAGATTCTGAAAATAAGTACACTGAAACAGACATTATTCAGATGTTAAACTTTCTGATCGACGACATTTTTGTGGTGTTTGGAGGAAAGGTCTTCCAGCAAATTGTCGGAATTCCAATGGAGACCAATTGTGCCCCACTCCTTGCCGACATTTTCCTTTACTCGTACGAAGCTGAATTCATTCAATCTTTGGTTTCTGAAGGGAAAAGGTACTTAGCTTCTGACTTCAATTTCACTTACAGATACATAGACGATGTGTTGTCCATCAATAATCCAAAATTCGCGGATTACCTGAGCAGTATCTATCCTTCGGAGCTTGAAGTCAAAGAAACTACAGAGACAAATAATTCAGCATCCTATTTGGACATAATGTTGTCCTACGACACTGATGGTCACATGAACACCTCACTCTATGACAAACGTGACGACTTCAATTTCAGCATTACGAACTTTCCTTTTCTGAGTAGCAACATCCCTTCATCGCCTGCTTATGGCGTGTTCATATCTCAGTTGATACGCTATGCCAGAGCAAGTACCAAATATACGGATTTTGTTCTGAGAGCTAGGCGTCTTTCAGATAAGCTTCTCAGTCAGGGATATGTTTGTGACCGACTAACATCGTCACTGAGGAAGTTCTACGGTCGATATGGGGAACTCGTCATACACTATGATGTCCCACTATCCAGAATGGTGGATGATATTCTGTCATAGACCATTTGAACCATCCAACCAAAGATTGTACTCTATATCTTCCAAAATGGAAGTAACCGGATGTGACAGTTCTACCGAATTGAAGCGGCGGGTGTTGCATGCAAGCAGGAGATGCTTACTCTTCCTGGGCACCTGGTCTCACTCTCATATCGGGAGTTCGCTTCTTTTCATATGGTGGAGGTTTTTGTTTTTGTTTGCTTTGGTTCCTGTTTTATCCTGATTTTGTATGCCTTCGGTTTCTGATTTTCTGAATTATCGATTTTGTACTGTAGACAGGGATATGGTCATTATCCATATTTGTCATCCAGATACCTAGAAGTATTATTGAAACATTTCAGCTCATCAAATTTTCTTTGCTTTTAAAGATATTCAATGACTGCGAAGATTTTCAATGACTGTGAAGTTTGATGGAATTCTGTGCAGCGGTTTCAGAGGAGAAGTCGAAAATGTGTCAGTTAATCAGAGCTTGTGGCGGCCATTTTGGATTTCTGATCGGCTCGAAAAAGCACAAACTTGGTAGAGGGCATTGAGTTCTTGCTTCCTGTGATGTTTCGAGATATTATGTGAAGCGGTTTCAGAGGAGAAGCCGAAAATGTGTCAGCCAATCAGAGCCTGTGGCGGCCATCTTGGATTTCCGATCGGCTCCATTAACACAAACTTGGTAGAGGGCATTGAGTACTTGCTTCCTGTGAAGTTTCATGAAATTCTGTGCAGCGGTTTCAGAGGAGAAGTCGAAAATTTGTCAGCAAATCAGAGCCTGTTGTGACCATCTTGGATTTTCGATCGGCTCGAAAAACACAAACTTAGTACTTCCTTCCTATGAAATTTCGAGATATTTGTGGTTTCAGAGGAGAAGTCGAATATGTGTCAGCCAATCAGAGCCTGTGGCGGCGATCTTGGATTTCCGATCGGCTCCAAAAGCACAAACTTGGTACAGGGCATTGAGTTCTTGCTTCCCGTGAAGTTTCGAGATATTCTGTGAAGTGGTTTCAGAGGAGAAGTCAAAAATGTGTCAGCCAATCAGAGCTTGTGGTGGTCATCTTGGATTTCGGATCGGCTCAAAAAACACAAACCTGGTAGAGGGCATTTAGTTCTTGCTTCCTGTGAAGTTTCGAGATATTCTGTGCAGCGGTTTCAGAGGAGAAGTCGAAAATGTGTCAGCAAATCAGAGCCTGTGGCGGCCATCTTGGATTTCCGATCGGCTCGAAAAACACAAACTTGGTAGAGGGCATTGAGTTCTTGCTTTCTGTGAAGTTTCGAGATATTCTGTGCAGCGGTTTCAGAGGAGAAGTCCAAAATGTGTCAGGCAATCAAAGCCTGTGGCGGCCATCTTGGATTTCGGATCGGATCGAAAAACACAAACTTGGTAGAGGGCATTGAGTTCTTGCTTCCTGTGAAGTTTCGAGATATTCTATCAAGCGGTTGCAAAGGAGAAGTTGAAAATGTGTCAGCCAATCAGAGCCTGTGGCGGCCATCTTGAATTTCCGATCGGCTCCAAAAACACAAACTTGGTAGAGGGCATTGAGTACTTGCTTCCTGTGAAGTTTCAGCGGTTGCAGAGGAGATGTCGAAAAAGTTAAAAGTTTACGCCGGACGGACGACGACGACGATGACGGACGGAACGACGGACGGACGACGGACGGCGCGCTATGACAATAGCTCACTTGAGTGAGCTAAAAAATCAACAATTATTCAAAAGCTTAGTGAAATCGATTTCTTAGGTATACTGCAAATAATTTTTTTCTTGTCAAAATAAAAAAAATATGTCAATCTGTACTTTGATTTATCGTGAAATTGCTTCAGAAAATAAAACAGTGTCTATTTGTGTGCAAAATTTACTTTGATACTTAAATCCGTTTTCATGTTTCTATGTGGATAAAGCCACGGATGTTCTATGCAAGTAGAAAATACATACTCTCCCCCGGGCACCTGGTCTCAATTCCAAAGTAAAATCGTTCTTTCTATTTTTGTTTGGTTCCGTTTTCTCAATGTTCCAAATTTTTGAATTGATTTTGATACTAAAATCGGTTCCGAACTTTTCTACACGGCTAAAACGACAGATGTTACAAGCAAGCAGATGTTTTGTGGTTTTGTTTGACATTATCTCACTTGAGTAAGACTTGATTCATCCATAGAAACAACTAATTCGTTTACATACCATAACGTCCAGTACACAGTCTTCCATAGGTGACTCGCCTATCTCTGTCACAGATTCCTGGCAAAGTCTGAATATAGTGGAGGAATTCAAGGTGTTGTTGCAGTGGTATCTTGCTTCTGTTTCTGTCATAGGCGTTGATCTCTTAAATATCTATTAAACAATAAAATTTCGTATTGCATTCTTGAATCATTGCGTTTCACACAAGAGATGAGTCTTTCTATGAAACCATACGCGTACATGTAAATATTATTATACTTATAATGATCTTTGAACTAATTTTCAGATTTTGTAAATGGAAACAAAATTATACAGAAGTATGAAGAGAAGTATGCATAAATATACTTGATGTGAGCTTTCAGGCAACGCTTTTCGGGAACGTTCCGAGCGTTCCCTTAATTCCCTTCTCTTCCTTACACTCCTACGCCGTGGTACATCACAGGAAAATGGATTATAACGGTTCACACTACAGTCTCTATAGCTTTTATACGAGCAG
This sequence comes from Pinctada imbricata, assembly GCA_033119305.1. Classification (NCBI taxonomy): domain Eukaryota; kingdom Metazoa; phylum Mollusca; class Bivalvia; order Pterioida; family Pteriidae; genus Pinctada; species Pinctada imbricata. The sequence goes on along the minus strand of VSWD01000004.1, from coordinate 53,018,739 downwards.
CTGATTGTATCAATTTCCGCGTCTGGTTTTTTTGTTCCATTGACCTCTTCAAATACACAGGAACACAGAAGGAGATTTTGAGACCATGGATTCAAGTTATCATACACGTCGTCTGATAGGGGAGGAAGTAAGTCTTCGTCTGTATCGGGTCTACAATATGTCAAATAATCAAACATCAGGGATGCCGTCCAACATTAGACAAATGGTCATAAAGTCTTAAAACAAAATATTAATTAAAACAAGTATAAAATATGTACACTATATTCTAGTCGAACGTGACATGTCCTTTTAAAAGTATTCGTCGTTTAAATAAATCCCATAATTGTCTATTCCTCGAAGAAATTAACTTGCTTTTTTACTTAAAAAGCAAGTTACCTCCATGATTCTGAGAAATCGTCAGGAAAAATATAGGAATATGGTGGTGGACATGCATCATTTGTGACTGTCGAACTGTACGACCCGTCTTTTTTCACAAAGTCGTTGTTGCAGTCTCCATCAAGATTTCCACATAAACCTTCTGTAGCGTTCACGTCAGAAGCAGTTGGATAGATATCTACATTCATAAAGCATCCAGCTCCCCAGCAAATTATTCTGCTATTGACTTGAGTTCCCGATGGTAAAAGAACCTAAACATATATGAAAATTTTACAGTAAGCAGTAAGTATTCTCCTTAATATCATGGAAAATAAGAAATTATCGTGTTCTTTTTGTGAACAAATGTTCTTTTCGATATGCATTAAGGTACTTTTTAAAACCGATTTGAACGAATTTATCTTTTCGTCATATTTTTGCACTTACATGCATCATGATTGCTTATCATTTACTTACAGTATATATATTAAAAAGAATAAGTTATGTTTGAAATATTCTACCATTTGCAGATCTGATTAGAAAAGTGATATTTTCATCAGACGGTCATGACATAAATATTTATTTATATATATTTTTTAAAGATAATACGGAAATTGAATTCCTTCTTACCTACACTCAAAAGATAGGAACATGATTTATATAAGCATTGTACTTGTTTCCTAATCCTGCATAAAATTACTTGTACTTATGTTGAATGTGAAATTGAAATAAATACCAGTTTACATTAAAGATTCGTCTTCAAAATTGTAGTGCTGGTAGCGTAGTGGTTAGCGCGGTGGACTACGAATCCATGGGTCGTGGGTTCGAATCTCACCGTCGCCGGACATTGTACACCATTGTAACCTTGGGGAAATTACTTTACACTACGTTGCACTCTCTCTACCCAGGAGTAAACCGGGTACCTGGCACATGAGACGAGCAGGCCATGTGAATGAAAAGCATTAGCGCCTGAACGGCAGCTCCGCTTGTATACTCCCAAGGGAGTTCAGAATGCACTGGATTGTACAGGTCTCGCCAGGGAGGTAATTGTGGAAGTCGCGCGAGGCTAATAAACGCGAGACTATAAACCCCTACCTTTACCTTTACCCCTACCTTTTTTTAAAATTAAACGCATATGATATCAACGTATACATGTAGCATATTGCTATTTAGGTAAGTATTTTCGCAATGAGTTTTACTTACATAAAGCCTAGACTTCTGGATATTATGCCTTATTACATTATGTTAGAGTACTTCAACAATTTAAATTCGCATACCAATGTTATTATTATTTTTACATCTAGTTACCCACGTATCCCTGTGCTTACTTACCTTATAACCAGTGAATCTGTCCGATTCCACTGTTAATGTGTTATCCTCGCATGATACAAAATCTATGATACGAGAATTCTGACACAGATTCATAAGGAAAACATCTCTTCCTGCTCTGATAGCCAAACTGCATATACAAAATGGACTCCTGCCGTTGTATAAACAAGCTTCCGTCTCGTATTGAACCTTTTAAAGTAAAATGTCGTCTGAGCTTACTTTTGTATATCTTGATTATTACGGTTTCAGTTTGATTTCAAAAGGAATTTGCTTCTGTGATTGCAATCAAAATAAAAAAAAAAATGATGGCCTAGGCTTATTTACATGCTCAAACTATTTCTGTCGAAACCTCTTAAGAGAAAACAGGGTCTCGACTACATTTGTACCTGGCCTCTCTGAATCTTAGTCGGTCTCCTCGGTGAATAAGCTCGCTACAACCGGCAGTGCATGGGCTGTATTTCGCACGCCTTCTGTTTTTATATTCATTTACATATCCATCTGTGTGTTTCTTGGTTTCCTTCGTCATATTGTCTGTTTATATGGTCATTACACTGTGGGTGTTATTTCACATAATGTAATTTTACGTTCGTCGAGACCTCTTGGTGATCGAAAAAGTGGAAGGGCCGTGCGCCCGTAATCCGGCTTACCACACCGTCTGCTACTGACGTGGCAGATAGCCATCCTAAGTGGGCATCGATTGCCTATTGGTCTCGTTTGTTTATGTGTATTCATTTGTTGTTTGATGTATCTATGTGATTTGGCGTACCCTTTGCGTTTTTTTTCTGTGTCTACTGTGTGCTTTTGCAGTGGGTGTTTTGGGGTTTGCTGTTGGTGCTGCATCAGGATGTTGTTGAAGATCCCCTCCTTTCTTTGAATGTTAAACGTCATTTTCTTCAATAGCATCATTTAACGAGATATCACACGCGTTTCAGTAACCTCCCTTAGACGAGAATTTTAAAGAAATCTCCACGCTGAAGATTTCCGATTTTCGTGACTTAAAATGTCTTGATTTTCTGGCTTTGTTATAATCGCTCAATTGACAAGTCGAGCCAATAGCTCAGAGGTAGAGCTCTTGCCAACGAAGCGAGAAGACCGCGGTTCGAGCCTGAGCGCTGCGATAATAAAGAGATTGTTATTTATGAAATAATACGAATGTTTTTTTTTTCTTTGCAAGGTAATGGTAAGCCTAGAGTGACCAACATTAGTCAAATTTTTTTGCTGAAATTGAACTTACAAATGTATTTGAAAATTTTGTTAAGACTTTTTTACCTACATACATATGTCGTATCTATTCAGAAATAAGTCAGGTGTCCGTAAAGTGTTTGAATGTAGAGAAACTTATAATATAGTTACTCATATGGTACATGTAATATCATTACACATGTGCACATACTGTCGTGTTATCTCACAAAATCTGTATTCGGCTCTGTTTATTTACATATTGACATCTTTGTGAGTGAAGGAACACTGCTGTGATATTTCAAAAAGATGATTATATAAATTCGGATGCTTTTGTCTTTGGTCACATAGTAAAGAAAGATAACTCGAATTGCACTTTTAATTTTTTACATGATGATTTACACATTCAGTCAGATTTTGCAACATATGACGTTGTCATTGAATGATTTCTTTCTATAAGAATTTGCACAATATGTTGAGGGAATCATATGTAAAGTTTCATTTGAAAATCTTGGGCTGAAAAAGTAATATAGCCAAAAAATGAGCATTTCCATTACAATCAATGGATGGCTAAAAAGTCTGATCAATTTCAAAATCTCAAAATTTTGGATGGTGACCTCCTAATATTGTCCCTTACATCTGAATTAAATTAGGAAATCAGAATTATGCTTTTTTTTCTGAAAATAAATGTTGTATAACACGAAACGTGTGATATCACCTTAAGACCAGATATATTTACAGCATGGACCAGACATGCATGTTTCGGGTACTTAACCTTCGTCAGTGATATCCATGTAACATCTCTAACGAGGCTCATTAAGAGCAATTATTTGTTGTTTATTTGGATTAAGTTATATATATTTTATATAATATATTAAGTGACAAATATGGATAATCACCATATTCCTATATACAGCAAAAAATCGATAATGCAGAAAATCACAGACCGAATGCATACAAAATCAGGATAAAACAGGAACCAAAGCGAACAAACAAAAACTCCCACCACCTGAAAAAAAGCGAACTCCCGAAATGTGAGTGAGACCAGGCGACCAGGAAGAGTCAGCATCTCCTTCTTGCATTCATCACCCGTCGCTTTAATTCGGTAGAATATCATTAATATAAAAGGGACAGTTGTTTCGGGTGAAATGAACTTTGTTTTATAATCTGGTGTTTTATAAGTGTAACGTTGACAGGCAAAAATCAATATGACGACAGGATTGACCAAAAACATAGATGATGATGCCTGAAAATGTATCACTTTTTGCATAATTACATGCACATGTATATATGTTTAACGTTTTGAAATTCAGTGCAGATGAATTTACAGCATGGACCAGACTTGCACGTTTCGAGTATTTAACTCTCGTCAGTGATCCACAATCTAAACAATTTAATTTGGCCAAATTCTTTGATAATACTGAGCACAAAAGGTTAAGGATATTTATCTAGAGTTTGTATTAGATTACCATTGTGATATGCACTTTGTTTTATTTTCATAGTTCTTGTTCAGATACACATCAAATTTTAAGTAAGTTGTCATTATTTGTACAACTCTTGGTTACAAAAACGTCAACGGAGCCAAGTGTCTATCTCCTACTAAATTCTCCAAAAATGCGAATTTCAGAAAAATAGAATTTTAACCCAAAATCTACATGGAATGAATAATTCATAATTAATCAGTACTATTTGCATGTCTGATCCAATGTACACATTCAATGATATTGTTGAAAATCCGGTATTCAAACTGAACTCGTCGCTGTAAACGAAACCCTTGCAATTTTTGAAAACGTAAGAAAAATAGTGAGAACATTTTTTTACATCAAAATAAGAGGTTTTAAACTGAACAATTATTTTCAGTAAAATAATAATCATGAGTTTAATGAATCTGGAAGGTTAATTAAGTAATTTTAACTAATAAAGAGAAAAAAGAGAAGAAATTTTTTTTTGCTAAAATAGGCATTTGATTTAAAATTGAAAATGGTGATATTAAAAGAAATTACCGAAAAATTAAAGCAATGACCAGACAATTTGATTGATCGATTTCTTTTTGTAACATTTTCCCTATCTTAGCTCCATTATTTTGATGAAAATTACACAACACTATTTTGAACGAGAATTATCCCTAACGTTTTTGTCCAATATATCATTTTTAAAAGAAATTAAGAGACAAAAGAGGAATCAAAATACAACATTGTATAAACAACTTACCTCTTGATCTAACGTCTTATGTCTGTACATGATGTAATGACCTTGCCGTTGTTGTTCAAAATGCCTTGAATGGTAAAGCACAGGAATATCAGCACTTTTTCAATAAATGGTACATCTTTGTACTACACACAAATTTCATAGAAGAAATAAATCCATTTTCATGATCATCTATCGACTTGAGTTGTGGACGAAGAATGTATTTAAATTGGTGAGTGATTAAATTGGTAGAGGCCTTTTAGTAGTGGCTTCTGAGAATGCGTCAGCCAATTGACAACATCTCCAGTTAATCATTATCCATTCGGTCAACTTTAAAATTTCAGTGACTCGAATTCAAAGCAATAAGCTTGTATGTCTGTTGATATTGATCATTGAAAGGTTAGAAGTGGATTGAGTATGGCTGGGGATGTTAGGATAGGATTGGATAGGAAAGGATATGATGTGATAGGATAAGATTCTATCCACGTTCTGTCTCTTGTCACCTACCCTAACCACGTATTGTCAAACAAGTAGTTTCCAGGACCCTATCTAGCTATTGCCTATCTAACAATGTATAAAAAATAAAAGGTTACCTCCCGTCGAATGATCTATCATGTGGATCAATGTGGCTGTAGCAGTATGCTCCTCGCCAGGATTCGTTGTCAGTGTATATATGTACCTTCAAAATATGGATAAAAGCTATTTAGCAAAAGGACTTTTAATTCATTAGTTGTATTTGTGAAGTATCTTTTTCGTTTGTTCCGCTCATGAGTCTCTCGCAAGAAACCGTAACATTTAGAGTAGTGATCTGAGATTAACAGTACACAATATCGCCGATCATTACCTAAAGTGAGCGTCGCAAAGTGCGCTCCGTCACGTTACGTTGTAGGTGCTTAAAAGCGCTAAGTGTTGGGAAAATGAATGAGAAATTGATCAGAATATGACTCAAATTTTTAGTCTGAAGTCCAAATTATACGAAATCTAAGATAAAATGTATAGATATATAACAACTTCCCATTTTCAATCATAAACAACGGATTTATCATATCCAGAGGCTTGGTCAGAGGAATTCTAAGCTAAATATCTTTAAAACGACTACACTCTATAATTTCTATAAATTATTTTTTTTATCTTTAGCATATATCGCTAGATGATAAAAGAAACATTTAATCAAAATTATATTATGCAAACTACTTCGAAAATGAATGTTTTTAAACTTTTCATACAATTTTTCTTGTCAAAAATGGATGAAATAAATGTCCTTCTCCAGCATGGTTACCATGGCAACAAAAATATTTTTTTCGAAAATGATAAATTTACTTCATTTGCTTCGTGAATGGATAAAAATTTACTTCGTATTGCGTTATGTTGATTTTTAAAATAAAGTCCAAAGTTGGTACATTGTTTTAGAAAAAAATGTGCAGAGTTACCTCCTTTTTGTCGGTATATAGGGGACAAACGGCTACACTCTTTTTTTTTCATGAAATATTGCAATCGATGAAGGAAGGGATCTTTTATATGTAGACAATTATTTTCAATTTCTATTATTTCCTGAAAATGCGGTTCACACTCATACCTCCTTAAATGTATGTATTTTTGATGGGAAACTTGGTTGAGTACCCGAAACGTGCATGTCTGGTCCATGCTACACATTTACCAGTTTATAAATGATGCTATTGAATATGAAGACGTTTAACAATTGGTCTTTCCGCAATGAGATGGCGGAGAAGTAATCGGGTATATACGATGATGTGAGATCACTACGTACCGTTGATAAGAAAGCTTGATCATGATTAAGGCATAAATTTAATTTCTTATGTCGTAAAGGATTTCGGTCATTAAGGAAAGGCTATAGAATTTTGTTTTCAAAATGTATTGAAATACCTTTCTGTAAAAGTATTGCCCCAAACTCTGGCAAAGTAAGTTAAAATCTACCTTCGGAAGCTTTTGTTGAACTATGCACAAAACTCCATAGGAATTCAGTTAGATATGTTTAGAATTAGGCACAAAAACAAGTTATTATGGCTAATTCAGATGAATGGCAGACAGATAGTTATTGGACAAATTCTCACCAAAAAGGAAGCCATAGTAATTTCATTTAATTTTCAAATCAGAGAAAACACCAGAAAAAAGTAGTATAAAAATAATACAGATTAACTTCAATGACAAATATGGATAATGACCCCCATATACAGCACAAAATCAATAATTCAGAAAATCACAAACCGAAGGCATACAAAATCAGGATAAAACAGGAACGAAAGCAAACAAACAAAAACCTCCACTACATGAAAAGAAGCGAATATTCGAAATGGGAGTGAGACCAGGTGCCCAGGAAGAGTCAGCATCTCCTGAGCATGCAACACCCGTCGCTTCAATTCGGTAGAACTGTCACATCCGGTTACTTCCATTTTGGAAGATATAAGTATAAGCTTTGGTTGGACGATACAAATGGTCTATGACAGAATATCATCCACCATTCTGGAGAGTTGTACATCATAGTGCATGACGAGTTCCCCATATCAACCATATAACATCCTCAGTTACACCTCTTCCATATCATAGCGGTCAGTATCTGTTTATATACATATATTGATTTTCACCTGAGTGACTGTGTTCAAAAAATATATCATCATGTGACAATTTGTTCGACCGTCTCATGCATATGTATCTAGATAACACCATTGAGGTCTGGAATCAATGGCAATTTTTTACAGGATTTACAGAATATCACTTTCACAATGTTAAACGTCTTCAAAATTCAATGGCATCATTTTAGAACAGATTTATTCGCAGCATTGACCAGACATGCACGTTTTGGGTACTTTAATTCTAAACTTATGATATTAATATACAAATTTATTGAAACATTTTCACCCATACCTTTCTGAAAAAAAGTAATTTCCTATAAGATTATCGGCTCTTAGAATATACATTGAAGTATATGGAAATACTAATATTTCAGTCATATTTTCCAAGAAAATGATGGTGGCACAAGGATGAATGAAAATTTCTTAAAATTGATATGAATTAATTTTCACTAAAAGATTTTAAGTTCACCGTACAATGTATATATCTTCCGCTATTGATTTTAAAGTATTATCTTTCAAGAGATAATAACTCCTTAAAATAATCCTATTGAATAATTCCGTTTCCGATGCCTACCAGCATAGTACAAAAGTTTTTGCAACATCAAAAGCGACAGAAAAATATATAAGAAGTTCACACAATTTCAATATTTAGGACGTGTTTTCGTTCAATATACATGTAATGCGTTGTTCCATGTAATCTAAACTAAGTAGAATATAAGCATTACATTGTTTAGACTGAGGATCACTGACGAGGGTTTAGTACCCGAAACGTGCATGTCTGGTCCATGCTGTAAATCTAACAGTTTTTAATTGATGCTATTGGATTTAAAGACGTTTAACATTCAATGATCCCAAACATAAACTCAGACTATTATTTGGAGAAATGAAAGAAATTATGACGAAATTTGAATGCATGTATATGTGTATTAGTTCATACATTTCTCCCAAAATAGTATATTGTAGAAGAATGAAATGTGAATATACGGCGGTTCAATCAATTGAATTCAAAAGTATATCGAATTGAATTTCAATTAGTTGCTGCAATTTTGCTCTTTTCGTGTGTTAAAGTTGGAAAACATTATATTACCCACAGAAAGAAGATACTGTTCACTACGAGAGCAAATTTTTCATATCCTGTTTTCTCTTCAAGTCATACCATCTTTTTAAACACATAGATAAAGGAATGGGGAAAGTGATACGTTTGAGAATTATTACATTGTAACATTATACATATTATCGCAATAAAAGATCACAATGTATATTTTCTGTAACACATCGCATATTTTTGATATAAAACGGTTATAACAATAAAAGATAAAGAAATCTTTAAATATAAAGAATATTCATTGATACGTGGAATATTACCTAAAGGAGGTTTCTGAGTTAATAGCATGTGAAATTATTTTTACTCATAATTTAACGTTTGATATATGCTCTATTATGTTTTCTATAAGAGTAACCATAGACATTTCATATGTTTTCATTCAATGCGTGAACTTAGTAAATCCTACCGGAATATTTGATAGCTGCTTTTCACTCCAAAAAGTGTGCTGAACTGAAGACGTTACAAGGGCTATAGTGTAGTAAGAGTCCCTATCATAGCTGGTGGATTGTGTATGTATTATCCGCATGCTGTATTCTAGGTTCCAGTTACTCTCCTGTAAGTAGTGAGTTTTGTTTAATTCGCTATATCCGGTAATTTTCTCCCTACATCTGCCTGAACTTTGTACCACGGCGTTTTCTAAACAACTCATTGACTCAGGACTTTCTACATGAACGCTCAAGAAGCAATCATTCTGTCCATTTTCACAGGCAAAAGGAACTGTCGGTCGAAATTTCAAAACGGCCTCCTTGTTTTCTTCTATGTAGATAGGACTTGTCAACACCTGAAATACATTAATTCTTAAAAACATTTAAAAGGAATTGTAAACCTAGATACTATATCGTTTTCCATTTACTTGCAATGCAACTTAATATGCTTTAAGCAATAAAAAATGTAGAAATATCATAGTAAGTCTCTTTTCTTATATATCTCAGATAAAATAAAGCTTCTTCTATTTTCAAAATTATCTACGAGGGGGAATACATGTAATAAAGACTAGTGATAAAAGCACAACTGTATGCGCATCTTTCGGATGTCTTAATTAAGCTATGCACGGACAGTTATATCTCACTTCAATTCCAGCATAGAAGTTATCGCTAGTGTAAACTCTTCCACTCCTCCCATCAATAAAGAATTTCGCACTCACACTACACTTCAGCTGTAAGACAAAATAACGTTTGTTTTAAATTTATTTCTTTTCTATTCATCGTCCTTATATGAAAAGGATAAACAAAAGTAAAAGTGGCTACACACTAAAACTAAACTAAAATATTGTCCAAATGATATAAACATAATCAAAATGCTTGCATCAAATTTGTGTTAATGAGTATGAAAACATAAAGATGAATATAATGTACATGTGAAGAAGTAGATCTCCGATAAGACGATGCTAAATATGGGACATTGGAATGTAAACAAAAACGATTGGGGTTTACAACACCCAAAACAACGACATTATCAGACAACCGAACTTGATAACATGAAAAACAACCAATTAAAAGGAAGGAAAAACAAATGATATATTGGGTTAGGGGTTGTTATACATGTAGTATATCAAAATTGATTCATTGTTGAGGGCGCATACGAAAAGCAAGCATAAGGACAATTTAAAGAATTATATATTATGTTTCCCGCCTGAAAGAAGAGGTAATTTATCCTTTAATGTTCAAATGCATAATAATAGCATAATTTCAGAACAGATGAATTTGCAACTTGGACCAGACATGCACGTTTCGGGTACTTAACGGAAACGTTTTATTGAACATTGTTCCCTCGGATATACATAAAGAAGGGAAGGGACCTCCAACCAGGCCCTGTTGCAGCACCAACAGCAAAACACCAAAACACCCGATGTGAAAACAACAGAAAGACGAGCATAGTATGAGACGAAAAAGAGATATACGACCTATAAACATCTCCTCCCTTCTTTCTATAAACATCAAACACAAAAGACTACACATAAACCAACGAGACCAATGGGTAACTGGTAACTGACTTTGGACAGCCATTTGCCACACAAGTAGCAAATGTTGTGGTTATCCTGGATTACGTGTGCAAAACCCTCTCACTTTTCCGATTACCAAGAGGTCTCGAAGAACGTGCAGCTCAGGTATAAAACAACCTCCTCCCTGTTAGATTGCCAAAACAACACAGATAAATATGTAGATGGATATAAAAAGAGGGCGTACGTAATACAGCCCGTGCTCTGACGGCTGTAGCGAGTTCATGTATCACCCGAGGAGTCCGACTGACATTCATTGAGGACAGATGGTCTTGACACTGTCTTCTCTAAAGAGGTTTGGACAGTGTCCGTCATAGAGTCCAGTCATAGAATCACAGTCAGTCAGAGTGCAAATCTTAAGAATGCGCTGGTACAAGACTGTAGATCTTTCAAGTACTAAGCCTAGTGTCCGTCTGGTGACATTAGGATCATATCCAAGGTATAAAAGGCGTTTGATGATTCTGACGCATTTTTGATGGTTATGCTGTCTACCTTTGATCCTTCTTATTTTGTTTATCATATCACCATAAAAGACAGGTTGTGTAATACCCAAAATAATATTCTCTGTAGCTTGTATAAATGTGAATTTTAAAAGAAGTTGACTGTAATATTTTTAAAATTTCCAGAACGTTTTAACTAGTTTATGAAAGAGGAAACCTTGAGCTAAAGGTCTCTTGGTAATTTGTTAATTTCTACTTTGAAAATCCAAAATATTAGTACATGTTCTAGCGTTCCAGATGAGCTGTGATATGTAAATGTCGTATGACAGTAGTCTTGGAAGATCACTGTCTAGCCAGGGGAAATTTACTACGTTTAATCCAATATAATCTCTTTTGTCATATACACTTGTATGTATAACATCACTTATACTGGTGGTTTATTTCCATGATACTTATTTTTCTGGAAAAGTAGGGTTCCATATCTCCGAGGGGGGACACAACCCCAGATACGAAAAACCAAAATGAAGGAAGGGGTGTAATTTTTTTTAAAAATCGATCTTTAAGACCATAAAATATGACAAAGTTTCCTCCTTTCTGAAAGAAGCTTCGTTTTGGCACTTCATAAATTTGACATCATACATTTCATTTGGCTTTTTCGGAAACGTGTCATTTCATCCAAAAATATGATCGAAAGTAAAGGAGTTAACATCTTAGCACCATCCCTCCAATGCTTTTTTGAACATTGATTTTATTTGGATATGCCACTGAATCGACCCTACAGGAAATTTGAAACAGCGTACCTTCGGTAAAGTAAATACACAAATATGAATTCTAAAAATAAAACCAGAGGGAGCTAGTGAAATGAATTTGGGCAGCTTATGAAAACCTCTTTGGCTGGAAGCATCACTGATAAGACACGTGTCTCGTGCGTAATACATTGGTTTGAAATTTTCTTGAAGAAGGTATAAAGTTGAAACCATTCCGCATTTTTATCCTGACGAAAATGCATTCATAATATGATCTCTAATGAAATATACAAGAATTGGGAACGAATAAGTAAGAGCAATGTTTATTTCTTCGCCAGTGTAAATTTCGCTGAAAAAGGCTTACACTGTAGCCATTCAATACAAAATGAGACCGTATTTTGAGTTCCGGATTTCATAAGTAGATATTAACGTTTCAATTTTTTTTTCTTATATGTAATGAGGACATATTTGATGTATTTCAGTAGATATTTATTCATTCAAGGTAAAATATTCTCAAATATATGTTTTTTTTTGTCGATTTTATCAGTTCTCCTATCCGAGTACCCCTACTTCTTTCGACCTTAATTTTAGAATCTTAAGAGTACTTCACTAAATGTTAATTTAAAACTTATAAGAGGAATTAAATACATCATATTTCAATTATGATTCCTTTTTTTTTTTACATGTGAATCATCATGCGGAAGAAATACGGCACAATATCCAGAGCTAGATACGGTCCTTATCTAAACAGCTCCTTAGAATTTACTATGTTTACTACTACACCCGAAGATCGCTAACAAAAGAAAATAATGTGAGTGCAAAACATATCTGACTTACATGGATGCCATGGTGAAATCCATTGTCAGTCAGCTCTTTCTCAGTTAGAATATTTTTCGCTGTTTCATTTGCATGATACATTCGATTTTGTCCTATACTCCATCCATTGACATACCATGTGACTGAATATAGGAGTTCCAGGCTATCGGGGACAAGTGTGAAGTTACAAAAGAAGTTAAGACCTGGTACATTATTTTCCCAACTCAAATCGTGTCGTACATCGATTTTGGAAGCTTTGTATACTGGCACTGCCGAAATCAAAGAAATTGTTCCGGTCTTCATTTTGGTAAAAAGCAGGATAGTATTGATCAAAAAGATTATTTCACTGCTTAATATGAATTGTGTATTACTGAGTCAAATATTTTTCACTTTGGACATTTAGTCATTATACATGTATGAACAAAGTATGTTTTTAATTGATAATGTAATAATCTGACATTAAAATTATTCTAAACGATTTGAAATAAAGATAAAACATACCTCCTGTAAGGTTACGTTCACCTAGAGTTAAGAATGTTGTACATGTAAAGAATCAAAGCTACATGGTTGTTTTCTAGCACATTAATTCATGTATCAAAAAAATATTGTTTAACTTTTTAAAATTGATTATTTTTCATTGGTAACATTATCCAAATACATGTAGTTCATTACCTGTCAATATTATATTCAAACTATCATCAACAAGAGAGGAAAGTTCATCAAACGATGCAATTGGTAAAACTAGAGAAGGGTCCCCAGTGGCATTTTCCATGTAGTGAATTTCTGTCTCATTTTGTGTTCGTATGACAGCTACTATTGTTACATCATCATCCAGAATGAACTGTGCTTCTTCCTTGACATTACTTTGATATCCATCGGAGATCATGAAAATGATTTCTCTTGTGTTATTTGAACGAATATTCTTCAGATGGTTATTTGCAATCCAAAGGAAGTCGTGGAAGTCGTAATAATAGTTTAGAATTCCTGTTGAAAAAGACCCGCTGTTCTGAAGCGAAGTTATGTTGTTGTGAAAGTTGCAATAATAGTAGTAGCAACCCAACCAATACCACCATAAGCTACCACAGCAATGCGTAGTAGGAAATACAATAATCTCCGTATCGGAATTGTCAATGAATGTCTTATTCGCTACATTCCAAACAAATTGTTCAATTTTGGAAACAGTGGAGTTTTCCATACCAGTATGAACACCAGCAATAAAAACCAAACGCATAGAATTGACTGTAAAAGAAAACGTCAACATTTTATTCTTTCTAACATTTAAGCTATCGTGTCAAAATGTAAAACAGATGTTAGGAAACAATATTTTTGACATTTTCTACATTTTATATTCATTTCTCTTGTTAATCGTATGAATCTCCCATGATCCATGATAATACAAAATGTTCCCCCTCATTTTAAACTGCAGCTTTCTGGTCGGAATTATACAATTAGAAGATACCAAAAGTTTAATTCTTGAGCGTCTTTAACCTTAAGTTTCATAAATAACCTTGACCTTTAACCCTAATATGACCTTGAAGGCTTCTGTCTTAAAGTCCTTATTATGCAAAACAGTTTGTGAAATTTTGGAAAATGTTTTCGTTGAACAAACAATATTTTATACTTTTTAAAAATTGTTCGAAGTAGATTTTAATGAATTTCTTAAATTTTCACACAGGTATTCCAATGACCTTGACCTGTATGAATGACCTTAAGCGACTTTTTATTAAAGGGTCTATCCTACTAAACAAAATCCTCCCACCTTTGCACATAATTTCTCATCAACGAAACGTAACTTATGTAACAGATAATATTATTATTTGTCCATCAGAATCCAAAGGGGTGGGTGCGGTAACCTGCTATATCGGCCCTATTTTCAAATTTGATCATATATCCATAATATTGTAGTTTATAAAAGGTCAGATGTATGGTGAATTCATATCAGTAAAGCCTGTTTTGATTTCGCAGTCATATACTATATAATGCGTCACCCAAAACGTCTAAAAACATTGAAATCATTGAAAAAATCAATAAATGAGCGAAATTTTGATAGAAATTTAATAAATCAAGTAGTGCTTCAGGCCTTGTCCGTGAATATTTTGTATTAATCGATGAATTTCTTTTCAGCCTTTTAATTTGCATACACAAATTCCGTGGGCGAGGCCTGGATAATAGATGATCTTTGAAGATTCGTGTGTAAAAATCGATGATTCTCCTTTGTTTTGGGGTCATTCAGGGCAAATGACGTCAGAACATGATTTCATATATCACGCACGAGACGTTACGAGGGCTCAATATTATGACGTCGTATTTGCTCAAACATTCAATATTGCAAAAAGTGATAATGTATAATTCGTTTATGAATAGCATTTCTCGTCGAAATTATAGGGCCGATATAAGGGGTTAGGGCACATAGTCCTTTCTAACCATTTTGACAAAATAAAGACAGATTTTAAATGAATTTTTAATTCTTTTAATTGCAAAAAAGGAAGTTTTAGCCTGGTAATGACCTTGACCTTTGATGATTGACCTTATGTGACCTTGTACGTAAAGGACCTTTATTTAGAATCTAATAAACAATTGAGGGATCTATGATGACATTCTCATAAGTACATCACTGGGCGAAAAAACAGGTTTACGCAACTGCGTAAACTTGCGTAAACTTGATATTTTCAGGTTTCCACAAGTTTCCGCATTGCGTAAACTGGCAAATAGTTTCCGCAAGTTTACGCAATGTTTTCGCTGATGAAACTTGATAAATTTTCCTTGATAAAGTTTCCGCAATGTAAACTTGGAACAAATGGTTTACGCAGATGCGGAATCCTGATGAAACCTGTTAAATTTCTTTCCATTTTATTTCAACAAGTTTCCGCAATGTAAACTTGGAACAAATGGTTTACGCAGTTGCGGAATCCTGATGAAACCTGTTAAATATGTTTACGCAGCTGCGGAAACCTAATTTAACTTTTCAAATAGTTTACGCAGTTGCGGAAACTTGATATGTTACTACTTCTATAGTTTACGCAGTTGCGGAAACCTGATAAAGTTTTTATCATTAATTTTTTTTTCTTCATTAATTTATTTGTTTCATTAATTTATTTTATTTATCTATTTATTTTATTAATTTATTTCATTAATTAATTTATTTTATTAAGGTATTTATTTTATCAATTAAATTTATTTATTAATTAATTAATTTTATTGATTAATTAATTTTATTAATTTATTCATTTTATTAATCTATTTATTTTAGTAATTTATTTATTTTATCAATTTATTTATTTTAATACTTTATTTATTTTATTAATTCATTTATTCTATCAATTTATTTAATTAATTAATTCATTTTATTATAATTAATTTTTTTTATCAATAAATAAATTTATTTTTATTAATCTATTTTATTAATTAATTTATTTTCTCAATTTCATTTATTTTCTCAATTTCATTAATTTTATTATTTAATTCTATCAATTTATATATTTCATTAATTTATTTATTTTATTGATTTTTTTTTATTTAATTGTTTCATTTTACTAATTAATTAATTTATTTATTCATTCATCTTATTAGTTTATTGATTTTATTATTTAATTAATTTTATTTCAATTTTTTAAAATCATTTTTTTATTTTAATTAATTTATTTTATTAATTCATTTATTTTATTAATTCATTTATTTTGATTAAATTATTTACTTTGTTAGTTTTATTATTTAATTTGTTTATTTATTTTTTTTCTTATCTATTTTTTTCATTTATTTATTTTATTCATTTATTATTTAATAAATCTATGTATTTATTAATTAATTAATTTTATTAATATATTTTAAATTTATTTATTATTTTAACTTATTCTACTAATTTATTTATTATTAATTTATTAATTATCTTATTCATTTATTTATTTCTATTATTTTTTATTTGTATACTTTCCTTGTTAATCATTTTCACTAATTTCATTTTTTTTTATTAATTTGTTTATTTTCATCAATTTTTTTTTAATTATTTTATGATCTTTTTACATGTGAATTTATTTAATTTACTTTGATTAGTTACTTTTGAAAATCTACCTATCATTTATTATTAAACTGAGATAACGTCATTGGCTTGGTTTTCAAATACCTTGTCACTTCACGAGTGCAGTAGATTTGATTGGCGTGATAATAGCGGCGTTCAAATGATTTCAGCGGTGTATGACATAAAAACACAGTACGTAATCCTAATTATGCTAATGAGTTACCACTACATCACCCATTCATGTCAATCAATTATGCTAATGAGCTACTCCTACCTCATCTAGCTATTCCTGTCAATCAAATTTGAGGTATATAAAGGTCGTAGCAATGACCAATCGAATTCGATAAATATGGTAACTTTCAAAATTATAATGACAAAATTTTACCTGCCTATTACATAATCTAAAAATCTTCTCTGTCATATATTGATAAATTGTAAAACTTGTGCTTATGATTCCTCATTTTATTTATTTATTTATCTATTTATTTATTTATTTATTTATTAATTTATCTATTTATCTATTTATTTATTAATTTATCTATTTATTTATTTAAATACCATAAAAATACTATATTATTTATTTATATAAGAAACGACTGGGTTTTATTTATTTATTTATTTATTTATTTATTTATCTATTTATTTATTTAAATACATTAAATTACTATATTAATGCATTTATATAAGAAACGACTGCGTTTTATTTATTTATTTATTTATTTATTTAAATAAATAAAATAAAAACACTATATTATTGTATTTATATAAGAAACGACTGTGTTTTATTAATCAATTAAATAATTAATTAATCAATTTATTTATTTATTTATTTATTTATTTATTTATTTAACTATTTATTTATTTATTTATTTATTTATTTATTCATTTATTTAGATAGTTATATAATTAGTTAAAAAAAATTTTAGACTAAGACGCATATTGTTTTTAGGAAAATATACATTGAAAACTGTTTATTTACCATTTTGGGTTATTAAAATTAATTCTCTCTCTCTCTCTCTCTCTCTCTAGCTAGATCTCTCTCTCTCTCTGAGGGTGTGTGTGTGAATATGGTAACTGATGCATGGTATGTTTCCTTTTTTCCAATATTTTAGATATATATTTTATTTCATTTTTCCTTTCTTCATATTTAATTGTTTTTCAACTTATTATTAAGAAATATGCAAGTATATTAAATTACAATATAAATGACTATTTTTTAAAAATTATTTTTTATCAGCTGATTTTACTCTTGAATTCTTTTTGTCCTTTTTTTTCTTTTGTTAAATTGAAACATGTAAGTGTCCAGTTCTGTGCAAAGAGGTATCCGGACATTTGAACATTTTGACAGTTTGACAAGTACACAATTACTGACCCGTGTAATTTGCATCCGCGTGTCAGTTACTTTTACATCATAAAAGAAGCGATTTTATTCATCAATTCTTTTTGTCCGTTTTTTTTTTCTTTTGTTCCTTAAATTATTTATAATCAGCATATCATTCTTATGTTTCTTTTTATTATCAATTATTTTATTTTATTTTATTTTATTTTATTTTATTTTATTTTATTTTATTTTATTTATTTTATTTATTTATTATTTTTTTTAATATTTCTATTTCATTTCATTTCATTTCATTTTATTTTAAGGTCTGCTTTGAAACATGTAAGTGTCCGGTTCTGTGCTTAGATGTATCCAGACAATTGAAAATTTTGACAGTTTGACAAGTACACAATCACTAACCCGTGTTATTTGCATCCGCATGTCAGTTACTTTTACACGAGAATACAAGACTATATATCGATATGTTCTAATTATAGGCGAGTGCCATTTTTTAAGAATTTCGTCGAGTTGTTCTATATATCCCACCCTTTCCCCTTTGTGTTGAGAAATGGCCCCTAGCAAAATATCAAATGCAGATAAAAAATGACCACTGAACTTTATATGATGTTCTTGTAGTTGAATGGATGGTTTCAATCCCGAGTGTCCTAAATTTATACCCTATAAACTCCCCCCCTTAAAAACTTTCAATTTTTTTTAAAAGCTTAAAGAAACACTAAAATTAATGAAGTCCAAAATCCTGTGACGTAAAAGGGTTCACGCTGCGTACCCATGGATATGAGAGTCGCACCGGGGGGGGGGGGGGGGGTAGGGGCACTTTTGCGCGCCCTCATGACAGCATGTTTGGATCGGCACCCGAGTGTGCATTTCCTCAAACTTTTTTTTCTGTGAACTATTACAGGGAAAGATAAAGAAATAAATTAATTGAAGCTCAAAATAATTATGTATATTTGTATTATCAACAATTATTTGTCAAACTTACAGTGATTTTTTTTTTTTTGATCGCTCATGAACCTAAGGATCCGCTGCTGACATTAATATCTGCTCTAGTCTTACATTATGTTTAAGGAGAGAGAGAGAGAGAATTGATAATCGATTACTTTGCTTTTCATGTTCGATCCTTCATGAATGCATGAACGATCGTCTGTACGCTTAAATATGAAAGGGGGGATTGCAGATCCATCCGGGATCTCATTAATAAATTACCCCTAGGCCCATCCCCCGGCTCCCACCATCACACAAGAAGACAACTTGTATTTTTTAAAATGAAGTTATAAACACGAAAAAGGTCTGCCCTATTGTGACTTTCTGACGTATTTATGAAACACAAGACAAGTGGGACACTTCTCAGTCATAAATTAATCTCTTTCATAAATACAGTATATAAATACAATATAATTTAAACAGGACAATTCGTCGAAAAGAATTCATTGTCTTCTCACACAATTTTTTTCATCAATTGAGCTTTGAAATGCCGATTGGGCCAGCTTCGCCCTCAATCATAAAATACAATATATGGGTTGGATATAGTTTTTCAAGTTTGGTCCAGTCCCTCCCGAGACTTCAAGTCTAGTCTATGAACGTAAATAATTGTACATATTTTGATTCCAAGGGACAGGCCAACCAAGCCTTATTCTGGGCTTGCATCCCCCAAGAAAAAAAATATGTTTTAGTTTTAACATATTTTATTTCATAATAACATGAAATAGGATGGGGCAAAAGTTATAACAACATTACATAAGCCCTCTCCTTATCATAAACAACATAGAAATATCAAGATGGCAACTTAAAAAAAATATGTAGATATACTAGTGAAAAAAAATAGGAAGAACGTCTATCCACGGCACTGACTCCAAATTTTCAAATAACCAGGTACATTTTGGTCCATTTACAGAAAAACAAAAGACAAAATCGGCAAAATTCGCCCCTTGATCCCCCAGCAAAAGGAGCGCTTGTTCCGCTACTGATACTCGATCAATATCAATGGCGGATCCAGCTCCCCCTTTGCCGGGGGTCAAGGGGCTAATTTTGCCGATTGTGATTGAAAATGGGCCAAAATATACCTGTTTTTGGAAAGTTTGGGGTCAGTGCCGGGGAGGGGGGGGCGCCCCCTCCGCACCCCCTTAATCCGCCACTGAATATTGTCTGGATCTCCGAGCTGGAAACACAAAATCACCTGCTAATCACCTCTAGGCCTAGTGAATATTTATTTTCTTTTCGAGCAGTGGCGTGTCCAGCGCCCCCTTTGTCGGGGGTCAAAGGGCGAATTTTGCCGATTTTTACTGAAAATGGGCCAAAATACCAAAATATAGGGCTTTTTGGAAAATTTTGGGTCAGTGCCGGGGGGGGGGGGGGGCGGATGCCCCCTCCGCACCCCCCCTCTGAACCCGCCACTTTCGAGAGTTAAATAAATGCATTCATTATGGCAAAATATATGTATATGAAATTAAAAAACAGAACAATCCAAAAAAAAAAAAAAGGAAAGAAAGAAAAAGAAAAGAGAGAGTGAAAAAACGCCGAAAAAATACAGCGGGCTCTGTGTTCGCGCTAGCACAATTTCAAATCAAATATTGACCAATCAGAGGCGAGCATTTTATTGTATACAGAGGAAACTCAGAAGCGGGTTGAAAGTTGGTTTCCCACGAAGAAACTAAACAAAACATGTTACTTGGGGTAATCCCATGGCGATAAATGGTAAGATGCATTCTAAGTCATTAATATTACTTTTAACGTGCATTTCCTAAAATAAGACGCGGCTTGGTCAGTTCGACCGAACGCGCTGATTTTTCTATGTTCTTGCTTTTATTTTACGGCGATCCTGTGGACTATTTGAATCACTTTTTTATATATTTAGACATATTTATATGATTACTTTCCTCCTAAAAAGGAAATGTATCAGGTAAAATCTTTGTTTACTTTGTTGCAAGCTCCCACCCACCCCCCCCCCTTTCCCTTCGGCCTTTGCCATGGGAAGATATGGGTAAACTTAAAGATACATGTTCTTCAGAGGCGTAAGGATTTTTCATATTGTTGTCTTTCTAGTGTTGTAATGTAGTCCGCTGAATCTTGAAAAGTGCTGACTATCGTAATGTTTCGAAAATCGATTGTCGCTGTTGAGAGTTACACAAATGATCTCAGTGCGAAAAGTCTTGCTATAATTCAAAAACTAAAACTAGACGCGATCGCTTTGGCAAAGTTACCGGTTGAGGAGAGCAGATTTTATCCATATCCCAGCAGTATAAGTCCGCAGCATGGGACTGTTTTGGCTTTGATAGAATTAGAAAAAGGAAGCTAGGCCCCCTTTCTATCATGTCTAAAGCAAACCTCGAGATAATACCTTGTTTGCAAGATCTACTTGCATACGTACGCCCTGAGTCTTCTCCTTATGAAGATACAAAACATATAACAATTTTAAAGTAAAAAAGTCTGATTCTGATATCGATGTACTCCTCCGATAGTTTCCGATAATTGATAGTAAATTTTTTTTTGATTTTACAACTCTAGTCTTTTCGTGTTGAGTTCTTTTGTACTTTTCGTTCCAATTATCAGGATTTTTCGTTACCAATAGATGATTTTCCAATAAACTTGTGAGACAGTCAAACACCCAGGGATGCAAATAAGCACTGCCCGCTCGCCAATGCGACTAAAAATTCAGTGTGGACTACCAAAAATTTTTTTCTTATCGCCCACTTGGCGACCGTAAAATTCCAATCTTTATTATTTTCTTGTATCATAGTTGCCGTAACTAACGTTTGGAAACAAAAACTCATGGGTATTTGACAAATTTTCGGTTCTTTCTCGCGAAAATGAATAGATCTCTCTTATTTCCTTGTAAAGACGTACTGTAATTTTAGATCAGTACAAATGTATATACCAAAACTAACTAATGTTTCCAAAAGCGCACAAAGTCACTGTCTGGAGACCGACTGACATGTACGTAATATGTTTATAATTGGATTTACCTGTACTTATTGATTTATTTAAAGGTACTTGTACTTGAAATAAACTCGACATGTACACTGTACAAGGAGAGAAGGGGGTTTGGGCTTAAATTTGAAAATGTAAATTTAGATACATTTTGATGTGGGCTAATCGTTTTGATGTGGGCGCCTAAATTTATTGACCTAGGAGCCCACTTGGCCCCTGAAAATTTCAACGAATTTTCATCCCTGACACCATCGTCAGAAACCCACGTTCGGTCACGCAAGCTCTCCCAGGGCTCGAAATTCGCGGTCGTCCGATCGTCAAACACAACCTACTTACCTCTGGGACGACCTAGAATTGAGACCAATTCATCCGACTGACGACCTATTTTCAGACATTCAGTGTATGCTTACCTCGATGAAATAATGAATAAAAATTTTAAATCATGTTTGCTTTAAGTCAGAATCAGAAAAACTAGAAGTTTTCAGATAGCAGACTTCTCTATCTGTTTAAAGTTTTCGTACGACGGTCCGTTATCAGCCCGAATTTTATAATCCGGTTGTTAATTTCCTGCATGATAAATCGGTATTTTTACAGTGGTGTAGAAATTTATCCAAGGTGTTGAACCGCCCCAAAAGAAAACAAAAAGGTCCATTCTCTTACACAGAGTAACTTCCCCGGAATATTTGGCAGTGTTTTATTTGGTTCTGTATATGGCGCATAGCACATTATGTGAGTGAGACGGGTTTTGCTGGAAGCGGAGATGCTTACTGTCTCCGGTCACCTGATCTCATCTCCAAATGAATTTAGCTTTTTCTAATGTGTTAACAGAGCAAGAGGAAGACTTAGAACAGATGCATCTGAATATGACCTGATGATTTAAATGAGGAATGTTGAAAAAGAAATTGAAAAAGAAATGGAATTTATGTTAAATGTTCAAATTAGCGGAAATAAAGAATGACAGCTTAGTTTTTCAGTTCACATGATTTCGGGCAAGTAAAATGGTTTCGGGCAACCTGATATTCAAAGCAGGTTGCCCGAATGACAACCAAAGATTTTCACGAGTTTCAAGGCCTGCTCTCCCGTGGGTCATATCAGCAGAATTTTCGCTGGATAGCATTACAAAAATCTGATGCGATTACTTGTCAATGAATTAGCCATTTAAAGCCACTAAGCCTAAAATTAACAAATATTAATCACTGTCAACATTATCATGATTATTTAGGTCATCTTTTGTTGATGGAAAAATAAAATAGATGATATTTTGCTATCGATAACAAATTAACCGACAAGTACTCGAATTAGATTTTTGTAATGCTATCCAGCGAAAATTCTGTCGTTATGACCCACGGGAAGTGAGCTTGCGTGACCAAGCGTGGGTTGCCGACAATAATGGTCAAACTCCAGACATAAGTACGAAAGATCCCACTATCAAATTTTGAGGAGCTCAAGTAAATCAGCTCTATATAGCAGAAACATAATCTTTTTTTTTTTCTGCAATGTGTACGAAAGATCTCAGTAACAGGTACGAAAGATCCCGTACGAAAAATCTTGGTACAAATAGGAATAGGTACAAACATGACGAAAGATCCTGGAACCATTCTTCAGGGGTGGATACAGGATATGATTTGAGTTGGGGGGGGGGGGACGTGAAAAACGGATAGGGTCTTTAGGGCCACCTAGCATTTTCATAGCTGCCAACCAATTTCAGATTTAAAAAGAAATTGTTCATAATTTTATTTCTTAGCTTTTTTAAGTATTATAGGTATTACGCCCGATAGTCCGAAGACCCAATAGTCCGAATATCCAATAAAATTCCTAAACCATTTTGTCATTTGTAAGCTTTTGATTGAATGTGATTTTATACGCTCTTCATAGGACGGGACATATTATATTATGGCGCTGTCCGTGCGTCGTTAGAAATATTTAAACCCCGACATGCGTTGCAGCGTTGGCGTTGCTATTTTTGGAATCTGATTTCGGGTTGACATTCATTCACTAATTAATAGCGCATACGTCTCCAGGCTATATCGTTGCATGTATGATAATTGTATAAATTCTAGAACCTACATCTTTAAAGAAATAAAAAAAATGTGTGTTTTGCATGTGTTACCGATAAATGTATTCGTACATTTTCAAATTCCAATGAATAAGGACGTCCTCGTTATTTTTTTTTTTCTTTTGGTTGACTTAAACAGACAACTAATATTTCCGACATACTGATCGATGGCTTTCCGCAGTATAGCCATATCTTTGCCACATTGTGACAGTAATTAGATCTTTATAAATATTTCTTCACTACTTCCTAAATAACTTAGTTGTTTAGGACCATTTGCGCTGTTGAACTGCCCCCCTCCTGTTTTTTTACTTACGTGCGATTGCAGAGATCTATTTCAAACAACAGCTCCTTGTGATGATATCATTTCTTTATGATTTTTTTGTTACCTTTAAAATTGATTTGATAGCTAGCCAACATGGGATGCTTACTCCTCCCGGGCACCTGGTCCCACCTCTGGCTTGCTAGGGGTCTGTCGATGCTCAACTTGGTGCTCTATTGTGATTGCTGTTGAGATTATCGTCAGGATCTTCTTTAACTCATTTGGGTATATATCAATTCAAGTTCCTTGATAATATCTCTTTCAGCCCCCTCCCCTCCATTTAGATTTCTAAATCTATCAATTTCAATTGTACAGTCAGGTATCTTGTATCAAATTCATATCTACATGTATATGTACAGGGCATTCGGACTTTCAAACCTTCGGACTATCGGACCATAGAACCATTAGGCCTTCTTACTATCGGACCTCTAAACTTATGTTCTATAGACATTCGAAATATCGGATATTCGATTTTAGGTACTTAGGATTATGGATCCTTCTGTATATTGGAATGCAGTACTTTCGGTCTATGGACCTTCGGACTATCGGGCCCTTCGGTTATCGGGCCGTCGATTTATTGGACCTTCAGCTTTATGGGCCCTCGAACTATCGGACCTCGGAATATGGGCAGACACCGGGCTCGGCCGATCCCATGATGGGTTGATCCAATGCGTATTGCAATATCAATCTCTTCAAAACAAGCGTACATTATTTGCTCCCCTTGTTGGATTCAAATCAAAAAAATTTTATATTTCCCACAATTCTCTGAGCGCCATCTAGC